>VXBZ01007605.1:108710-309632 GCA_013399135.1 Heliornis fulica | reverse complement strand
AGGAAGGAAGGAAGGAAGGAAGGAAGGAAGGAAGGAAGGAAGGAAGGAAGGAAGGAAGGAAGGAAGCTTAGTTTTCTAAAAGCAGCATAATCAACTGAGAGGTGAACAACAGTTCCTGCTATTTATCAGATCTGATAATTCACGTTTTAATCCTACCTGAGCCTTTTTCATTAGGCTACACTGAATTATCATGTGCTTTTTAATATTGTATATTTTTATGTTGTATTTCTAAAGTACTTAATAAAAATAATTTTATTAAGTACCTGAATATGTATATGTACATATGCATGCATCCACGTATATGTGACGTCTTATCTCATTATTACATTTTATGATCCAGTTCTTTTTCTTTTTCTGTTTTAGAAAAATCTCCCAAAATACAGAATTCCCCCTAGGCTTTTTTTAAGCCAAGTTTCTTGGAATTATAGAAAGACATGTAACTTTCTAACTAGCTTATTTTGGCTCAGGTTTTTGAGGCAGATGTTAAAATAACGAGACTTGTCTGTTCTGGGCCTTTGTAAAAATTATTCACCGCAGTAGAAATAGCCCTTTCAATTTTACTGCCAGTTATGAGCTTGTGACCACAGTGCTCTGATTAGTCTTTGTTTTCACTCCCTCCTGATTATTGGTAGGACTGGAACAGAATGATAAGGATATTCTTCCTGATAGATCTGATTTTGAGAGACAGCTCACTTTTTATTTCTTTGTTCATTTTGTTTTGTTAAAATAATCTAGCTATTAGCTCTATCAGTCCTGAAAAATAATTTAAGAACTCAACTGTCTCACCCCTTTTTCTCTTCAGGATACTCTATTTTTCACAGAGCTTTCATAACACCATCTTGACTGACTTATTGAAGGAGCAATTAATATGTATAATTACATTTTGTTTCCCTGTTTATACACCTTAAATATTCTCTTTTAATTGAATACAAGCTATGTGCTGAAGATTTTTTAATTCATTTTAATCAGGTGCCCAAAGTTTAAGCACCATTTTGTTGAACTGTCTTTTTTGTGACATGTATACTGAAATCTGTGTGCTACTGAAGCCTGTAAAATACTTTGAACAAGAATATATTGTATATATACAAACCACCTTCCTCTGATACCCTCATAATTCTCCACAGTCTCTATGTGTGATAAATACCCAGTAGTTAAAAAGTCATTGATAGATATGACCTTGAAGAAGTCTCTTTTGACTCTGAGTAAAAGGGTGTTGGAATGAGGTAGAGTAATTATTTTTCCTGTTTAATGGATAGTGATTTCATTTGCCTACGATCACACAGAAAATATGTAACAGAGCCAATGGCCAAGCTTGTGGATACAATTCTGGTCTCATTTTAGCTGATGAAAGTTCAATTAATTTAATTTATTCCAATAGAACCGGGACTTCAGCCAAAGCCTCCTGACTAAAGGTATTATGGATTAATAACAAAGCAACCCAGTGAACTAGTTTGTGAAGGTGTTTCAATAATTTTCCTCAATCTGAAAAAAATTCTCTGTCATGTGCTAATAGCATTAGATATAGCAGCCCCTGGGATACTCATTATAATAAGACAGATGATTGGTGTTCTACCACCTGCACAAGATACTCAGGATGAGTTTTTTTACAAGCACTGAGTTTGTTCTGAAATTTGTGCCTGTTAAACTCAAAATGAACTATCTTCAAAAATTCTCAATAATGTCTAGATGATTTAGACTATCAAAGAATTTAGACTATAACAAAATACTGCCTTTTATTATAGTGATGCTTAACTGAAAATTATGTTTAATTCATTAAAAATATCTTTATTTATAATCAGAATAATTTTCAAGGCCTGAACAGAGTTAAATTTGAGAAATAACTTACTGGATATATAAATAGATCTTCTTTACAGGTCTTTACTGGGAAAATAATAAACAACAAAAAAAGTTCTTTAATTATCTCTATAGCTCTGTTTTCCTTCTAAATGACAAAGCAGATAAAATTGTGTTTTAAAAAAATCTGATATGTCTGCTTGCATTGTGAAACATTTATTTTCATGACGTTTTGATGCAATGCAACGTAGTATGTTACCAATAGGTCTGGAAGATTCTGTTGTGAAGAACATCTATAACTATTAGGTAACTTCAGATATTATCTTCAAAATCACAGGTTTGTTTGTGATATGAGAAACAGGGAGTGGAAAAAAGAAAGGTATAGGATTCATGAAAAATCACTCAAATTACAAAAGAAAACCCCAAAAAACAAAAAACCACACCACTAAGATAATTGTATTCCCCTCTTTAAAAATTCATTTTTAAGTTATGATCTTTTATGTTATTTTCAAAACTGAGCTGATCCGTTGGGAAGATAATTTTGTACTGGTTACAGGCTTTCATCAGAGTTCACTACGAAGACAGAAAGTTAGTATTCTTGTGTAACTTCCTTAGCTCATTTTACTGGATCATTGATTGGACTTCTGAAAAAAAGACTTTGTTATGGAAACCTTAATTTTGGAACTATCAGGAGGAACATCTGTAGAACAAGCACTCTTAGCATCTAGTAAAACTAATTATTCAAAGAAGGCTTTCAGTTCAGAAAATATCCAGATTTTGCCTAGCAGCAGCTCCACCATTTAAAGCGCAGAAAAACACATAGGAATTATTTTCTTACTGTATTTTGCAGAAAAGAACCCAACCAAACAGTGTTTTTCATTCTTCACATAATTTTCTTTGTTGGCTGAACATATATTTGTAGGTAATAAATATTATATATAAAACATATCGTTCATAAATGTCTCTCTTTGAATGGTTGCAATTCTATTTATTTTAATCATGGAGAAAGCTGCAATGTTTTGTGGCTCTCTGTATGTTTATTTCCATTCAGGTTTGCTAAACACTGATTAAGAACAAAAATTAGTTCTGAAATCCCAACTATTTATAAAACTTTTGGGAAACAAACTAAACAAAATAGGTGCCTTATTTTCCCTAGCAACAGTCCTGCACAGTAATAAATGTCACAATGGTTTTTAAAAAGGATGGTTCATGTTTAGGTTTAGTTATCAAAATCCACAGCACACAGCCTGACAGCTTTTGAAATATATAAACTGTTTCTCTCCTTTTTGTTTCCATAGCAACTGAGTGCTCAAAGCTTTAGTTTTGCACATGAGGAAGAAAAGAAGCTCTCTCTGAGAGTAGGATCTGGAATTGTCTGGAACAAAAGAAGTGGGGAATGGAAAATTAATCATCTACACTGACATCACCACTATGCCTAAAGAACCAGTCCCCCAGTCCCCCCAACAACTCCAAACGAGACTACTGCAAAGCTTTTCAACTTGTTTTATAATATATTGGTTAATTTTAATTGGTGAGTGCTTTACTTTGGATATTTGTCTAATCAAAGGATCGTCCTTTTCATTGTGCAGTGCTTTAGGAGAATAAAAACCTCGTGGTGACATTTATTTAGGTGATCACTCTGTTCACCTTGAAATGACATTTTGTTTTAAACCTAAGCTTATTAGATACTTTATTTCTTCTTGCATTACTGAATATTACTATCCATGAGTGTATCATTAAGAATCTGTCACTGTTCTTAGTTTCAAAACCCATTTTAAAGAGGAATGTTTTTTGTTTCAAATATGCTCATAAGATTTGCCACACTAGGGAGAATATTTAACTGAATTAAAAAAGATTTATATGCATATGTAGAAGAATATTTAAGTTGCAAAACATTCAGTGGGAACAACATTGAAAGAGAAACAATGAGGTACTGGGAAAGAGTTAAAGAAGGCATTCCATAGCTAATATATTTATTGGAGTATAGAGATTCCAGAGTTTGAAAGAGGACTAGGGTTTCTAACCATATTCAATTTTGCAATTTTTTTCCTAAAAGAAAACCCCCAAACCCCAGAAAAGTAAAGGTAAGATTAGAGAATATCCCTGTGTTGGGGCCCTGGCCACGTGCAAGGGACCCTGGCCTTGCCGCAGAGCCAGTAGGCTGCCTAGGAACAAAGAAAGAGACTACAAGGGGAGTGACCGAAAAGCTTGAAATTCACGGGATTATGCATTAACCAATCAGGACCGAGTATTTGTTGCGTAATCGGAAAACTATAACCAATGATAAGTTCACCCTTGCCGGATGTTCCCGGACACGGGGACCAAAGGGTATATAAAGATGTGAGGGACAAGGAGTAAACAGATTGAATCTGCACCACGTTGATGTGTACTTTCACCCCGGTTCGCGCTGTAATTGCGGGCTTCGGCATCCCTGGACATAGGTTTTCTACCTATGCAAATACGCAGATTTAATCTTACCTTTACCTGCTGATTTGTCAAGTAAACATAATAAATAAAATAATAATAAAGATATTATTCCTATATAAAAAGTACAAAGAGATTTTAAGTATGGAGTGGAACTAGTTTAAGCACAATTCTTTACCATTTCTGTTATAAAATTAACCTTCACATAATAAATCTCTCACCTGTGACAAGATGAGCAACTGGAATAGATTCATTGTCAACAGACATCATGCTTAATTCCAGCTGAATTGTTCTTGATTTATATTAGGTAAAAATTAAGACATTAAATATATGTATGATGTGATTTTTTGTTCCAAAGGCATCACTTTTCAAAAACATATCCTCTAGAACAAGAATTAAAATGGAACTAGGTGAATGCAACATTGAGTATAGTATTTATATATAAAAAAGCTGCAATTACAAAAAATCCTCCTTAGTTATTTGATACATAGTTATATCAAGGAAGGGTTGTTTCTCTAATGCATAATGACCTGATGAGCTGAAAATGCTTCTAAGGAGCCATTCCAGTCACCGGTTAAATAATAGGCCATATAAAATAGTGTGTGAATGAACACAGCCTGGAATAGCTTCTTGATATCTGTTTTGCTCTGTTAAATAAATAGATAGAATATTTTATTTTAATAACTGAAATATATACAGGCTCAGTAGACCATGAAGACATCCTATAGGATACATGATGTGTGTTCTTAAAGGCGCAAAACCTGAAAGCCTGTTGAAGTACTCACTGCCCTGTTTTTGAATGAACCACTCATGCTTGTGATGTACATAGTAGCCATTTATAGATATGTCTTTGTGATAAATTTCATCCTTCAATTTATTCTAGTGTTATGATCAGTAAACCTCAGCTTTGGTTTAGCTCCTTATGAAAGCTGAAACTACTTCCATTATAAATCATATTTTTAGCTTCTCTATACTTGCAACTGAGAAAGAAATTGCATGAATCAAAAGTTGCCAGATTTGATAAGAAGGAAAATAAGAATTTAATGCAAAATATGAAAAATCTGGGGAAAAATAACCAACTAGCAACACCTAAACATATTGGTTAATATATCATTTAAAAGTACTTTGTCTTGAAATTCAGTGTGAGGTTAATATTTCACAAGCTTTCTAAACTTTTTGTTTAAAACTCCACACAGAAAAAAATTCCTGCAAAATCCATGCTTACCATGTATTTGAAAAATAAAACTGGGTTTTGGCAATGCTATTAGATTCTATACCTTCTCTGTAACACTGGCAAAATTTCTCAGGTAAGTAGTCTACTGCTTTACAGACTAGTGTTTTGAGTACAGAGCATGTAGCATATTTAACATGAAATTTTCAGAATCTTAAGCTATAAACTACAAAAAACCTGCTTCTGAGGTAATTTAGGTACCAGAACTGGTGATTTTCAGAAATACCTAAACATGATAGAAAATCTGTGTGAAAATAATTTTTTATATAAAGTTGTTTAATACATGCAAAATCTGTCCTTGGATATGCGGTTGCTTACTTTTAACAAAAAAATCCAAAATATTTCTGCACAGTAATCCAACTGAAAATTTATTTAATTAAAGATTAAATCCCTTAGAAAATATTATTGTTCAGATCTGACTAAAAATATCAAATTGTATCTTCATCCAAACTTTCTCTTAACTGACTCATATAAAGAATATCATTCTCTTGTCAGTTTTGTAGAGATTTAAACTAACTAATAAAGCATATCTAGTGCAAAAGAACAAGAGTATGATGTAACTAATGGAGGTTTAAGATTCCCATTTTCTTTCTATCTTAGAAATTGTTGTGAGTGACTGTTTAAAGCAAAACAAAAGAAAAAAAATCACTTTGGAAAACTAGCATTGATGTTGACTTCTTATCCTGCTCAGATACACTGATCTGGGATTCTGTGGACGCAAATTTGACCTTGGCAAATAATGAACAGATTTTACATGACTGCTGTGTTTTTCAAATCTCTCTCAACTGTACTCTCATGGTAAATTCTTTTCTTCTGATTTTTGAGGTTTTATTTAGTAAGTGTGTGTTGTGCTTTGAAATATGATTTCTGAGTGCTAGAAATCTGTGGCCATTTAGGACCTTAGAACTTACCTCAGTCCTCCACAAGTTGCTGTTTCATACACCATGTCAAGAAACAAAGTAGATCCAAAATAATACCGCTTCCAGAACACAGACCTGAGAAGTGTCATACAAGATAACTTCATTCAGCTTTTAACAACAAAGAGCTTTTAATATAGAAACAAGTTGCTGTTATTCCAGTCAGTGCAGTGGATAGCGGCATATTATCAGAAAGTTTTATTTCTGTATGTTGTATCTTTCTTTCTTTTGCATCACAATAGGTAAACTGAAAAGATTAAGTACTGATTATGGCAGTCTAACTTGTATAACTCAAGAAGACATTACAAAGAAATTCTTGTCACCAAAACTGTCTCTTGAACTAATTGATTGGATTTATGGCTCTCCACAATCACAGAATTATACAATCCTAGAATCTCCTGAGTTTGAAAGGACCCATAAGGATCATAAAGTCAAACTCCTGGCTCCACACAGGGCCATCCTAGTCAGAGCATGTGACTGAGTGCATTGTCCAGATGCTTCTTGAACTCAGTCAAGCTTGATGTTGTGACCATATGATGTGGAGCATCATGGAGACCCAAACCATGCAAATTGAAATATAATTCTATTAGCATCAATAATATAATTCAGCAAGGAAGGGACAGATCATTCAGTCTTATACAAAATGGACTGGAAGATATGTCATAAAAAGAAGCTGGTCATCCTAATAATGAGTTTTCCTTTGCCACAAGAACCTTTGTTTCCTGATTTGTCCATACTATATATAAACTATTTTACTTTGGTTGTGAAACAGCTAAATCATTCTGAATCTTTATAATTGCCTGTCTCTTACTGACGCATATTATTAAATTACAACTAGTGCATTCAGTGAATATGAATATGCTGTATGGCTTTATATTATTTTAAATCATGTCACCTTCTCAGTATTTAGTAATTTCAGGGAAGTATCTCTTCCCTGAAAGAGATTTCTTTTTTTTCTTATTGCAATTAAATGCATTCTTTGAGTACATTACAAACATAAAGCAAATACTTTTGTTAATTTTAGATGACAAGTCAGACTGCATTTCCTACTTTTTTCACATTTCAAGAAAAACTCTACTTAACAGCAGAACTCAAAGCATGAAATAGTTCTGCTCATTCCTCGATGACTGACCGCAAGATGTCTTGAAACAGCAAGCTATATAAATGCTAATAAATAACCACCTCATAAATGCAGTACAAAAATGGAACAGACTTGAACAAAAGTAACAAAACTAGCTCCATCTCACCCAATATCCCACTCTATACAACAATCCTTTTTCCTTAGAACCTATCTATAAAATACATGCAAAGAACAGAAACAATTTTTAGCCTTTTATACCAGCTTGAAATGGCACTACACTCTTATTTTCCTCTCTTCTTTAGTAATTTTTGTGACCTTTTCCCAATGTAATTTCTCAAATCTCCAGTAGCTGTTCTTCAGTCCTCATTAGATGTTCTTTGGCTTGGAATTTAAAGTAGTCAGAGATTACAGGGCCTATGTTCTCATAGCTATGAAATATTGGGACATTTTTAAGGATCTGTATACATGTAAGAAGCTTAAGATTTAAAAAATGTTTGTGCTGATCCACTTCTTTAGCAGCTATTAAATGTCTTGTAGAGCATCATCATTTCTACATTCCTGTGGAGCATGGGACAACTGACCCCGCAGAAGAGAATAAATCAAGTATCTAAGTGGCACCAAGAAGTGGAGGAACAGCTGCAGGGTGGATTTTCATTCTTTGTCTTAGGGACAAGAGAACATCCTTTCACAGTTTAAGACAAAAAGTATGAAATAATAGAACAGAACTGAGAGTATGAGGATATGGAGGACCACTGAAGAGTGAGTATAATTAAAAATTGTCACTACATGTAATATAAAAATATATCAATTATACATGCCATGAACACTAAGAGAATTTCCAAATCAGAATAAAATTGTAAGCAAGTTTTGCCTAGTTTTATACTCTTGTCTCTGTTTTGGTGTTCATTCTGAAATCTACAACTATGTCCTTTTCAATGAAAATACAGATTAAATCTGAAATGATCCCACATTAGAGTACATAGAATGGTATTGTCATTTCAAGTACTGGATTTCAGGAGGTTTCACTTATGTTATTGGAATCCTTGAGATAGACAGAAATGCATAACAGGCAAATTTAATTACCTCTCACAAAAATCTCTGCAAGAAGGCAAAGTGTATGATTTAATGCCAACAAAGCTACTAGGGAAGGTAGTTTAATAGTAGTGTAAACCAAAGAATAAAGTTGTAAAGCTCAATGTCACTGAGTCTTTAGATGGGAAATTGAAACTGAAACTGGATCTTCACACAAAAGACCCCTGTTGACTTCTTCCCTACCAGGATTTGAGGTGGAACAGCTCCAAATAAAATTAAAAATGTAGATATTGAGATGCACCATTCTCCTGATGACAGACAGAGCCACAATCCTGTCGAATTTTCATAAAAATGCACATACATATCGACAAGTATACCTACAGACAACATACAGGTATACACAGGGGTTTCAGGTACTTATTGGTAAAGGGCACCAAATTCCATGTTTCATTTTGACAGCCACAACACAACTAAGAACACCTGGGAATACATTCTGTAATGTCAAAATCACATCAGTTCTGGTGCCTAGAACTTCAGGTTTTCCATCATCGTTATTTTTTTTCCAATTAGAATCTGGTTAGACTCTTCTTTTTGCTAATTTGAATGTGTTGTAAATATTTTATCAATAAACATGATCCTAAGGTGTTTAGATTTTTTATCACGTACACAGTTGAAATTGATTAATCAGAATTCTTTAGAAATTTAAAAATATAGATATATATTCCTTGTCCTGATTCACTCATGCAATATTTGATTTCTCAACTATTTAGCAAACATGACAACCAAAAGTCTTTAATTAAATAAGTCATGGATTTATTTTATCACCCTACTCACTCTGCACTCAGTTTTCTCTGCATGCATGTTTGATGCTGATGTGAAATGTGAAAACAATCATCTAGCAATAGAAGTTAAAGCGTAGGTAGGTCATTTGATCCAATGTCCCTGGTCAGGAAGGGTCACCTGGAACAGATGGCCAGGACCATATCCAGATGCCTTCTGAAATCTCCACAGGTGGAGATTCCACAACCGTACTTGACAACCTGTTGCAGTGTTTAAAATCATTAACCCAGTGACCCCTGAAAACTGTGACTGAAGGCCAGTGCTCGGTGCACTAAAAGGCCCAAAACTTTTAAAAAGTATTTATTTTACTGTCATGTTCAATCTTTTTTCTTTTTTTTTATGTTTCTCAGCAATCAAGATCTGCTCAAGACAAGGTCACATAAACAGTTATTCTTTGAATGCTTCCATTGTACTAACAAAGTCAGTGTTCTGCTCCCATTATATGAGATTACTACAAAGAAAGAGAGCCAGAAGAGATATTTTAGAATTGCTTCCCATGTTTCACTTAAAAAGATTACCATGTGTTGACTACTCATGAGTGCTAAAATGCAACAGTCTCAAACACAGTCATAAATAAGCATTCCTGGGAGAGGGAGTGCTGATCTCCAAGAATATGCAGCAGTGTTGCCTTAGTCAGGTACAAATTACATGATTTCACTACATGGATGTGAATTATGTCTTGAATTGATTTTTTAATCACCTCAAAGAGAATTCTGAATTTGTTTTTCTTTTTATTTCCCGCCCCACCCCCACCTCCCCACTCCCCTTCTCCCTTTTGATTTTTAAATGACCTTAAGGGCTTTCTTAAGTAAGGATTTCAAAGCAAAATAACTTTTGGAGACTTCAGAAAGGATGGCAGAGGACAGAGCAGAAATGCAGATTTATTTCAGGCATTCTCTGTATGAAAACTGAAAGACGTGTTTTCATCCCAGACCTGCTACCCTGCCTAGGTTTGAACAGGTGAATTTTAAAATGGCTTTTCTTTTTCAGTAAACACAGGAGAACAGAGAAAAGGTGTGGAGGGATGGATGGCTAGTTTATCCTTGTAAAAGATAGAGAAGTTGTATTTGTTGAGAGAGTGCACTGCTCAGATTCACAGAGAGAGTATGCCCTCAATTTCACTGCACTATACCAGTGTTCATTCAACTGATGAAGTTCTCAACTCAAAGGGCAGCATACACTTTGTTCTAAGTTCCTGCTGGAATGGAAAAGCTGACAGGGGGAAAGTTGCACAAAGGATATTGTGCTGTTAAAGTTTGTTCAAAGCGACAGTTGTCAGATCTCTTTGAAATGAAATTGAAAAGGAAAAACCAATTTTCTTTGAGGACAAAGTTCAGCTCATTTGGTGTGCTGTACCTGTCTAATTTGCTTCTCTGAAAAAGAAATTTTGACTAGGTCTATTTGAAAACATGGTTTGTACTAGTCCAGAAAATTTAATTCCACTTTGCCTAATATTTATAGAGAGTAAAAAAAAAAAAATCTGTTTAAAAAAACAGAAATAATGAAATTTAATATATTTCAGGAGGGAGTTGATCTCCTAGGAAATTTAAGATATTTTAGGAAAAAATTGAGTATCAAAACCAGATTAATAGTAAATCTAAACCAACTACATATTTTTAAATGTTTTCCAAAATGTCAGAGTGTGTTAGAATAGCTGGTTTTCTAGCAGCCTGCAGGATATTTTAATTTCTCTCTGTTTTTTCATGGAAGGGGGTTTGTCCTTCTGCGGCATTTGTAGATGTACAATGTATAAATGCAGAAATGGCAGATTTGATATCAGGACTACATTTTTGAAATATATGATCTACTTCAAATTATCTATTATCTACTTCAAGAGCAACGCTTCTGTCACTATATATCATAGCACCTCATCCTACTTCTATATAAATAGGACGCCTATATTCAAAAAAGACCAACTCAATCCATATATGCATTGAAAGCATTTTTAGAAAGGTCAGTTAATGAACTCATTTAGAAAATTCTCTTTTTATATGTTGGTTGTGCAAAAAAATATTTCTTTGCCATTAAGACCAGTTAACCACCAATTATGGCATAGATGTGTACTAAACGACAGTCAGGTTTCCAGTTTTAACGTTCTCTTTCAGCACTGCGCTGATTCAGTCTGCTCTAAGTGGTTTTAATCAACATCTGATCAACATGATCAGCTGCTGGATCAAGGGAGTTGTCTACACTACAGCTTAAAATGTAATTAATAATGCTATAACAAAGGAAACCTAATTATCTAACCAAAATGAAATTTGTTGTTGCAGGACTGAAATGGGAAGTTCTGTGCCGTGGAGACATGATCCTCAAAAAGGATCAAGGCATGGTGGTCAGTGAGTGGAGAATCTCACTTTTCTGTTAACATAGTTTGTAAGGAAACCATAGTTCTGTATCTAAAAGTAGTGCCTTGACTCAGATGTATTTTGGTCCTGCTTTTGTCATTTATGTTTGTAAAGTGTTGGTTTGTTTTGTTTTCTGTAGAAATTAAGCCCTAAATTTTAAAATGCAAATAATTTTACCCAGCTGAAATGTAATTTAATTGCCAATTTGCCAATAGATACCTAAACCATGGAAGTAACCACTGCTGTATCACACATAGGAAGCCTAACAAGATTCTGCACTCAGTACTACACTTGCAAGCACTCTCAAAATTTGACTTCTGCTTTTCTTTTTTCCTTTTCTTTCTTTTTTTAAGATACATAGGGGGCACATGAGAGCAAACAATGTCTAAAGCTTTACTCCTTACAGTTTAAGAAGATAAGCAGGCTGGTTATAAGTACATATAAAAGAAACTTAATAAATATGTTGGGATGATCCCAATATGTGTGCATCATATTGACAGCAGAATCACAGAGATGACAAAACAATATTGATGTCTGTGTAAAATAGCTGAACTGTCTTGGGTGAAAAACTGCATTCAGAAATAGTGGTTATTCAGAAATACAAGTAAGTAACATTTACATACCTTCAGCTTTCTTCTTCAGTGCTGGAAAACTATCTCTAGAACTGTTGCCTGAGGAGTTCTTTTGTTTTCTGAAAATGATAATAGTCTGGCATCATTAGGAGTGAAAACTGTTCCCCTTAAAGGGTAATAATACATCCTGAAGGGAGAACAGAATGTACATGTGTATCCCAAAGCCTCAAGATGTTGGATCTACATGCATCTCAGAGAGGAATGTGCTGATTCATGTGCACTGACAGCCAAATACATTTTTATTTTTATTATACATACTCTTTATTTTGGTAACATGCTGCTGAGAGCTGAGAATTTCCCTTTTTCTCTTGTCTGTCCTGAAGCTAAACATATTAAAAACCTACTTTGCTACCAGAAGTAGAAAACGATGTTAGGCTCAACCTCTTTCCAGTGGGTGAATCATGGCTAGTTCTCACCACAGTTTTCATAGCTGCAAAAATGTCAGCAGGCTGGCATAACAACAAAGAGGTTAAGCCGCTGTTTATTTTGCAGATTGTCAAACAGATGAGGATCACTGGTATTTCAATTATTGGTGAGCCAGTGATCTCTTCTGGGTACAAAGGAAACTGAAATGTGTTCAGTCCTGGAAAACTCAACAGTATTATAAACATTTGCTCTGAATCGCTCCTTGTTTGACCGTATTTCTGATGGAAATGGAGTTCAGAATATATCAACATACTGTGATAATGTCACTGTAATTTTGCAGATAGTCATAAGTCTGGAAAAAAATTATATCAATTCAATAACAGAACAATTTTTTTCCTTATTAGAAACAATGTATATTTTTAGAGAGATGGGATATATACCATCATGCATACTTTTCTAATGGGGCACTTCGAAGCGATGCATTTTTGTGGCTCACAAGGAGCAGTTAAAACTCAGGAAAGGATGTGGTCTGAATCTGAATTTTTCAGAACCATTCTGATACTCTGACAGTAAAGGATAACAAAAGTGCTTTTATAAAATTATAAAAGCATCGTACATGAATTTCAGAAGTTCAAATTGTAAATCTCAAAACTTTTGAAATAATAAGGGTTGGTTTCACAGATGCTGTTCTATATGGATGCAAAACAAGAAGCCTTGTGCATTTATGCAGTAATCAACTTAACTACATTTTCCCACCCTGGGAAGAGCTACAACTGCTTGCCTAAATCTCTGACATCAGGTCACTAAAGGCAACTCCTTCTTACATCCTATTACAAGCATGTTTAACAGCCAGTTCCTTTTCATGGATAAGGGAAGGATATTTATTGTTCCATAGAGATCAAAAGCATTTCACAATACCTGTGCCCACTGGGATCATACACTTCTAGGTGCTTCAGAAAGTAAGGTTATGACACCCATCCTGCATCACAAATACCCTTTGGAGGCTGTTAACAGCATCAGAAATCTCACATATAGACGAAGAAAGAAACAGAAGCTTCTTCAGTGTTAGATTCTGAAGTGTAATGTTTACCAAACTTACCTAACCTGTTGCCAGTCTTATGTGTAGTCGTACTTCTAAACTGCAGTAGTGCATTTTTCCATTGTATCCACAAAACTTGCAATAGTGATGTATTGAGTCTGCACATGAGTTTTAAATATTCTTTTGAAAAATAAAACCAAACCCTGAAGTTGAGGGTCTTTCATTACTCAGATTGTTTTAGAGAAATTCAGATGCTTAGTACAGCATAAATACACATGGTCAGTATAAAAATACAAACCTGAATATTTACAAGAGCAGAAGCAATGCAACAGAAAGAATTTTATAGTAAAACTACACAAAGAAGCAGATTCAGTTATATGTTTACATAGGATAGATGATTAGTAGGATCAAATCCTTCTATCAATTCTGACTCATAAAAAGCAGTGATGTTCAGCCCACTTGACTTGTGGGGAAGGATGAGTCACATAAACTAATGTTTATAGGAAATGTGCATTTTTGATTTGGAGAAGAGTTTCTGTGGTATAGAAGGAATGGAATATAGTTGGTCTACTTTCCATCTTAATCTGTGTGCATATACTTGTAGAAATAATCAGTACTTTGAAAATAACAAATTATTCTCTTAGCCTTCTCCCATATTAATGAAAAAGCAAAAGAATCTGAATTTGAGCTACATTTTTCCAAAACTACTAGATTCTGGGGGGATTGTGCCTTAGAAGTATGTTGAGCTGTTGTTTGCATCAGAATTACCTACTGGAAATCATTTTTATAGTTATGGGCTTTTTCTTAAAATCAAGATTAAGGAATTAGATTTTTTGACTCTTAATATCTTCACAAAGTAAGGATCAGATACATTCCACAAAACACTGTAAAACAACGATTGTTTGGTTTAGTTTGTAGTAGTATGTATGTGAAACAGTGATCTTTAGATCATTGTCAGAGATTCTTACTGTGATTTTACAAGGTCCAATCTTGCCCTGAGTGGGTTGAAACAGATCTTTACCCATCTGATATTCTAATTAACATCTGTGTAAAAAAAAGTTAATACTAATCCCAAAATGCTAGTGTGAAGAAGTTTTAATTCATTTTTGCAGCATATCCTGTTTCTGACTGTGGTAAAAGTGAAGAGTTCTTTATTATGTGACATCAACTAGTTCTTTGTAAAATATATATAAAAGGGAGAGTGTCAGGGAAATGGATCAGATCATAGACTTGTTGCTTTAAAATCATAAGAAAAACTTTCTGAAGGCTTTAACTTGTGAAAAAGTTTTAGAACTGCTTTGCATGTTTTTTACTTTATTCAATGTTCTTTGAGATTTTAAATGGCTTACTTAAAAATCAGACAAAGGGCAAAATAATATGATAGTTACTACTATGAAGATAAGAGGTGAAATTTTTGAATGCATGCAAAATGAATCAAAATGAAAGCTAATTCGTAATTCTTACTCTTTAGGTAAACAGAAAATTCCTTTGAAATCAGAGCCTAAATTACTTCACCTTGTGTTTATGGATATATAAATATGCAAGAGCTGTCCATCAGCTTCAATACCCATTTTTCCTTCAAGTGTTCTTCTTCTAATATGTTATAATCCATTAACTCTTTCCTTCTGTTGTCAATGACAATGCTGAAAACAGAAACACCTTTTCTCATTCTGCAGTCCAATTCTACACCTTTCATCTTAGTATTAATGGACAATTTGGTTTCAGTGTCCTGAAATGCACATATGTAGACCTTCAGACTGAGTTGAACCCTGAACTAACACTCTATAGATAGCCAGCAGAGAGCTTTCAGCTTTATTATGTGTAATGTAGGGGCATTTCACTGGAGTCCCATAGTTTCACTTTTGCTTTTTGGAACATTTGAAAAAAGATCTAAAAAAACCTGAATCCAAGACGACCCGCCTGCACTTCACTTATCTGAAGACCTACATTCAATTTTTTTTTTTTTTCCCAAAGAAGTACAAAGTGCCTACAAAAAGCTACAAGTAGAAAGAAACTGGTATCATAATAAACACTGGAGCAAAATCTTTATTCTATAGGTGTATAGAATAAATGTATAAACCAGAAACGTTTCCTTTAACTCAGTTTGCTTCTAATTATGTAATTCAAACTTGTGTATTTGTTAAAGAGCAAAAGCAGAGCAAGATTGTGAGTTAAGTTCTTTCTTCTGCCTTTGTCTTCCTTTCTACTATTAGATTAGGATGCACCCAAAATGCCGTATGTGTAACCTGTTATCATGATCAAGCTATGACAGAATTATATTTTTAATACTGTATAGTTCAATAGATGCATTGCTTGCTTTTTTTTTCCAAATGTAGAAAGTATTTAAATACATCAACTGTTCATGAAACACTGTTCTTCATGCAGAAAGGGATGAACTAACATGTGGCTATGAAGCTAGCTCTCAAGGTATTTTGTTCCCTCGAGGTGTAATACAGTGTGGAAATTCAGACTCTGAGTTGAAAACATGTTAGTCTGTAATTAAGGCATAAATGTGCAGCCTTTGTAACCACCAGTTACAAATAGTGACTGAACATTCACTCTGAGGATCTGAATAAATCATTTGTTTAATAATCATATGGCTGTGTGATACAAAAGATAGGACATAGGCTTAATACACAGATGACATAAAACTCTACATGCCCCAGCTGTCTGTCTCAATGTGTTTGTGTATATCATAATAAATCACTATATGTTAGCTACTTTTTTCAAACCAGTCCCCTATATTTGAAACTTACTGAACTCTCTATATAGAGAGAAGACAGAATTTAAAGAAACTCCTTTGTCATTACGAAGTTTTTAGCAAAAATTCTTCATCAGTGCAGCTGTCGGGAAGAATGGTATCTGACATTTGGATGCTTAGGTATCATGGTTTGTCTCCAGTCAGCAGCTAAGCCCCACACAGTTTCTCACTCTTCCCGAGTGGGATGAGGGACACAATTGGAAGGGTAAAAGTGAGAGAATCTGAGATAAAGACAGTTTAATAGGTAAAACAAAAGCTGTGCTTGCAAACAAAGCAAAACAAGGATTTCATCCATTATGTCGGGCTGCATCATGCATAATGGTTGCTTGGGAACATAAATACAGTAAAACATGCCCCCTTTTTCCTTCTTACCCACAGCTTTTCTAGCTAAGCACATCATATGATGTGGGATATTTGGCCAGTTGGGGTCAGCTCTCTCAGTTGTGTCCTTGAGCACTCCCAGCCTAGTTGCTGGTATGTGAGAAACAGAAAAACCCTTGACATTATGAAAGTACAGTTCAGCAATAGAGAAAACATCAGTGTTTTATCAACCCAGTTTTCATCAGAAATGAAAAGCAACACTAAGCAACAGCACCATAACAACTACTATGGAGAAAATTAATTGTATCCCAGACAGAACCAGTAGCGTGGCATTTCGAGACTCTTTGTCAGATTTAAGAAAAAATAAGCAATAAATAAATGAAACCAGCTTTTATTATTGCTAATAAAAAGCTCCCTAATGATTGTATTTTACAAAGGTTGCTTTTTAATTGCTGCTCTAAACATCTGTAAGGATTGGCTCTGAGCTCCACAAACAAGTTTTGGTAATGCCACCAGGCGACTCATGGAGGGGGTTGTAAAAGCGACTCAGCCTGGGATTGCCCTGAGGCCCCATCTCTGCAGACACCTCCTGTGCAGCTGTGTAGCTAGCTCAGACTTGAGGTGCTCTGTAAGCTTAGACTGACCCGGGCAGTGCTGAATCATTCAACGCCCTGAAAACATGTGTTCAGCCTTGAATTCCTTCCGCAAACAATATGCTCCGAGTCCCAATCACACCACTGTTCAGCTGCCTAAAAAAAGACAAAGACAAGTCATCGGGCCACCCATCATTTGGCTTCAGTGGTCCCAGACAGTATGGGGACATGCAAGAGTTAGGGCATAAGATAAGGGGGAACGCTGTTAATTCAGGCCCAGGCCTGCCCAGTGTCACATAGCTCAAAGAAATAAACCAAATAAAAGGCCTCGCATTTGGCATAAGAATGGGGAGTCGCTTCTCCAGCTCTGTGAGGAGGCCCTTCCCCTTGGCCCAGCCGCGGAATTGCGTTTAGATCCCTGACCAGGAAAGGGGTAAGTGAACATCTGAGATGTTTTAAAGTTTGTAGTTGTAATAAGGTTGTAATAGTGAATCTT
Organism: Heliornis fulica; assembly: GCA_013399135.1. Lineage (NCBI taxonomy): Eukaryota > Metazoa > Chordata > Aves > Gruiformes > Heliornithidae > Heliornis > Heliornis fulica. The sequence continues at coordinate 291,760 of VXBZ01007605.1, read as the reverse complement.
GTGGATTGCATCGGCCAGTAATCGTGAGGTTTGTGACTCTGTTGTGGGTCCTAGCACGTCATGCCGTAACTCGTTGTGTTGGCAGCGGTGCATTTTGTGAATCTCTGGTGGTTGTGATAAGCGTAGTTATACTTCTAAATGTATGTAAATAGTACCTTTCTCCATTGTATCCCAGTGTATGTAGTGACCTATTGAATCTGCATGTGGATAAATCTGCGTCTTTCCATCACAACATCTCAGGAAGTGCTCCACTCCTCCTGTTGACTAAAACTGGAGTTAAGAAAAAGTAAATTAATAACATAATGGCTACAACAGGGACCATTAAACACCTAACCATTGCAAACCAGAGTTGCTAACACAATACATTTTCATGGTGTTCAAGTAGACAATTAATTACTGCAAAACAGAAGAAATCCCTATGAAGAAATAAAAGCTGAAATGTTTGATTGCCCACAATATGTAAGACAGACTAATTTTGTCATTAACTTAGGTACTAAAAAAAAAAGTTTAGAAAAAAACTCATATGGTACAGCAAACTAATATTGTTCCTTAAAGGGTGATGAAGAATGAAATGTTACAATTCCCTACCCCTCTATCAAGTATATACTTAGAAAATTTCCCTATTACTATCACCATTAATCATTTGCATTGAGGAAGTTGGCAAGAGCTATCAAAACCCATGTAGTGTAACTTGAATGCAAACTGCAGAAAATAATCAGGGTCTGATGGGATGTATAATAAAATATGCCAGACTGTGTCATTATAATGTACTTTTGAAAGAATTATACATATTCATTCTCCTCATTTAGCACCTGAATGACAACAAGCAGGTGAGAACATCAGTATGATACATCAAGCAAGACAGTTGCCATTATGAACAAAACATAAAAGAGTGTGACAGAGTTGAAAAATGGAAGGAATGTTCTGTTCATACCTTGCAGGCATTGTTATTCTTTGATAGTGAAATGAAGCTTGCTGGGGAGAGGGGTATGTCTTGTTGTCCTCATAGGTAGCACTTCTGTGACAAATTGCAAGAAGTATGTATTTTTTAATAAAATTCCTCATAAGTTTTTTAAAGGTATTGTCAGTAAAATGAAACTGCCAGTTTCTTCTGAGCAATTTTGTTACGTTCCAAATATTTTTTTTTCTATAAAATGAAGGGCTATATTCATCACTAATGAACTCCAAAAATATGATTTTCTGTTGTAATAATGAAAGGTTAAATTATACCGTGATATTACTGAGTGACTATTTCTATAATGTGTTTTTAAATGGCAAAAATATACTTTATTTCTGTAAAACAAATAACTAAAAGGTACTTTCTGAACTCAGAGCTTGCATTTCCTCTCAAATGTTTCATAAAGCAGTATTGACAGAAAGCTGTCTCCTATCCTTCAAGGCACCATCATTCTCTGACAAATTATATCCAAACACATTGCCAATAGAGAGCTGCCTCTTAAGAAGTAAGACTTACTGCTTTGTAATAAGACTATTTTAAAAATCATAAACTTACACAAAGATGTGTGAAATATCCTAGAAAAGACAAAAATACATTTGACATTTTTATCTGGGCCACATTTACAATAAGGGGTATTCTGGAATAAAGAAATGCTTGAAGTCCTAATTGCGATGGAAGTATTTAGATCACTGTGGTTTTTTTACAGTAAGATTTTTATGTAAAACATTTATTTCAATTATTTGCATTTATTCAAGAGAAAATAGACAATAAATGTTAATGGCTAGCTGCCATGACACCCAAAACAGTGCAAGACAACCTCTTCCAAAGCAGAGACTAGTTCTGGTACATGACAGATTGGAAATCCACCCTTCAGCAGCCTTTAAAACACATAAAGAAGACTTTGAGAATTCTATGGGTTGACTAGAATTATAGACAATCTTAAAAACCATGACGTAATAATGACTAATAATTTATATGATTTACAGAAGTACTTTGACTTTACTGTGCAGAAAAGGTGCATATATTGCTTATTTCCTGCTATAATGTAACTTCTTATTGCAATGTAGGGTTACTTTTTTAATCAGTGCATTCAAATCTTATTGCATACTGACTGTATTTGGTCTTTAGGATTAAGTGGCAATTATAAGATCTGCAAACAGCAGATGGCTAGAAGAATTTGAATTGTTTTGCCATATCAGAGATGTGCTGAGAATTTTGGCAAGCATATGGAATTTTTGAATGGGTAATGAAAACAATAAGGATGGGACAAATGGAACAGAATACTGAGGGATAAAATGGCCTACTCAGCTGTATGTGTTTCTGGGTGAAGGAATACAAATAATTAAAAAAAAAAGGAGCAGTGAGATTCTTTACATAAAATACAGGATCCTGAAAGGACTCAGTTAATATTTCACGGCACTGATTGTGGATAGAATTGCCAGAGACAAAGTCAAGTGAGTGTACTACTTATAATACAATGATAGAATCATTTAGGCTGGAAAAGACCCTTAAGAATTCAGCTTTAAACCAAACACTGCCAAGTCCACCAGTAATACCTAAATAGAAAATGATAGATATATATTGTGTCTCACTAAATTGTTGATACATAATAATGCATATCTACACACAATGGAAGTCTGTGAATAAAAATAAAATAAATAAGAATAAAATAAATCAGTCTGAAAGCTGGATAGCCCAAGATCAGAAACCATGTTTGTGTTATACATGGTGGACACAAATCTCCTTGGGTTTTTATATAGTAAAGAATGTATACACTGCAGTTGTATTAATTTCTATAAATCGTTAATAAGTTTACAGCATTAACTAGATAGAAATATACCTAATTTAGCATATTATCCTTTTTTCCTGCCACCGATTTTTCATGATGCTCTCAGTTGATCTCGTGTCTATAAAATATTTTGTTTTTACATAGCAACTATTTAATTTGTTAGATCAATATTAGTTTGTGCTATCATTTTTTCCTTATTTGACATAAAATGTTCTTCTTTATTTCTGCACTTTTCAGCTAAAAATACATATGGTTACTGAAAAGAATAATACAATGCAGTACTGCAACATAAGGATAAACAAAAGTTAATTAGGACACAGTCATTTCGATGATCCTTTTATCAGTCTTTCAGCATGAATAGTAATGAATTAATTACATACATTAAAATTCTAAAATAACACGACAGCTGATATGTTAATGGAATTCTTCAATTCTTCATTTTACATGCATGAATTGCACATTTTTTTAACTGTGTTTGTGTTTTGTATGGCTCTTTGATTTGGTAGGTTGTTTTAGTTTGTAAATAAAACCTAAATTATTGGAGATATTTTGAAATTATGGCAGTTCTGTCTAATGGGTACTCCAGCAGCCTCAAGGTAAAGATCTGTGGTATATATTAAAATCTCTTCCTGCCCCTTTGACATTCTGTATGCATTAACATATGGCTGATATATCTCAGCACAGAAACTGATAGTTTTCTCAACTCTTTAATCACATACACAGTACCTATTCAGATTAACTACAATTATTATATTACTTTTTGTATGCCTTGGCATTTTTGGGAATATTTGTGTAAACTTGTTACTGGGTGTACTATACACGTCAGTCAAGTGCTACACTCCTCAATTCAGACTCTGGATTGGGTGGAGATTATAATATTAAAAATGACTATACAATTAAAGCTTGGTAATTCTGCAGTATGGTCGCTGCTATGTATCTTCCGTCAGTGAATATCAGGTGTGCACTCTGAAAGTTGAAAGTTGAAGATTTGCAGGTAAATGGAGGTAATCCTACTCCTCTACTCTGCCCTGATTAGGCCTCACCTGGAGTGCTGTGTCCAGTTCTGGGCTCCCCAGTACAAAAAGGCCAGGAATCTCCTGGAGAGAGTCCAGAAGAGGCCACAAAGATGATTAAGGGCTTGGAGTATCTCCCCTATGAGAAAAGGCTGAGTGAGCTGGGGCTGTTCAGCCTTGAGAAGACTGAGAGGGGATCTCATCAATGTTTATAAATATTTGAAGTCTGGGAGACAAAGTGAGATGGCCAACCTCTTCTCAGTGGCCTGTGGGCACAGGGCAAGGGGCAGTGGTCACAAGTTGGACCACAGGAGGTTCCACATCGTTGTGATAAAGAACTTCACAGTGAGGGTGACGGAGCATTGGAACAGGCTGCCCAGGGGAGTTATGGAGTCTCCTTCTCTGGAGATATTCCAGTCCCATCTGGACACCTACCTGTGCGACCTGCTCTAGGGAACCTGCTTTGTCTGGGGGATTGGACTCGATGATCTCACCAGGTCCCTTCCATCCCCTACAATTCTGTGAATCTGTGAAAGGAGAAAATATAGAAATTATTGTAACATTTGGACCTGCAACTTCTTATCATATTTTCACTACAATAAGTTGCTGGATCACTTTGAAGAATGAGGATGAATTAGGAAAACATTCAGTTTTAGTCCTTGGCACAAAGAGCAGACAAAAGTAAATGGCTCCAAAGGGTCCTGTTTGGCAAGAAGCATATGAGCAAATATTCTGGATGTATGTTTCCAAGAGTTCAGTGATTTATTATAATAATTCATTACTTCATCTCATATATTTCTTTAGCTTATCAACTTGGACTGTTATCTCATTTTACAGCTGGAAAAGCCAGGAAGGCCAAGGGCTTACTAGAAAGGAAATCTGAAGAAAATTGAAACCTGATCTATGGTTTCCTTATTTGTTTCTAGAATATATGGCCAGCACAGTTGAACTGGCTGTCTTGGCATCTTCCCATCCAAGATAGAGACTTATAAACTAAAAATCTTTGTACCTAAAGCTTTTAAGGACTTTTGTCATTAGTTGTTTTTGAAGCATGCTGTTATGGGCAAGGAACAGAAGTGTAGTCACAACCGTTTTCATCAAAAGACATGGCAGACCTCCATTACAGAATGCTAGCTGGTGGTAAATATATTCCAAAGGCAATTACTGACTACGAACTCAGTGCAAGAAAGACAAGAGGTAATGATGACACAAAGTAATGAAATAAAATACAACTGAAATTAGTTTCAGACCACAGTTGAAGTTGTCCACACAAACAAGGTAAATTAAACTGTTGGTATGGAGCAATGAATGCTACATAATGTAGGAAATATGTATTCCGAATGACTCTTGTTTCTCTAAAATGTTATTTATCCAATTCTGTCACAAAATAAATGTTTGGTTTCTCTTTCTTGGGTAGTTTTATCTTTTTTAGATTGAAAGGTATTTTATGAGTTAATACGTGAACATCATGGAGAATTTCTGGAGACAAAGATTCCACTTAGAAAAAAGAAAAATATGCTTACATTAGAAAATGAGTGTATTTCCTTAAATAAGAAAGGGTAAAAGTCTGAAAAACCTGTAAAAAGTTAGCATTTCTTCCCCTAATCAGTGGAGTTCTTGATCAGACTCCTATTGAAAACATCTCTGATGACTTATTTCTCTTTATCACACTGGTCATAATCTCATCAGAAAAGGGAGATTTATGGTATTGAGCTGAGAACAACAGTTTTACACCTATCTGTAAGTTGCTGTCAGGGAGCTAAAGCAGTCAGGAGCATCAATAAAAGTTATAGTTTCAGCATAGGTGAAGTTTATTGTTAGTTACTTTGTTGAGAAGAAAATTCTGCCATCCCAGCCAATTACAATCTATAATACATTTGACAAAGTGATTTCAGTATTTCTCTTCTTTTCATTACTGAACTTATTTTTCTTATAAGGGAATGAAGTATCTGTCGCCAGTCCTGACTAAGCAACAAGATATACCATATTCTATAACGGAAAATAAAATAATGTGAACATGTGAATCACCTTGGAGATTAATCATATTGATGTAAAACAAATAATTTACATTTAAATAACTTATCCTTTTCACCTGATTTAAAAGTAATCTTTATTCTTTCTAAACAAATCCCCAAATTTATGAGCTAGTTTGATAATATTTGTGCAATAAAATTGAAAATTTTAGATATGGTAGGTAATCAATTTTAGCCTCCTCATCTGTGTTTCCAATCTCATTACAGATTGCAATTTTCAGTGCAGATTACATGATGACCCACCAGTGGCTTTGTTGTTTCTGAATTACCGATTCCTCGCCTACTGCCAGATAAGAACAAAGCCTATGCATCAGTCTGACAGCTTGCAAACAGAAAACGGGCTTGTAGGATTGGATTTAAATCCCAGGTGTACAGGATAATTACCACATCAGTCATGCAGTAACTGAAAAATGGTATTTCAACAAGAAAAATTACATTCCTTTTATAGTGCCAACAGAAATCATTATTTGAGGCTTCATACTGATTCAGTGTATCATTACATGTGCTCTGTACTCATTAAATGTAATGTTTACTACAATCTAAAAAAAACTTGTTTCAGATACTTTTGTGGCTGAGTTAGCTCAAATCCAGGTTTGTGAAATCTTGACAACACAGAGGTCATTCAAAGGTATAATATACATTATACAAGTGAAACAACAGCAGAGCCCAAAGCATTCAAAATCTCTTCTGTTTCAGAGAAAAAAAAAAAAAGAAACTGAAGAAGGAAAGCATAAACACTACTTTGGAAAATCCTGTGGGGTTAGACCCTTTGATTCAGGCCTTTTCATTAAAATAAACAGAATGATAGTAAGAAGCTATCATCATATGTGTAGGCTTCTCTTTTCTATACTTTTAAGTAAACAAGATACTGGCATTGAATAATTATTTTATCATTCCAAAAATCAAAAGCATGTTAAAAATAGACCATAAAAATTAATTCTTTAATGTCACGCTATTGATAAACAGATTTATGGTATTTTTCATTTTATAGCGTGACTATCACAGAATCACAGAATATCAGGATCTGGAAGAGACCTCCAAAGATCACTCAGTCCAACCCCCCTGCCTGAGCAGGATCATCTAGAGTAGATCACATAGGAACGTGTCCAGATGGGTCTTGAATCAGTTCTACTTTGTAATTCAACAGACAGCAAAGCAATAAGTAGATTTTACAGAGCAGTTTGTGAGTCCAGAGAATTAGCAACTATAAATCTTGAGGAAGGAGAGGCAAGATACATCTTAGTGATCTCAAATGGGAATACTTTCCCTTATACTCCATATCAACACTGCAAATCTGAGTTGCACCAGATGGACCATCATTACTCTGGATTTCCAGAAATAGCTTTGGCAATACACACTAAATTTTATGAAGTCACAGGTTTTCTGAAGTACATGTGGAGTTTAAGTGATCATACAAGAATGTCTCATGACTTTAAGAAGCAAGAAGGATTATTTCAGGAAAACCACATGGTTCAGTCAGTGCCAAGGCTAAGGAAAAAGTTCATCTTGATGAGAAATAGAGAAGAGCAAAACATGAACATACCATCCACAAAATTTTTAATTTAACTAGCCAGGTCACAGTTCATCTTTGATACTCTCACAATTATTTGTTGCATATATACTTAACTACTGCAGAAGCTGTGAACAAAGACAACTGTTTACAAACCAATACCAGAATGCCACTGTTAGATTTTTAGACTCAACCACTGGGTTAAACTTCTCTTTGTCTCTGCACACTGCTCTCTCTCCTCTCCTAGCAGTGTTTCTAGAAATCTATCTCCTACGACTGATGACTTGTTTTCACAAACTCCACCTCCTGCCAAACATAAAATCATTTTGGAATTCAGACTAGATAGAGAAACTCCTTCCTCTCATCCATCTCAAAAATCATCTCCCTTGCAGATTTGAATTTTAAAGAATATGAGGCATGAGGGTCCCCTGGTCTATAAATGTTTTGGGGACTTAATGCTTTGCCTGGAATGAGTTGCCTGAAGATGGTTTAGGGTCTCCCCATGGTACTGGTTGGTTGCGTTCATCACTGATATTCACATAGATGGCCTCTGATAAAACTGGTTTCTACATAGCTTCATGAAAAGTATGGAAGTACTGGAAATAACAGAGTTAGGAAGCATGGACAACTCCGTTAGACCAAGGAAAATTATAAGATGCTTTTTTTCAAGTGGGTTATATTCTCTAGAGAATAGGTTCATAACATTTTGCTCAAGGGTATCTCGTCGTACAAAGTAATTTGTTTCCTTGCCTGGCAACTAGCATGCTCATGATGAAACATAATCCAGTTTTCTTGGGAGGGTGAAGGGCTATGTGACTGAATCTCTGAAAAGGACATCAAAGAGCTCTTGACTTAAGTCTCTGTTGATATTTTCTGCAGGCTATAGTTGAAGAGACTGAAGAGATTAAAAGAGAGTAAACAAAACACTCTGTCTCAACTTCAATTAATTCATTGTTCTGAAAGTATAGAACTAGGATTTGCAGGGAAGAATACTGCCATCGACTCCAACAGGAAAAGCTTGAGGTAACTACTATTAATTTGCAGTTTATTTTTAAAATTTGTAACTGGTTGCTTAAGTTTGCGCTGTCTTCTGAGGAGTACTCTAGCAGTTACATCAAAAGAAAACTAGTTGCACCGTTAGTAATAGTTTCAAAGAGTAACTAGAGAACTGGAAATGGCAGTGCTGTGATCCTGGGAAGAGTAATGAATAGTTACTTGTGGATCAGGTGGTAGTGGTATGCTTTAGTCTGGCCAAGTAAAGTGAATGAAACTAGAAATTAGCATTTTGTTCTGCTCTGGAAGTTATAATGCTGTGGAGAATGGAATTTAACTGCATGAGTGCTATCAGTGCTTTACATGTCACAGATAAACCGTGGGGTCAGCACAAAGCAGATTTAAGGATTGTAATATATGTTGTGATTGCACAGCATTTTGAAGACAAGTGTGTTGTACATCTGGTTTTCTTTTTCAGTTTTCATGGAGGTTTTTTTAACAGCAAGAATCTCAGCACAAATTACTTTGAGTTCACTTTATTCCAAACTAAATAAATTTTTAAAAGCTAGCATTGAAAATGACAGTCCTGTTCTAATTGCAATTTTTAGTTTGTTGAACTGTGAAACTAACTGCATCAATCTACACGTGTATGTTTTGTACCATTGTTAATATGGAGGATAGGACTAACGCTATATGACCAGATTTTTTCTTGCAAATATTCAATGAAATAAATATTGCATCTCTAGCATAAGAATGTCTAAGATTTTACTTCTCAGGATTAATATTCCTTTTTATCCTTTCATTTGTTTGTATCCTAAGAAACAAAATTTTCCATCAGTTAACTTGAACACACCAAATATAAGGACAGCAAACTGGTAAATGGGCATGCACAACATTAATTTGCACTTGCAGAATAGGTAATTTCATGCACTGGTGGTAGCCTGCACATACAGTAATTTACCTGTTCATGCATATGCATGGACTCTGCACAATAGCCTTTTCACATTTGTGCATATATTTTACAGACACAGCTTAGTCACTTATATTTAGTCATTATGATTTGGGTTCATGTTTAAACACTGCTGTGTTCATTCAGAATAGAATATAGGTTCATGATCCTTTTGCAGAAGCTAGCTATATCACAACAATAATTTCTGGTCTGCTACAAACGTCAGCTTCAACAAACCCCAAGCTTCAGAGCATTCCATACTGCTCAATTTCCTTTTTTTCAGCAGCATCTCTCACCTTCCCAGAACCTGCACCTCTGTCTTCTTCACATTTCTGACTTGCAATATTTTCAAGGAAAAACCATAAGATGTGATAGGGTAAAGAATAAAACCTATAAATTTGCCATCATCCTATGACATTGTTAACAAGAAGTGCTTGTCTATCTGTAATTACCATGGATTATTAAAACTTCAAGAGTTGCCTCATTTTAATTGTAAAATGGCAAATGACAAAAAAGAGTCATATCAGATCCACTGCACCAAAGATTATCTTAGACAACTTGCCCTATTTACAGTTCTTTTATTTTGACACAGTTCACATATAGTTCACAATAGATGAAGCCAAAGGTTTGTCTGCAAACAGTATTTTGGGTAAAGGGTTGCCTAATCTTGCTTCTAGTGAACACAGGATGGATATTTTAAATCTTACATGTCTCCCTATCTCACATACTTAGTACATTAATGACAACTCGCTGGCTTTTTCCCTTCAGTGGAAAGCACAAGAAAAACATGGACCTGCACAAGCAAGTCCAGATCAGAGGGCTGCAGCACCTCTCCTGTGGAGACAGGCTGAGAGAGTTGAGGTTTTCAGCTTGAAAACTCCAGGGACACCTTATTGTAGCATTCTAGTACCTAAAGCAGGTGTACAAGAAAGGTGAAGAGGGGTTTTCTACAAGGGCATAGTGACAAGATTGGCAGTAATGGTTTTAAGCTGAAAGAGGGTAGATTTAGATTAGGTAAAAAGAAGAAAATCTTTACTGTGAGGGTGATGAGACACTGAAACAGGTTGCCCAGGGGAGTTGCAGATGTCCTCTCCCTGCAAGTGTTCAAGAACAGGTTGGATGGGGCTTTGAGCAACCTGGGCTAGTGGAGTGTGTCCCTGCCTACAGCAGGGTGGTTGGAACTAGATGATCTGTATGGTCCCTTCCAATCCAAACTGTTCTATGATTCCATGATTCTGTGATAAATACTACTTACTACTGAAAGGTCATATTCCACATAATCATTATTTTTTTAATAAATCAACATCTGTTTATACCCACATGTGTCCATCAGCTGTTATATAAGAACCTGGCAACAGTCCTTCTAGTTGTCTTTCCTATTTTATAAGTCCTCAAACATTCAGGAAAAGTTGGACTTCAAAAATTTTCTCTAGCTAGAACTATTGCCCAGAAGACTAAACAAGTAAGAAAGTAAGTCCTTGGCTTCAAGCAGCATGCACCCTATTTTTGACTGTTTGCCTTTGTTTTAGCTTTAACTAGAAGATATATATCACCATAAAAAGAGTAAGAGAAGTTCGTGATGCCAATCAATATCTTCCCACCTTGGGGCTGTATAGCATCAACAACAAACTAGGCCAATAGGTGTAATTTCTAAACACTAATAACAAATCCTAACCTTAATTTATAGTTAAAAAACTCATCAGTAGAAGGGTAAAGAATATAAATCTCTGGTTTCAGCTGCAACAGTATTCTTTCTGATATAAGCCAGTATTTTCTTTTCATTTATTATGTAGATTATGTTTTAGGTTTAGGTTTGATGTTACTGTTTGGAAATCCAGAGATGCAAAATAACTGTTTACCAGTTTATTCTATATACTACCATGCCCTCCAAGTTAGGGAAATTGAAAATACCTTTTAAATTGTAAGTGCTGTAAGACTAGCTTATTGCTGAAGGCCACAAAGTAAAAGCTGGTTAAAATGCAGCCTTCNCCAGATAAGTTCACCCTTGCCGGATGTTCCTCGACACTGGGACCAAAGGGTATATAAAGATGTGAGAGAGAAGGAATAAAGGGATTGAAACTGCACCACGTTGATGTGTACTTTCACCCCAGTTCGCGCCGTAGTCACGGGCTTCGGCAATTATGTTAGGGTTTATTTGGAGGTTACTTTTCAGTTTTAGAGCCTAAAGCATCCAAAACTCTATTTCAGTGCCCCCAAGACCTGCATCGTTATAAAGAGGTCTGGTAGCATACAATATCAGTGACTTAAGTCTTTATTAAATGAAGATATATCAAGGCTCTGTCACAGCCTGTTAGTTTGATGTTGTTGTAGCACAAGCCTTAGAGTGTATATTACATGCTTTTGGTATGTAGTATGAAGGCATGAAGGAATTTCTATAGATACAAGTATATAGATCCAAGAGAACCAAAACTAGTGTAAATTTTCTCCAATATCCTAAAGGGAGCAGTACCTAACACAAACCCCCTTAATCACACTTACATTTTATATGCTGTACATAATATGAAGGGATTAGGACTCAAGGATATACTGGGAAGTTCTGCTTTGTGTGGGGTTTGGTTTCTTTTTGACAGTGAAGAGTCAGTTACTGCTTCTGTTTTAATGATTGTGAGATAGTTCTGATATTTACTTTCATATATGTTCCCCTTCACTCAGACAGATCTTTTCTCTGGTTTGGAATTGAGGTATTATTAGTTAAAACATCCTATAAAATTCTAGGTATATGTTTTGAAAATGTAAGAGGTCATCCAGTTCAACCCCCCTGCAAGAAGCAGGGACACCCTCAACTGGGTCAGGTTGCTCAGGGAATTATACTTCCATGGAATTCATAATAAAATTTTTACAAATAATAATTTTGTTCTCAGTTGATATAGCTAATAATAAACCTCCCCTTCAGTGAAAGATTTAATCATTGACATTCTGTGGTCTATGTTATGTGGGAGATCAAATCAAATGATCATCTTTTCTGAGCTTAAAACCTTTGAATGGTTGCAAAACGTTCTCCTAAAAAAATGCTGTCTGTTGAACAGAATGTAACTAGATTCCCTAAGCATCAAAAGTGGCCTTGGAAATTCACATTTTGTGATTTTATAAAACAAATTGAAAATCCTGTCAAATCTAGGCTTTATATTTGTTGCATCTAAACACAATGTTTCCTTCTCTTTCAGATTAAATGACAATCATAAGACACTAAGTTATGGAGGAGTGACATCTGGCTCCTTGGCAGACACCTCAGGCAACTGTGTTAATGACTTTGGAGATGGCTGTGTACCTGTAATAGAGTTAAGTTTGTTGTCTGGATTCTATAACCCTCTTACTCTTTTAGACAATTTTTCCATTTTGTCCTTCAGCTCACATTGAAAATCACTCACAACCCTGACTTATAAGCCTTTTATTTCCATCTGCCACTGTATGTTCATTTTGTTGTTGTTGAGGAGTCCCCTGTTTCTCTCCCCCCGAAAAGCTGTGAGTTTACTTTACAAAAAGTTCAAAAGGAACTGAAGATTTTAGACAAGAAAAGACAATATAAGGGAAATGTACTGAGAAAACACCTCAAATTTTGTTGTAAAAAGCAACAATTTCAACAACAGAAATAAGGGCAAGCATAGCAGACTTTTCTTACAGCTGGAACATTCATTAATATCATCGTGTCAAAATGTTTGCCAATTTAATAGGGAATAAATAGAAAATAGGCTTTTGTGACACAAATCATAAAGTTTGTGTGATCTGTTAAAAAGTTAATGTTAAAAGACAGCTGAAAGCCTATATTCTGAAATAAAATCACTTTTTAACCCTCCTATCTTTCAATGCATGTGGCTGGCCCATGTAACATATAAAACCAAGAAATACTGATTTGATTAATTTATTTCCTAGAGAAGAAGGATTGCAAGTCCCTTGGGCATATTTATGCCGTGTACAGTAATCATCAATATAGCATAAAAAGACTATTTGCCATTTGTTCCTGAGAATTTCAACTTTTTTCTGCTAATATACAGGATTTGTTGAGTCAGCTGGTACAAATGAATTTAACCTTTAGGCAACAGTATCATTTTCTATGCTGGCTATGAGGTAACGACCTTCAGAAACCACCTGCACTCAGTGGAAATATGTGCAGCACAGCACCTATAGAGTCAGATGTCAGTAGACAGAGGGGGTTATGTCTAAGACTTTCTCTGAGATGCAAGACCACGAGGAGATAGCCATATGTCTTTCCTTTTATCCTAGAAGTGCAGTTAATTAGAAATCTAGCTACCTCCTGATTCTGTCCTCTAGAAATTATATGACAGCTATGTGCTTCAGCCATGTTCCTTTCTAAACATGAACATGATGCCAACTCTCTTTGATGGTAGAAAGGACACAGTGTACAACTGATAATGTGGATTTATGTCAGCCATGATTTACAGCATCTAGGACTTCAACTTCACCAGTAAACTAGCCAGCAATGCAAGTCAAGCCAGTAATTCAGATATATGAATGAGACAAGTATTAACAGTATGACAACTATAAACAGGAAGGAAGGAAAATATACATCTGAACTGTGTCAAAGTATACTGATACTACAGTTTGTGTTTCAGTTGAACTTCCTTTCCCTTCTTAGGGCCTATTAAAGCCTTATTAAAATACATTATTTGTTATCTAAATTGTAGCTCAAACACCCAAATATCACAAATTTGTCATATTTAATTGGGAATATCTGAAAAATCTGATTTTTTGTAATTAAAAAAATAGGAATGGTATTAAAAGTGTGTGTAATCAAATCAAATACTGATGTAAACTACAGATAGGATTTTACAAGTAAATTCCTAAGACAAAACTCAATACAAAATTGGAGGACCTTGATGATTAAAATACACATTCTCATTTCCTAAAAATTCTCAGAAATGTCTCAGATTAAAAATCAAAACCCAACAAAAAGACAAACCCCAAAACATCATAAGGATGTCTCTAATTTAATTGGCTAAAATTTTCAGAGAGCTTTGATAATTATGGACTTTTGTTTTCCTATTTTTCAAGTCAAAATAAGCATAGTATAAGTAGTATCGATGATGTGAAATGCCTATTAGTTATGAATGATTCTCACTAGAATCAGTCGAATTTTCTTTTCAAAAGTTGTCACTCTCTTGTGTCTCGCTCAACACAAACCTTCAACTCTATTAGAAAAATCAGTGCTTGTAGTAAAGGTGTGAACAGATGTTTTATCTCCACATTTTGTGCATAAATGCAAGTACTCTGATGCAAATTGATCAAACTGTAGAAACAAATCATTTAAGATTTGTGCAGTGATTAATAACAGAAGCCACTAATCAAATCTCCCTGCCACTAGCACATCTGTTACAGGGAGTTTCTAGTTTGCCCTATTATGCAAATGTGCAATAAAACAAATAAATTACTTGATTTAACAGCTGGTTGAAAAACATTATTTTTAGGTGATTTTTTTAAATGTATTGTTTTTACTATTGATAGCCACTTGATGTAGACTAATCCAATTATACTTATGTAGAGGGTCATACAATTGAGGAGGGGGGGAAATGTACCAACTCTTCTCAGGAGCTGCTGCAGATTTTTGAAGATAATTAAAATTCCTCAGGCATGCATGGTTTCTGGAAAAACAAAGTGCATGGAAGTGTTTTCTCATGGTTCAAGACTTTACAGATTTCCTCATATAATCTGGCTCTTCAGTACTAGTAGTGTCACCTACATAAGTAAACCTTTCAGATACCTTGAAAGGACCAGCTTTTGTTTCATCACTGCACATCAAAATTAATATAATTTCAAAACACTTCTGGACACTTCTGTTGGTAAGCTCATGAACTGAGGAGAGGGAAGTGTCAGCACAGAATTGCTTTCTATTTAATGTATGTTTTGACTATACTGTGTGGGTATGCATACTGTAGATTTCAGCAGCCTTTATCACCAGGATCTGGGAACTTAAGCATTTTTGATACTGAGCAAGGTTAACTTTCTCCTTTTTCACTGTCTCAGAGGAATATGACAGGTTGCACGAGTTTTTTGGTGGTTTTTTTTTTTTTTTTTTCCTGCAGTGTCCCAGATGTGTATTGCAAGAACTAAGGCCACTTTTGTTTCTGTGGAATGGAAGAAAAAAACCTTGGCAAGGTTTCCTTTCCAAATTCCTTGGCAAAGGAAAAAAGTAAAAAATTTTCTTGCAAAAGCATGAGCTGACCATGATCACGGTAAAGCTATTTGGTACCTAAAAGTTGGCATGTAGTGTACNTTTTTTTTTTTTCCTGCAGTGTCCCAGATGTGTATTGCAAGAACTAAGGCCACTTTTGTTTCTGTGGAATGGAAGAAAAAAACCTTGGCAAGGTTTCCTTTCCAAATTCCTTGGCAAAGGAAAAAAGTAANAAGCATGAGCTGACCATGATCACGGTAAAGCTATTTGGTACCTAAAAGTTGGCATGTAGTGTACTCACTGGAACGGGCTGCCCAGAGAGGTTGTGGAGTCTCCTTCTCTGGAGACAGTCAAGACCAATCTGGACACATTCCTATGTGATCTACTCGAGATGTTCCTGCTCTGGCAGGGAGCTGGACTGGATGGTCTGTCAAGGTCTCTTCCAGCTCCTAATCACAAAATCACAGAATATTAGGAGGTGGAAGAGACCTCAAAAGATCACTTGTGGTACCTGACTAGTTCCCTAGCAATCTAATGCTTGATACATCACAGAAAACGTCAAATGGCTACAAAGTTCTTTCTCCTCAAGATTCATTTTCCAGATTACTGAACTGATTCCATCTTTTTTTGACACTCTGCACTGAAAAGAAAGCTGTGAAAATACACAAGCATACATTGTTTTACATGTCTTCTGTACATCTCAATGGATTATATTGGGAAAATGTACATTTTCTAGACCTCCTTGATCAACTCTAACAACTCTGTGTATAGTTTCTTCCAGAAAATAAGATTATAAGGATTTAAGATTAGAGGATAAGGATTTGAGGCATGTAAATTTAACCAATTATGTGATTGTATAATTATTCAAAGAATTTTAAGAAATTCATGTGACTTTGAGAGTTGAACATTTAATCTCTAGATTTTGTACCTTTGTAAAAGAAAATTGCATTGTAATATCAAACCTTTGATTTATAAGCACTTGTTAAGATAATTTCTCAGCATCAGGTCTCAGGAGTTAGATGTATTTGACCTGCTTTAACAAGGGAATTTTTGCAGTTGTATTTGAGGACAAGAATTTGGGGAAGAGGACATGTGGCCTGATTACTCTTATGTCCTAATAGTTTTGCATCTCTACAGTACTGAATAGAGGTCATTTATAACAGCATTGAAAGCTTGGACCATTTTCAAGGCAATTTTGTGTGAACCAGGCAATCACCCAACTCAATACAAAAATCAGAGTTGCAGTTCACACATTCCTGGGTAGATATGGGTTTTGTACATGTCAAAACTTTCTCTGATCAGTAATTATTAAAAATTTAGCAAGCTGGGTAAGCAAACAGAAGTTTCACAATAACCATTCATGCAAACACAGAAGTGCTTTTGTAACGGAGAATATAAAAGAAGATACATTTGTTGCCGAAGCACGCAATTTGCGGTGTGAACCGGGGTGAAAGTACACATCAACGTGGTGCAGATTCAATCCATTTATTCCTTGTCCCTCACATCATTATATACCATTTGGTAGCCAATACCCATCAACATCTGCAAAGGATGAACTTATCATTGGTTAGAGCTTTCCGATTACTCAACGAATACTCGGTCCTGATTGGTTAACACATAAACCAGCAAATTTCAAACCTTTCAGCCATTCCCCTTTTAACCTCTTTGTTTGTTCCTAGGCAGCCCTCCAGCTCCCCTTTTCACTGCTCCAAGACCAGCGTGTCCTGCACATGGTCAATATAGTCCTTCAGTACAGCCAGGGCCCCAACAATTTGTGCTCAAGCAAAGCAGAAAAAATGATCCCCAAATGAATATTTTAAGAAGAAATTAAAGGGAATAGAAGTAAGTCACTTGATCGGTGAACAGGATCACTCTTATACACAGTGAGTTATCCTGTCAAGATCAGTGGAATTACAGGAAATGAACTAACAAACTGAAGTTACCAGTACAGCAAAAAATTATGCATTTAAGGCATATGCAGTAAGCAACTGAGGAGGGCACTGAAGAAATAAAAATTCACACAGAAGCTTGTGGTAATAGAAATTCTAAAGAAACACAATAATAATTAAATACTTTTATTGGTGCACTACGAAATCCATAGATTAGTGAGACAGTAGAATTGTTGCATTTTGTTCAACTGCCCTCATACAGACCATCTCCCTTCTCCCTGGCCTTAGCTGTTTGAAAATGCCCATCAGCTGCTTTACATAGACTGCATAAAATTCATTAAAAAACCTCCAAACATATGGATTTGACATTTTTCTGGTAACAAAGTAGAAATATAGAGGTGTTTTCCAGCTAAGTCTCATGGACTTGTCTGCTGTCTTGTATCTGGTTTGAACTTAGTAACTCTTGATTAAAACACTGTATTTTGCCTTGCTTCATGTTATTCTAACTTAGAACTGTATCAGGAAGATCTTCTTTAACCTTGAATACTATCTTTCAGTGATGCCTGAAAATTTTCAAAGGAAAAAGTAAGTTATCCAAGTCCTCTGAAGTTATGCATCAAAACCTGCAAGTTCAATTTTACCTGACTACCAAACTGCAGATTAGTATTTGAAATGCAGTCAGATGTGTGATACTCTTTTCCCATGGAAGAAACAACAAGTCTCATTTTTATTATTCTGTCTTCTAGAAAGGTATTAATGACTTGCTTGGGAAGGGATAGTATATACAAAGAAGCTGCACACTATGTTGAATGAAAGTTAAGAGTTCATTAGTAGATGCCCTAGACCAAGTAACGGGAAGAATTTCAAACATTAAATGTGTAGCTTGGGTAATGATCTGAGGGAATGAGCATTTTTGAAATTGCTAAAAACTTTTTGTACTCATGGGATTATAATGACAACAGAAGAATTTCACTATCTGTCAATAAAAAATGACAGGGCATGGTTTAATATGTGGAAATGGACTATTCCAAAGATAGATTTAGAACATCCTGGAGAATCATGGAAAGCAGTATTATGATATACTAATACAAAAGAAAGATGATGCCAGTGATCTAATTAGGACAACAGAGCAGCCTATGATATCAACTCACTTTTAGAAGGTATTATGATGGTAATGGAAGCATATGAGAAATAGTAGTAATAAAATGCACCTCTTTTGATTTTCAGGTATGTTGATCTCCTGCAGAAGACAGAGGAATTTGGGTGATAAGGCATATCATTATTTGCATTCAAGTTTTTGGAACTGTATCTACCACATCTAATAAATAAAAGTACTTCATCTCTTCTGGAAATTAAAACATTTTAACATCACTTCTGTGAATACATATGTACATCATGGTCCTTTTCCTTCATATATCTACAAACATGTGCAAGTATTAAAGCATACAATAAATTTAATTTTTCTATTGTACATTGTTTCATTACCCAATTGCACACAAAAAGTGCTGCATTGCTTGGCTGCACTGGACTTTCTGTTTAAAAAAAAACAGTTTCTCATTCAGGTCTGGGTCAGCTAACATTGACATAAATCCTGAGAATGGCTTAACTTTATGACTTCAGCATCACTGGAAGATGCATGAACTGCTTTCCACAGGGGAGACACTTCAAATACTGAAAAGTCTCTGTGAACCTGATCAAAGAAGAGGGCTTTATATAATTTTATACCTTAATTTTCTCTAAAAATTGCTTGCATTTAATTGTGAAATAGGTAGCTTTTCAGTCCAACGAATTACATTTCTTAGTGTTCTACCCAGGCACTTTCATTATTTTTAGAAAACACATCTCATCTTTCGCAAGACTAATTAATTTGAGGGGAGGGAGCACTCTCAGCTCTTGTCATAATAATTTCTCATCTTTGCCAAATAATCATAAAACAAGCCTAATGGCATGCAAAAAATTTTATTTTATTAAAAGGTGACATGATTGATTGACATGCTAATGTCACAGGTAATTCTACTGTTCAACAGAATTCAACATCTACTATTCAACAAAATTTCATAGCTAATCTAAAAATTAAGTGCAAATACATGTAAAGCCAATAACAACAACATTATAAGCTTATTTCCTTTAATCCAACTTCTGAATTAAAATTTTATGATGGACAGAGTGAATTTAGGGCATGATTTTAATGAAAAGAAGAATGGAGGAGAACTTGTTCCTGTTCTAAAACTGTGACTGAATGACAAAAAATAATAGCATTATTGTGCTGCTTTTAATTGTTCTTCTCTTAATCCAGATTTATTCAAGTAATTCAGAGCAAGACTGGGCAGGAAATGTAACCTATTAGAAATGCAAGAGGGCTGAGATACAGCACGGATTTCCAATATCTTTGGACTTTTACTAGCTTTGAAGTCTTTTATTTGGTATACGGAGAGCCTTGTAGTTCAGAAAACTCTGTATTACCCTCTCTCAGGCAAAACCATACTAAAAATGCTTCTTCTTAGCTTTACTGGATGAATTTACATATTTAAATTCCAAAGTGGCTTCCCTCATTTATGAAGCAGTATAGATGAAGAGTTAAAAACCTCACCATTTGCACTGAACCTAATACCTGTTTAAATATTATCCATTTTATCCCAAGAATTTAAATTAAAAGTAATAGTAGAACATGAGAAATGAAACCCAGAATAAATTGCAAACATACTTATTCTGTTCTGTTCTCCTTTCTTAATTGATATCTCATGGTGCTGATTCACAAACAAACAAAATTTTTTTTTACTGGAAAGATGCAAGGCATTCAAAATACTTAAAAACTTTTGAATTCTCTATTCCTATATCTAAATTCACAGATCGAGAGAATGTTAGGAGTTGGAAGGGACCTCAAAAGTTCATCTACTCCAACCCCCTGCCCGAGCAGGATCACCTAGATTAAATCACACAGGAATATGTCCAGATTGGTCTTGAATGTCTCCAGAGAAGGAGACTCCACAACCTCTCTCGGCAACCAACCAGAATTTTGCAAGTTTGCAGCTCTGTCCTTACTTACACCACAGCTCTTGTTTCTCTCAACATTCATCCTATCATGTCGAAAACTTCCTAAAATCTCTCTTGATCCTTCAGTAAATTTACAGACCTACACCAATCAAAAGCTAGTTTCTTTTCACTTGTGTTGTACAAAATTGCAGGTCTTCTCACAATAACCTCCAAGATTGTGAGGATATAAAAACCTCTGAACAAAGCAAAAAAATAAATGAAAATAAAAGTTCCCTATACCTCTTAAAGATATAGTAACAAACGAATGTTTTGGAACTGAAACAAGAGAGAATTCCTGGAAGAGTGTATTGTGAGGTCAGGTAGCTTGGGAATTTTATTTAGCCTGTTCTCAAACATGATGAAAATGACAACATTCTTTGGAATTCACATATGTATCCATTATCTCAAAATAACAGAGAGTTTTGTTGGTCGTTGGAAATAGAATAGAGTGGCTACTTTGGTTTTGCCTTTATTTTAATGTATAATAAGGGAACCAACACAAAATGTCCAAGGTCCTTTTCTAGCAAATTTAGTGTGTGTAATACCATCCTCAAAGTGGAGATAAGTAGAAGTGCAGTGCAGAAACAATAAGACTACTTAAAATTCTAATCTTAATCACTTATCTACTGTCTGTATTTATAACGCTGCTCTCAGTGGACGCATACTTTTGTCCTGAACTATCACTCATGGGTGTTGTATTGTAATTCACTGGAGAGTATTTGGTTGCTTTAGACTCCTACTTTAATTTGGTACTGATTAATAAAAAATAAAGTGTTACAACTGAGATTACAGAAAGCATTGTTACTGTTTTCATACAATTCTGAAACTGAAGTTAAGCTGACAAAGTGACCGTATTCTGATACACAGTGCTTTGGTGTAGTTTAAGGTTTGTCTACTCAGTCTGAATAAGATCCTGTGAATGCAATTAAGGGTCACACATCTGGTATGAGGAGTCAGGGATAAAGGAATTAATTTCTTATTTTTCCTTACCCGGGGCTAGAAATTGGCTTGCAGGTTACTATTCATTGGAACACCCCAGAGTGCTGACAATAAATAAAGCAGCTATAGCTGCACTCACCATGCATCAGAAAATCAGATTCACTGAAAAATATCCATCCATAAAAAGTACAGGACATTTATGATCAGAACAAGGATTTATGGATCTTTGCTGTGAGTGAACATTACCTAAAGTTAGAGGTCAATTAAGCTGAGATCTCTAATTTGCATGCTGCATATTCTGGCATTTTGATTCTACTTCTACCATAAGAATTATTTGCTGATTGTACATTAAAAGTAATTCTATTTACAGAAAATTTTCTTTTATTTCCTTCTTTCTGGATCCTTTTTTTTCTACAGTTTATTTTCAAATTTTCTAGCATTTGTCAATGCCACCACATCTGACCCTCTGTGAAATGAGTCTTTCGGATGTAAAACTTAGATGTGACTAAAGCATGACTTAACAGTCATTAAGGAGCTCAGTGAGTACAAAAAAAAGAATAGGGCAGATTTCTAGAATCCATTTGGTATAAGAATATGGTAGGCTGTGTAGACATCACTAGAGGGAGTCATGACCACACAAAGAAGATTGGTGCATTTCATAAACACTATACTGTTGAAATCTGGGTCCAGGCTATGATATTTGTGCTGTATTATACAACAGTCACCTGTGGGATCTTCAAATTTGTTTTCTGGAGAAAGGGATGAGCAAATACATCTGCCACAAACATAATTTTTGGAAACGAATGTTAAAGGAGTGACATTAGTAGAATATACCCATTTCACAAGTAATCCAAAGAGCTTGTTTGGGAAGATCTTCATAGGGTTTTCAAAGGATGGAGACTCCATAACCTTTTGGGGAAACTTGTGACACATCTGCAGTGAAAAAATTGATCCTTCTTATGTTCATACAGAATCTCCTGTCTTTCAGTTTGTGCCCATTGCCTCTTGCCCTGTCACTGGACGTCACTAAAACCAGCCCGGATCTGTCTTCTGTGCATGCTTCCTGAGCTTTCTGTTCTGCAGGTTGAGCAGTCCCAACTCTCCCAGATTTTCCTCGTAGGAGAGATGCTCCAATCCCTTAATCACTTTTCTGGCCTTTTACTAGACTCTCCTCGGTGTATCAATGTTACATGTACTGGGGAGCCCAAAACTGGTCACAGCACTCCAGACATGGCCTCTCCAGTGTTTCTCAAATATATAGTGTCAAAGATAATATAATAAGGATGTGTATTCTTAATGAAACCAAAACTGGAAACCTGATACATAGCAACAGATAGAAATGAGAGATAGAAATATGTTAATTCAATTACAAACAGAATTCACCTATTTTGGTAATCGTATTTCCTCAAGCCACCATCACTGGACTCCACTGGTGGCTAAAAAGAGGGTGACTTGGTGTCTCCATAAACTTATTTCTTTTTTCAATTAAGGATATAATAAACCCTTTTTGTATTAGCCTCCCTTTCCTGTATGTATCTTCCCTTCCACTTATAAAGAAACTTCATATGGCAATAAAAATCACTGTTTCTCTCCTCTCAACTGCATTTATCTTCTTATTCCTTCAAAGTTTAACAGGAGAGTTTTAAAGTGCCCTTACAGAGGGCCCTCAACAAGCAGCTCTGCAGAACTGTGTTTGAATAATTCATCAGACTCAATTTTAAGAGTGACTAATGTGCTAATTATACAGAAGAGTCATTTATAAGGTTGGGTCGGGTGCTCAATGCTAAACATCATTATAAAATATTCATATGGTATTTGGGATTTTTCTGAAAACTGAGATGTGACAGACATCCATAAAGATGGATAATTTCCTCAGCACTGTTTCCTGCTTCACTGAAAAGATATATCAGAAATCCAGCATCAAGACCTCAACCTTCTTGGAGAGGTAAAATCTGTTGTCACTGTGTGTGTTAGAAATACACTTCCTATGGATGATGCAAAGCTATTTAAAAATAGCTCATCGAATTCAAAGCCACATATAGTCAAAATGCATCCCTTAATTTCTCAAATCTGAACCTAATGTACATGGACTATTTTTTAGGAGATCTTGTTAAAACAGCTTGTGAAAGTTCTGTGTGAAACATGAGCTTTTCCCGTG
The DNA here is from genome assembly GCA_013399135.1 of Heliornis fulica. Lineage (NCBI taxonomy): Eukaryota > Metazoa > Chordata > Aves > Gruiformes > Heliornithidae > Heliornis > Heliornis fulica. The sequence continues at coordinate 268,348 of VXBZ01007605.1, read as the reverse complement.
TGGGTTTGGCCACAATACTTCACCTTGAACTATACATTTTAGTTACATTTTAAAGTGAAGAAATGTGAAGATTTTGATTTATAACAGAAAGTTGAACTTAGTAAAAAAGAGGTAACGGTATTTATTACTGGAATAGGTGAGATTCTTCTTTCAGCAACTTAAGATTCAACTGGGGAAAAAATTATGAACAAAACCATAGCCCAGTAGTAAAGCAGCCTGGTTGGTAACAGATTCAGAGATGAGATCTACAGCATTCCTATAGCTAAACAAAATATGGTGCCAAACATAATATGGTGCCGTCTAAGGTGCATATATGCCATCTGATTAGGAATATTTTTCTTGTTGAGATAGTATGTCAAACCTCTTTTCATAGTCAAAGCAAAAATGTTTTTATGGCTTAATTTTAAATCTACAGTTAATTATAGTGTAATTTTCTAGACTAAGCCAGAGTTCTTCCAGTAATTAATTAGTACAATGTCTTTATACATTTTTTACAAAATAACTGGCTCATACTGGTTTGTATTTTGATCAGCTTGAATACTACAGTGTCCCATTACTGTTTCCTTATCTCTTCCTTTTGCTCAAAACAACAAATATGTTCTAGAAGAACAATCCCAGAAGTTCCTTTGGGTACCACACCAGCCGTGGACAGTCCCACATATGCAAGGAATGCCCATTGCATTCATGATGCTAAAGCAGACTGCTGAACACAGAAAAAAAATGCTCCTGTTTCATGCTTCCTTTGAGATCAGACCACATAAAAGGGAAATAATGGAACACTTTGCACTGTCTTTACTAGAAAAAAAACCCAAAACTAACCACCACCAACAAAACAAAACCAAAAAATGTCACTTCATGTTATTTTCACTTAGGACAAATACTTTTTGCATGCTTAATACCATGCTTCTTTGTTTTGCTTACAGTCATCTTTAACAGGTCAATGCTTGTTCAAGTATACATACATATCTGTGACTAGCCTGCTGTTTGAACAATGACCTTGACTTCTGATGTCTTCAGGCTGCAACTCCATTCTTAGCAGGAGATCTTATGTCAGACTGGATGCTCCAAAATTCTCATGAGGTTTTTCATATCTTGCTACTGACATTGTTTTGAGCTCTGCTGTCATCATAACATCTTAGTCGTGGCTTAAAACTTGAAAAAACTAATCTAGAGAGCCCTCTTTTCAGCATACCTCTCTGTCATGTAATGTCTCATTTTTCTTACTCTTGCCTAGTTTGGTGATATGAAGAGTTAGTCACGTGAATTCCAAATAGGCTTAGGCAGAAAACAGATGCCAGTAGAAAACCTGCATAAGTTTCTCCTGGACATATATGGACCAAAAAGGGGTTTAACAAGGGCAAGCGTAGGGTATTGCATCTGGGGAAGAATAACCCCAAGTACCAGGATAGGTTGGGGACTGGACTGTTAGAGAGCAGTGTAGGTGAGAGGGACCTGGGAGTCCTGGTGGATAGCAGTATGACCATGAGTCAGCAATGTGTCCTCGTGGCCAAGAAGGCCAATGGTATCCTGGGGTGTATTAGAAGGGGTATGTCTAGTGGGTCAAGATAGGTTCTTCTCCCTCTCTATTCTGCCCTGGTCAGACCTCACCTGGAATATTGTGTCCAGTTCTGGGCCCCTCAGTTCCAGAAGGACATAGAACTCCTAGAAAGAGTCCAGCGAAGGGCCACCAAGATGATGGAGTGGAACACCTTCCTTATGAGGAGACCTGAAGGAGCTGGGTCTCTTTAGCTTGGAGAAGAGGAGACTGAGGGATGACCTTATTAATGTTTATAAATATATAAAGGGTGAGTGTCAGGATCCAGGCTCTTCTCAGTGTTGGCTGGTGATAGGACAAGAGGCAGTGGGTCCAAGTGGGATGGATCAAGGCTCGGCAGGGCCTGCAGGTTGATTTGGCTCAGTGAGTGCTATAGCTGAGCCAGAAAGGGCTGAGGGTACCTGGAGACCAGCCCTGCTGTGGCATTGCTGGGGCAGAGTCTGATGATACCAGAGGTTGAGCCTGGTCCTGAGCCAGGATGAGGGAGCCCCAGGGAGGTGGGTAGGCACAGTCAGAGATGAGAGTGCTTTCATGCCCAAGACATTGTCTAATGTGTTTTAAATCAGACAATTTTTCTCACAAAGGAAAAACTGTCAACAAATAGAGTGAATTAGTTGAGGCATGGATGAAGTGAACCCAAATGGAACTTAATTATTCCCATATGAATTTTCCTCATATAAATTATTCATTCCCATATTAAGGAATTCCCTTACCAGGGAAACTTTTAATTCATACTTTAAATAAGATCTGGGGAAGTCTTTTTAGAGGTTGCTCAATGATTTGTTCTTTCTCTGGAGCAAGTGATACAAAATTTAGATAAGAAGAGGGCTACAGAAGATTAACAAAATAATAAAAAATGGTAACAATTCTGACCAAAAGGTACTGAAATTTGAAAATATGTTTTTTAACATGACTGACCCATATCGCTATTATTTGTCTGACTTTCTTCTGACTTCAATTAGGTAAACACATCTTAAATCCAGGAGTTACCACACATTCAAGAAAAATTAAGTGTTCACCAAGTACACAGTTCAAAATTATTGGCTCTAACAGAAAAAAATGATGAATTTGAGGTTATAGAGAGAAGGTGTTCACATTAAAACAAGAATACTTTTAACATTTCCTACTTTTCCTAGAGAAGTATTTTATGTGTCCTGCCTCCTTTATTGGGGTTATTTTCATCCATGACTACTACTGAGTTGTTGGCAGTTATCTCTGAGTGTCAATGACTTGTGTACAGGAAAAAATTAGATGGTCTTCCCTAGCAGAAAGGGTTATTAATTTCTTTAATTCATTTTATGAATCTTTATTCCCCACCTAATCATTTTTCATATAGTTAAAATTTTGGAGTTTTCTGAAGAAACCTAATATAAAAGGAAAATCTCACTACAAACCTTTGTGGTTTTTTGAAAGAAAAGTATTACTTGGCAACCCATTTTTATCTGAAGAGTCTTCCTATGATCTGGGTCCAACAAAGGCTGTTGGATAAAAACAGTAGTTTTCATTGCTTGTAAATTTATGTTTTATGTCAGATGTATTACCTTGCTTGTGTTATGGCAAATAAACACTTTTCCTGTTACAAAGTCATGCTATATTTATTTCCTACTCTCATTGTATTTGCTTTTAACTGTTCAGCAGTGTACAAAGCTGGCATATGTCTCACCAGATTATAAATTCTACAAAGCTGTTAGCATTTTGTGAAGTATCATAATGTACTCTTGACTGATCTTTTATTACCAAAGGCCTCAGTCAGCCATTGAAGACAGAAACTGGCAGACTATTTAGTGTGCCCTAAGTGTAACTTTGAGACAGCAGGAGCTAGAGCTTTCTGTAATTATACTCCCTGATTGTGGAATCTGCTCCCTATTGAGACTGGAAGAGCAGCATCTGTTGTGACATTTAGGTTAAAATTAAAGAGGTGCACAAGTTTGTTGATGCATTTAACTGTGGGGAATCATCTTAATTATTATTTTTAAATTGTCTTTGTGAAAAAAAACCCAACAAAACAAAACATAAAAATGAAGCTGTGGAAAGGACTTCATGTTGTTATGTAAAGAGACATGCAATGTTTAAATTGTTAGTTATTATTTGTCCACAAATGAAAGGAAAAGAAGAAGTAATCAACATCATGAGCACAGAATAAAACACCCAATCTGGACTAAGAAAACAGTTATTGCACCCTTATTAGTTCATTCATGCATTCTTACCACTCCCATCCTAATTGTACAGTAATGTCAGTTCTTTATCTTGAAGAGGCTGGTATTTGCCCTAAGAAACACAAGCTATGAAACCATATTTCTAATTAGTTCTGCCTTTAAAACTAGCAAAAATTCACAGAATATTTTCTCACTTTATTTAATTAGGTTATTAGTTTTTTTCTGGATTAACTGGACGCTTGGCTAGTGTGCTACCAATTCATAATATTACCTATTTTTTTCAAATATTCTTGTGTTTAAAAATTCTGCTTTATAGCTGATACATTTTCCCTCAGCAAATAATTTTCTCCCACAGTATTTATTTTATCTTACATCAAAGCATTATCCTAGAAGAATTTTTGTTTTGATCATTAGTACCGGGTGTATCTAACACCCGAATTCTTATTACATGTCTATAGAAGTGTTGATACAAGATGGAATAAATGTCAGGTGTCCTCTTCAGAATTTCACTGATTTTAAAATAAATGAATATTTTTATATATATAAATTATGCACATCAATAGAAACTGTTTCTAATATGTTATATAGTTCATGTATGTTATCATAATTAAACACTATAAACACTTCTGAATTTTGTAATCCTAAGGTAAATAGAGCTCAAAACTGGACAGCGAGTTATGGCCAGGGCTGTTTACATTTTTTAATCAACAAAAGAAGAAAACACTGATTTTATTCTCTGCATAAAGTTTGCAGAATTCCACCTTTACCTATTTCAGAGTTCTGTGTTTCCTTTCAGGCTTCTAGAAAGGTGAAGCACTGAGAAAGCTTTCATTTAAGAGGAAGAAAGAAACCATGTTGAAAGCATCTCTGCCAGCAATATCAATCATCATGGTTGATGGAGATGTCAGTCTGAAGTACATGCTGGGCAAATAGTCACAAGTCTTCAGAGTAGCTTACACTTCAATAATATCCACATAGCCATATTTCCCATTGGTATAGATAGGCAGATTTATCAAAATACACTTATTTAATCATTCTAAGCAAAGAAAAAAACCCAAAACACCTCCTCTATATGTTTATGTCAGTAAATATTCTTTTCAGTAGACTAACATATAACAGAAAACATGCAACAGGGACTTTTGGTGGCTCTTGCTCCTGACTACAGAAAAATGAATGATGGTTCTCAATGTGCACAGAAGTCTCACTTCCAAGTCTTAGTAAAATTAATGTGCTTGCTTTTGTAAAGAGAGCTGTAAAAAAGGATAAACAAAAAAATAAGTGGTAGATGGGAAAAAAAAAAAAAAAAGGAGGTGTAATGGAGCTCCTTGGTTACAAAACCCAGGAAAATTCTCTTTTTTGTCATTCCTCCAGGACATGAGCATGATAATGTTCTGCAAGCTTATGGAAAGAAACAGAAAGGACTAGAGAGATGGCAGCAATGCAGGGAAGACTGAGAAACTTGTAGAGAGATAGTAAGAAAGCTCTGGATGGCTGATGGTGCTGTAAATGGCAAATCCCGAAAAGCAGGACAGTATAATTTTGTAGTCCTGAGAAAACTCAGAGCTAGAAAACTGCTAGAGAACTGGGTAGAGTAACAGCAATTAAAATGACAGATGTCCTGAATGTGCTGGAGAGCAACATCTCGAAGTTCAGAGGTCTGGCATGAAGTTCTGAACCAGGGGTACCTGAATGTTTTCCAACTTAACAAGATTACATCATATTTAATGATGTAATAAAATTATGTATTTATTACATACTTATGCAAATGAAGAGTAGGATTCTAAACCGAGAAACATCACCGCTTTACCTTGCATTTTCCCTGCAACCTTGGGTATTCATTGCTGAACACAGATTCTGTTCCCTAAATCAATAAAACAAGTGTATGTGAAATGAGCAGTGGGAGGAATTGCATCTGTTGAAGAAAAATGGAGAACCAAAGTGACATCAAGAGATCTGCAGCAAGTGCAAAAATTTGATAGTTGAGTGTGATTCTGCAGGATTTCTATAGGAAAGCCATACTCGCTCAGGCCAAGAGCCTGTCTTGAGTAGTGGCCACAAACAACATCAAAGAAGATTAATAACAAGGCAAATAAATTATAGCTCCCTCTGATACTGTCCTGCCATCTAATTATATCTATTTTGAGGATTCCCTGAATTTAATGAGATTTCTTTGAATGTCTTCTTTTGATGGCCTCAAATATTTTTAAATGCACAATAACTTAGGTTCATAAATATAAAAGGTGAGTTATTTTTCCTACTAAGAACTAGATCTTTTTATTTGGGTTGAGTTTAGGTCTTAGTAACTTTATTTAATAATCTCTTATTTTTGTAATAGGAGAGACAGAGAACAGTAGTTTCCTATTCACACTCTTCAGGATGACTTTGTAGGCTTCTGGCATGTGGTCTCCTTTCCAGGCCGCAGAGCAAGTCTCAACTATCTGTTGTTATGTTAAATCATTCATGCTTTTTAACACTTGTCTTTCAATCTTTCTCAGATCTGTTGAATACTTTTGGGGATTAAAAAGATCAGACAAATATAGTATTCAAGGTTTGGGGAAAATGCCGTTTTATACACCGATTTCACTATTTTCAATTTTCTCCCTGTATTTCCTAATATTTTCAAATATTTAAATCACGTTTTGGTCTCCTACTAAGTACTAAGACTTGGTAGTGAGAATTTTCATCAATGTGTCATAATCCAAAGGTCTTGTTTATGTCTTTTAGTCATGAACTCAGATCCTTACACTTTACAGATTAGTTGATCCTCTCATGTGTGCCACTGTACACTTCTCCACACAGAATATTGCTGTGAAGACACAGTCTTGAAAGGCTTTTCTGCATTCCTTGCAGGTGGCTCTCATCTTTACAACTTCAACCAACTTTTATCATTCCATGGAGCTTTCTTTAAAGTTAGCATCCATCAAGTTTACCTAATGTGGCTGTCTGGCAGAGGATCAACACAGGAATAGCTATCGTAAGCAAATCATTACCTCTCACAAGCTGATTTAATTTAGCTACCATTACTTGTTTAGTTCAGACTTGGAATCAAGGCAAGAAATGACAGACGCTCTTATGGAGTAGCAGCTTTAAGAACGCATCTTCCAAATTAATCAAAAAGTTCCCAACGAAGATGGATATCTTTGATATGTATTTAGATTATCTGAAAGTGAATTTTGCAAACCTGGAAATATGACAATGGAGATAGAGACCTCTCTTTTCTCCAGATAAGAGGATAAAAGTGATTTTCTTTTAAGGAGTGTCTATTAGTCTGTGACCCTTAAACCTGACAGTTTAGAAGGACTGAAATTCATGCAAGAAATTGGGCCTTTGTCACTGAGTTTAAAAAATGTAATTTTTCCTAATAACTAAGAGGATTAATGGTGAAAAAAAACAATGAATAACAATTAAGGCAGATAACATGCTTGCTAAATCTTGACTCAGCAACTTTAACTTGCAGAGATTTAAGCTTGTATTTTCTTCTGTTTCAGTACTCCTGGCTTTTCTTTTAGAATTTCAAGCATAGTTAATACTCAAGGAACAGAGCAAAGTACTGTGTTGAAAGCACTTGATTCATCCTGGTTTTGCAGTGAAATCATAAGAAGTAAGAAATATTCTAGCTGTTACAGATGAAAAGACTTTGAAATTAAAGGTCTATAATATGTAAAGAATTTTTGAATATAAATCAGCGCAGTCTAATCAGTGTAATCAGAAAGCTATACATTGGTTTATGTTTAAAATTTATGCATTTATTAGATTGAAACTACCATTAAAAACAGAAACTAAAACTAGTCCCCTTTTCGGAATTAAAATTTTCTTACAATGTTGGATTCTAAAGTACAAGTTAGCGGTAGGAGAAGACTCCTGTCTGTAGTCCTAGACTGTACATCTTTCTTAAAATGAAATCAAGTGGTAGCAAGCAATCTGCCTCAAAAACATTCACAAGCACCACTATCAGTGTGCAAGTAGCAACCTGCAGAAGCTCTAATGCATTACCGACAGATACAGTTTAATAGGACAGAAAATATTATATTAAAATATTAATGTTATTAATAATGATAAAAGATTGTACAAAACAAGTGATGTACTGCACATTTTCTCACCACCTGAAGCTAACTAGTTCTTGAGCCACACTGCCTCCTAGACTTCCTCCAGTTATATATGGAGCATGACATATGCTATGGAATAACCTTTTGGGCAGTTTGGGTCAGCTGTCCTGACTGTGCCCCCTCCCAAACTTCTTGGGCATACCCTCAACTTCTCATTGGCAGGTCAGTATAAGAGGAGGAAAATTCTCAGTCTGCTTGGCAACAACTAAAACATCAGTTTATTATCAACATTGTTCTCATTCTAAATCCAAACCACAGCACTATGCCAGCTGCTAGGAAGAAAATTAACTGTATCTGTGCCAAAACCAGGACAGTACTGATGGAAAGGAAGAGGTTTATTCAATTTGCTTGCTGCTGTTTGTACTTTTGACATAGAAAAGTTTATTTTCTTACAAAATATATAAATTAACCCCATAATAGTGTCAACTGTGCGCTATAATAACATAATCTAATACTTTCACTGAGTTTATTAGAAACTAAGCCTGTGCAAATCAGCAAGTTTATATTTGTTTGAGGTTTTGGGTTTTTTTTTTCACTTTCTTACTGAAATTAAGTTCTCTGTCTACTTTTTAAAATCAGAGAATCACAGAATGCTTAGGAGTTGGAAGGGACCTTGTAAGATCTAGTCCAACCCCACTGCCAGAGGAAAAAAATGTTACTTACAAGCTCCACCAAGGGACTTAGAGTAGATTTCATAATTTCCTGTTGTGTGTCTAGAGAAGTTTCTGCTGCTTTTGATTCAAAATTTCCATTCAGAGTTGATTTAATATCTTGATATCTTCTCAACTCCTGAAATTGAAGGTATATGTATCTTCCTTATAGTTTTATTCACAACTCCAGATATTTGCCATTTGTTTTCACCATTCTGTATTCCCATTATTTCTAATTGGTGCAAAACTGTGACTGTATCACAGAACTTCCAAAATGAAGGCTCAGAACAACAAAGGTAACATACAAGCCTGTTGCAACTCTTTGGTCAGTAACAGCATATTTGAAGAGAACAGGAAAGACAGAAATGTTTGTTTCCTAAGAAATCCTGATTCATTTTGAGGATTCATGGAAAGGATTAAGCAGAGATTGCTGAGAGACAGTGGGAATTGAGCAGGAAATTTTAGATTCAGAATAGGGGAAAGCAAGGCATAATGTAGGCTTGCTATTAATATAAGACATGATACCAGTCAGTGCAGAGTCAGTTCTAGTAATTAATGAGAAACTGGAGTCAAAAGAAGATGAGAAGCAGGTGGGCTTGATTAGGGGAGATGTCAGTATCTCCTTACAGGAAGATCCTGTAAACTTATTACTCTGCACTGAAGCAGGTGGTCTTCTCCAGTGCTAGCTACAGAATGGAACTGTTCCTTGAGGGGAGATGTAGTGAGAAGGACATTAATTTCTTGATAGGCTTTCACTGCCTTTCCTTTCAGCATCATTTGAGAAATACTTGTTTTTTGTTTTATTTTAATTTATACAGAGTTGCTTGTTTGCTGAATTTTTGTTATAAGAGACTTTGTAAAATGAGAACCGTCACAGTCCTTTTGCAAGACAGCTATGACAGTTACATGAAAGAGTGAACGAAGAATCTGAAGAAATAGATGAAGAAAAAAAGTACTTGCTGACCTGTTTTGATCTTACAAAGACTTTCGTTGTGAAAATGAAAAATTGTTCACATAAATTTCTGAGAACTGAATCATTTTAGATAAGGCATAGATATTTGAAGTTTCTCCAATTTCCTAAAAGGTGAATTAGACACTGACATTTGAGAGAACAACTGAATCGAGATTAAATGCAGATGAGGTTAAATGCAATTGCCTAGAGAGAGAAAAGTGGCTATCCTAACTGCAGATGAGTACTTTTAGGCAAATGACTAGCAAATTAAGTGAATAAAAGTTTAGGACTGAAATATATATTGTGGAATATCAAAGACCTTAGAAATATTTCACAGTAGTATGTGCATTCAGTTAGTTTCCATTCCTAGATTATATAATTTCTTATTATGATGTTTAAGTATAAAAATATTAGTCAATGCCACTTGATTTAGTTTGTCAAGCAATTTATGAAATTCACGAGTGAGAAGTCATACCATTGTATGTTAGTGTAGTCTCTAAAGAGTTTCAGAAGAAAATAACCTATAGAAACATTGGTTTTATTGTCATAATGTATAGAGAGAAAAAATTAACGACTTGACCGTATAATTCTTTAGAGAGCATCAGGAGAACAAGACTAAAATACAAAATAAATAAAATTCAGTATTAAGTACCTGTGCCTTTTAATCCTTAAATTCAGTCCAGGAATGTCAGCATACTGTTAGACTCAAAAGGAAGAAACAATATAGGAAATGAATGAGAGCTGACCATATTTCTGCACACCCCACCCCGTGTGTCCCCCTCGTTGCACTAATTCCCTAATAGAATTACACTGAAATTATAATAAACTCATTTAAAATTTTTATAACTCTGTTTTCCTTTCTAAGGGAACTACCTTTCAGTTCTAGCTTGGTCTTTGTTGTTGGCTGGGTATGTATGTTTTCCATTTGGACTTGGAGTTGCCTAGACATCCCTTTTGGTTAATATCTTTCCACAGTGAGGCTAGCCCTGGAAAGGAGCTATGCCTAGTCTTTCAGAAGGCCTTCAGATCCTGCCCCTTAATGTCAAATATTCTGGCATCATCTGTTGTTTTCTTATTCCTTTTTATGTTTCTGCTTTTTAATGTTTTCTGCTTATATGTTTTCCTTCTCTCTTCTTCTGATCCTATTATCTCTAGGCCAACAGGTTCCCAGATGTAGTTTCTTTTGTTTCCTCTGTTTGACTCATAGTTCTTTGAACCCGTCCCAGTATCTCTGGGTTGCACTTTTGGTGTTTGGTCTCCTTCTAATCAATGCCAGTCTCATTTAAAACTCAGGCATTTGTCTCAAAGTGTTCTTTTGTCTATTGTGACCAAACAGCTAAATATTATTCCACCTTTTTGAAAAACTACAGTCCTGCTGTCTATCATTCCAGTTAATATTTAATACACAAAGCCAGAGAAAACAAAGTCAGAAAGAGTATAGCCAATGAAAGAAAGACTTAAAGCAAACATAACTAAACTTTATTTGATAGCCTGATACAGGAAATAACAGTTTGGAACCTGAAGGATTTTTATTAATGGCAAAACATTTCTTTCTTTAGTAAACACAAATCAGTAATTTGAATATATACATTTCAGTGATATCAGACACTCATACTTAAATGGATCAGCTTGGAAAGACCTTCTTGCATTCATCTACTACTGAAACTGAGGAACATAGTCTCTGTATGAATTATATACAACTGTTAAGAGAAATGTTCAAAAATAGTTTTAAAAGGGCCTTCTAAATTTCTTTAAAATCAGAATTATTCTATATCTACACTTCTATACCTTTCACTTCATGTCAAATAAAGAAAGGTTCAGAAACTAGTTATTTAAATGGGGGATTTTTTATGTCAGCATTTTACTGAGATAGGAAACAAAGACCTCACACAGAAAATATCCTGCCACCAGCCTGCTTAATAGTTAAGCATAAGACAGCATTAAAAATAGAAACTTGTAAAATTATACAGAAATATGTCTTCTCAATAGAAAATGTTTCAAATACTTTTATAAGTTAAAGTTTTCTATAATTTTTATTTCTTTATTGTTAAGTTTTAATTATACAGAACATTTCTAACTTAATTTAATAACCTATTGCCTTTATCACTTCTAAATTATTCAGTTTCCCCAGAATGTTTTAACTTTAATATTTCAAATGATCTCATCTGTCTGGAGAAAAGCAGCAGCTTGTAAGGTAACCAGACCTAATGCATTTGTAAATGGGTAGATTAATTTCAATACATTAAGTTGCACTTGGGAAATACCTGCAAGCTGGGTACAATATATAACACACAGGAAAAGTTTCCAAGGATTTGGGCGCTAGTAGTTTCTACTAGCTCTATGGGGGAGGTATTTTATTACAGCTGAGGTACCACTATGGGAAAGGTCCACAGAGAAGGAAACAAGCTGCCAGAAAAGAAACAAGATACTGCTGTTGTTTCCTGTGTGACACACAAGACCAAATGGAAATCTTAATGGCTGCACTGTAGACAAAGTTTTTCAGTAGGGGGATGAGTTGCAGGGCTGTTTCTTGCACTTGATGGCCCTTCTTTTTAAAGTTATGTTTCAGTTATCTCATTCCCCCAATCTCAGCCAAACACTGTTAATCAAGCATAAACAAGACTAAATAAAATGAAAAATTGAGGCAAACACCATCCACAAACAGCAGATATCCCTTTACATATCTAATTTCTTTCTTCATTCACAGGATCACAGAATATCAGCAGTTGGAAGGGACCTTGAAAGATCATCTAGTCTAACCCTTCTTGCACATATAAGTTGTTGAAATAACAAAAATGTAGTGGAAATTACCTGCCTTCTCATTACTTGTTTTTAAGGAAATTTTTTTACAGTTTAACCAAAACTTTAATTCGTGAGATAATTGTATTTGGTATTTTTTTTCTTTACAGTCTAATCATCTAGATTTAAATATTACTGTATATTAAATGGAGGTGTTTCCATTAAAACTAATTTGATATCAAATCTAAACTGTTCTGGAGCTTATGATATGATGCTGTGTGGTTCATCTTCCCCTTCTACATCTGTAATGAGCTGTATAGCAAAGACAACAAAATCTATAGGCTCAGAATAGAAAATGAAGGTGATATAAGACACCATAACTAAAATTCCTATGAAGCAGTTTAAATTCAGACAGATAGGCCTCTCATATAATAACTTGATGTTTTATCCTGTTTATCAATCTTTCTCAAAAACCAATTCAATTCCACAAAAATATGAGCTTAGTATTTTTTTTCCCTCTAATGCATGGTGAAACAAATATGAAAAATACAGATTTATGATAACATTGCTGCTCCACTTTTCATATCAGTGATAGTGTAGATTTCTCTCTGGTCAGCTCTTCTCATAGAGCATCATTTTGTCTATTCCTGACATATTTTACAAAACAGTATCAGTAACGCTTCATGGCTAATTGTATCAAAGGCAGCTGCAAGACCTAAACAAATCAGTGTGAGGACTTGACTCACTGCCATTGCCAAAAGGAGATAAGCAGGCAATAGACCATTGCAGTTCTTCTGTCACATGTGCTGATTACGGTTAAGGATTCTAGGTATCAGCAGAGACTGGGACAATTTTTTCTAGGCCCAGGGATTATTTCTTTCTATACAGTCTCCCTAGAGAGTGGGGCTGGGATCCTGATTTACTAACAGGAGACTTCAAAAAGGCTGCTTGTTTCTCTTGGAACCCAAGAAAAACTTGAGGCATATTTCCAGGGTATGAATCACAAAATGAGCAAAGAAAAACTGACAAAAAACATCAGCAGAATACATTATGCATTTGTCTTTACCATATTTAGCCTTAATCAAGTAGTAGGGGGAAATAATTTCTTAAAAATTTGGTCCAATGTCTGCTGAAGTTCTTTACTGTAATCCTGTATGAAAATGCACTTATTGTCTACATTAATAATAACCAGTGATTGGAAATTTCTGTATATTAATGTTGAATACAGATTTCTTACACAAGAAAAAGATATGTTTTAATATTTCAAAGTCTACTTGATTCATCTAATAACACTATCAATAAAGAGAGATGTTACATTTTATTCCATCCCATTACCGCCTGATAGGTGAATCTGTTTTCTTACTATAGCATGTATGTTTTGTCACTAACATTGAGAAAGATGATCATCACTGAGTTTTTAAGACCAAAGGGTATTATCTGTCCCTTGTATATCTATAATCTCTCAATAGACAAATTCCACTTGAACACATACAGGTTTTAATCCACAGAAGACTCCCAACTTTCTAATTGTCAACATGAAACCCTGCAGTGTGTCTTAAAACTTGCCACTGCAGAAACAATGGAACAGCATAAACATTCGGTCTACATAATTTGATGGCAACTGACACAGACATTAAAGGTTACTTACCATACTAATTATTTTGCTTTTTCAAGATCGTTCTGAGATTTAAATTTTTAAAGAACTTTTACTAGATCTACTTTTAGCCTTAGCTATCAATGGAATTATTTCCACTCCTCTATTTTTGGGTAAAATAGTATCTATCTATGTTTAATACCATACCAAACATCATTATCAGAATTATTCAGAAGGTTTGACATTCTTGATTCTCTTTGTTTCCTAGGGAACAAGCAAGACAAGTTTACACTGCTTAGAACGGAAAGGCAAACTCGTTAAAACTCTAAATGTATCTTCAAAATATTTGTTTAGAGCATTTATCAAAATGATTCATTTAACATTTTAAGTAGAGCATTTCTATCATATAAACTTGCTTCAAAATTGTTAAAAATATTACTAACACAAGGTGTTTATTGTGTATATATGACAAAAAAATCAGTAGCCTGATCATGATGTTCTGTCTGTGCCTTGGCTGTGAATATGACAAAAAAATCAGTAGCCTGATCATGATGTTCTGTCTGTGCCTTGGCTGTGAATATTGCAAGATCCTGTCCTATATTTCATCCCTAAGGAAAGAAGGTTTTAGCTGTATCATTATCCATTGTCCATTGTATCTTATGTTAAGCAAATACGTTAAATTTGCTCCACATACTTGTTATTTACAATGTTTCTTTGGACATAAGAGAAAACATAGAGGAAAAGAAGGACTGGACCACGAATGTCTCTCCACAGAATTTTCACCTAATTCTGCAGCCTGAACCTTATCTGTGTGTCACTTTGTGAATGAACTGGAGGCAGGCCAGCCCCTGGGGATCTGTGACTGTTTGTACCTCTGGAATACGTGCATGCTGCAACTGAAAATGCAATGTGCAGAGTTTACATATCTATGCAAATTCTCTTTAAGACACAGATATGTTTCCTTACCAGCTAGACTACTTCAGTATAAGCTCAAACCACATGAATAATTTATCTCTAAATGTGTCAATAGTAAAAAAAAGTTAAAATTTTAATAACTTAAAATTTTGAGATTTATCTAAATAAATTTAGATTTATTTTCATCTTCTCTCTCCAAGTTCTTTGACCTTGAATAACTCTGCTGGAACTTGAGGTTCCAGCATTTTTTCCATAAATGGCAATGTATGTTATCAGAATTAAAAGCTATACCAGGATACCCTAGATTTAATTTGTTTGAATAAGTGGAAGTGTGACTGGAAAATTGAGAGCTCTGAAGCTCAGAAAATAGTAAAGAAGGGGATTCAAAGTAATTTCTTTCCAAATTCTGACAAAGGAGATTTTGAAAAGTGAAGGTGTAATATTGAGGACATGTTTACAATTGAAAAAATTAGGTGTGAATGTGCTTATAAAATGGTTTTAGTTTATCTACCTGAGGAAAATAAATTTAAATATAACTTTTAGATATAAAATTAATCATGTTTCTTTTATTATTGCACTGGGCTCCTTCTGATACCATAAGTAATTGTCATAAACAAAATAAAAACAAATTAGGGAAATTCTAATTAGGAAAATTTCTAGGTGCTCCTGCTCAGCCGGGGGGGTGGACTAGATGATCCTTTGAGGTCCCTTCCAACTCCTGATATTCTGTGATTCTGTGAAATTCTAAATATATGTGAAATAATGGGATTAAATTGGTGACCTTTTAAAAAACATTCCAACACTGTTTCTTTTAAGCCTGTCTGGATTCCCGTTTCCAAATCTAAAGTTACATGAGATCTTCACTTCTTAAACTCATCATGTAACCTTGCACCACAAAATGTTCTGTTTGACTCAGATCTGTAAAGACTCATTTATACACTGACATTCCTATTTGCAGGTGAACTGTTACAGTATGAATGACAGCTTCTTTTGGCCAATAACTGAGAGCAAACTGGTCATTAGAAGAAGATAAAATAAAGGGATAATTTGTTATGATGAAAAAATCAAGTGGATGTTCACAAACACTGACATACAGCATTTATCCAAGCTTTTATTTTAGAATCATTCTTGTTGCCTGTTTGTAAATGTTAGTATTCACACATCCTCCTAAGCTGTCATAACATTTATCATCTTAAAAAAATCAAAAAGGCAAAAATTAGGTATCAAATATTCTGGACACGTTCCCTTGTGATCTAATCTAGGTGATCCTGCACTGGCAGGGGGGTTTGAACTAGATGAAAGTTTGAACTTTTCAGGTCCATTTCAATACCTAACATTCTGTGATTGTGTGATTCAATCAGCATAGTATGTATTTCATGAAAATCTGTGTTATGTAACCACAGTTTTAACCCACAATAACAAGCTTTAAGCCATTATTGCATTAACACATAGCATGGCAGTGTTTTTCTTTTTCTTTTTCTGAGCTAGGTTTTTAGGTGATAATGAAGAGAATTCTAACAAACCCTTTTTCCAGAATGTCATTTGCATCATTGATGACATAAATGATTATTTTTTTACAAAGCAAATGAGTAATTATTCCTTTGGTAATGTAATTCATGCCCCATGACAATCAGAGGAGGAGGTGGAGAAATCAGTTTTTGCAAAATGGAAGAGGAAAAAACTAGTAAGGAAGAAAATGATGTGGTCCTTTTTCATTGAAAGATTTAGAGACAGAGAATGAAAAGCAGAAAGTGGAAAGAGCTTTCAGTGTGTTGTTTGACAGAAATCAATTGAAATCAATTGTACAAACTTCTCTTGTATCTTAATCTTACAGAAAAGTTATAAAAACATATATAAACTATATTTTTGACTGAAAGTTATAATTGTGCATGTATGTGCATACGGTTCATGTAAAATGAATCATTCAAAATCAGTATTTTTCACTGGTTTATGCAAAAAAGTACTGACCTATGAGTTCAGGATGACTGACCCTGAACTGATGGCAATCTGGAATCATACACCCGCATCATCAACTCTTGGTCACCATGACATTAATTCTGAGCTAAATTTATCACTATGTCATAGGAACATTTGAAATATCCATCTAAAGGAGCTTGCTATGTTCCCTTGATTCCCTTTCCTGTGCACAACAGAGGGGTTTCCTTTCTGATTTTCACTTTCTTTCACAAGAAATGACAAAGCCATTCCTGCAGCACTGTACCTTCACCACTTCATTTTAGTAGGTGTGAAGGTGAGACTGAAGACATGAAAAACAGTCCCTTTATTCTGTGCTACATCCACTCAGGAATGGGTTCAGATAGAGGATATACTAATATGTAATGTTGCACCTGTCACCAGCTAGGGAACCTCTGTTTCAAGGACAGGCATCTACCAAAGGTTGTCTGAGAAAGAGAATACCCAAGATCTAATAGAAAGTGGTCTCGCTACAGGTGATAGTTTTGGTTTTGTGGGCACTCTGCAATTTTCTATAGTATGTTGAGGGCTTTTCATTTTCTGACTAATGCAATTATTAAATTGCAGTGTTGCTAAGGCAACCTCCCAGAACATTCGTTCCCTGAGGTCCAGAGAAGATCCCAAGGAGCAAAGAAAGCAGTTAATTCCTATCTAGCATGCACTCAAAGATTCATTTTCCTAGAATCTAATTTCTTTTCTCACATTTTTTGAGCTCATTTACTTGCAACGGAAATAAATAAATAAATAAACAAAATATTTCCTCCTTAACATTCAGGAATATGTCTCACATGCTATCATGTCCCTGAATGTTCTTTATTGTAAAAATCATACATCTCCTCTGACCTTGTTGTCTTTATTTTATTATATAAATTATTCAGTTTTGATGTGTCCTATTGGTCAGACACTGAACAGAAACCTTTCCACAGACTTAAAAAACAACAAGGCAATTTCCTTTTTTGTGATATCTATTCAAATACAGGCTATTGCGGAAGTTGATTAAATAGAGAATTCCCAAATAAAGTATGCACTTTGGAATGAATTAAGTCCATGGTAAAGCTAGAATACTCTAGGGATTTACAACTCAAAGAAGGAAAATTAGCCTGGAATGGATATTCCCTCTTTGGATGTGAAAAAATAATTAGAATTATCATTAGCAAACCAGCTCAAAGGAGACTATGTAAGTTATCTGATATGATTTCTCATATGTATATGCCTGTCAAAAAGATACCTTTGCTTTTTTATCACACATATTTTATTTAATCAATCCAAGCAATGTAGCTCATAAATATGCATCATTTTTAGATTAACTATTTTAAATGAAACATGGTGGAAAACAGATTTTTCTTGAACTACCTAGAGACTTCAATACACAGAAATTCATTTTAAGGAGTTTGCAGATGTCTTTTTTATCCATCTACTTATGCTCCTTCATCATCTCAGGAGAAGAGAAAACACACCTATAGGCAAAACAAAAAAAAATGTTTTATTTTCATGTTAGTTTTAACATGCCCACTAAATTCTACAGTACACTAAATGCATTGAGAGTGTGAAAATATACCTTGTAACCTCAGTGAACTCCTGTACAAAGCAGTATAGCCACTGCAGTTTTACTAGTTGTAATTAGTTTTGCTATCTCTTTTTCTTTCTATTTCATCACCTGACACTTCTCAAACTATCATCACCGCTAGTATTTTTAGTACCATACTTTTTTTCAGGCATAACCCATAAAAGATGCATATCCTTATTAGAGTTATTAACAGACCTTTCCTAGACAAATCCCTCCTTCGCCCACCCAACCTCCAATTAGCCAATTTCTCATCTATATTCTTTATGCCTCCACTGTAAAAATAAAGCTAAATAATTACCGAGCACGTTGTAAATTGAGTATGCTAACTTGTGCAAATTCTACAAAATACTAGTTCCCAGGATATGATGATAGACAGCACCCCTTTTTTAATAAGAGAAAGCACTATTATTTCCAAACTCACAATATTCTGTCAGGTTTTTTTCTATTCTGCTCTTCCAATTCTCTCATTATGTTCTTGATAAGAATGCAGCTCACTTAGCTTTGTATGTATTACTGATTCAATTCAGGTAAAAGAAATATTAAATAAGAAAGTTACTAGTCAAATGAAACTATAAGCAAATCAATAAAAAGATATAACAGATATTCTTTTTCTTCATATTTTTCTTTTTTCACATAATTTAAGTTGCCATCCTATGATGCTTGAGGGTGTCTCCCCCTGTCTTCTATCTCTTTCTCTGGTTTACTGAAAGGAAAGGAAAAAATCTTTTTTATTTATACATGTTCACAATTATATTTGTGGCAAACTTTGTAAATGTTAAATTCAGAAATTAGACAGAATTGACCATGAGAAGGAAAGACATAGTGAATTAACTAGAGGATATGTTGTTTTCTCTACTGAAACATACATAGCAGTTAAATAACACTTGAGTTTGTTTGGGTTTTGTAGCCTTTACAATCCTTTTCAATCTCTAAGTTACCCTTATATTGAAATCATGATCTGGAATGTGTGATGTTGAAATAACAACCAAAAGTAGGCACCATCACTAATAAAGCACTATATAAGCAACACAAGCAAAAGAAAGTGTACAGAATAAAGAAAATCAAATATGAATTACCTTGAAAAAGTTATGCTGAAAACTGCAGAAGCTAGAGTAATCTGATGGGTAGAGTCCATGTTCAAAAAGAAAGTCATAAGCATTGATTTAGAAACCTAAAACATTCTTCAGCATTTATAATTGACTAGTCCTTTGTCCTCATGTCATCTGAAAGTCTGCTGTCTTATAAAATATTGAGGTATTTTTAAAGCTAAGGTATGAAAAATATAAACAAAAATTTGTTATGTTCTTCAGATTTTATCCCTCCATAAAATGAACACTGCATAAAGTGAACACCACATTAATAATTAGAGTTTCTTCATTATTTTTTGTTTATATGACACTTGAATATTTCATAAAAGTCCTGAGAATAGATGCAAAGTAAATTATCATTGTATGATTGATATCCAATGTAGCCCTCAATAAAAAGTAATAATAAAAATTGAAAAGAAACCCCATTACGTCACCAGGGAAAAACGTTTATGTGAAGGAACACTGTGGTTCTTCTCTTTCAACCTCTTTTCAGGTTAGGATCTTCAAGTTGATTACAACTTCTCAAGGAAAATAAAGATTTGGGTAGGTGTGGGGAGAGAAATTAAAGGAAACTAAATTTTCACACTGAATTCATTATTTTTTTAGTGTGAAATGCTTCCATCCACAGAGACAAAGCAGGATTATCATAATTCTTAAAATTTACATCACTGTCATTGGACAAGCTTGAGGAAGTGGTGCATCTCTTAGAACAGATGTCACAGAAAGTTATTTCAAGGATTCTGGAAGTAAAGATAGTGCTGAAAAGGAGAAAAATTGAAAACGTGTTTTATGTACACTCTGTGTGTCTATTAATGAGAATGGAAGCATTTCTAAATCAAAATTTTACTGATAATATATGTATGAACAGTAATCTTTATTTGGCAAAGGTAGTTTATATATGGTTTGGGGGGTTTTGCCTATAAATTTCATATCTACCTCATTAAATAACTTCAGTTCTATTACATGTGGGATATATTCATGAGTATTTGACATCAGATCAAAAACTAATATATTTAGTTTCTGAAAGCAATTTATGTAAGAAAAACTTGGAAAGAAAAAAAATAAAAAGAAAAAGTTTGACTGGACTAAATGATCTGTATTTGATTATCTTGTTTAACGTTCAAGAGGTCATGCTGTTTCATTCTGAGTCCCAGCTCAAAGAACAGACTCAAAGCCATTACCCTGACACAAGTGATTTACCTTCAACAAGGTTACTTTCCAAGAGAAACAAAACATTTCATGGAATCTCAGGTTCTAAATAAGTTCAAAACTTGGAATTCCTTTTATAAGCCTTCTTTCCCTTAGTGTAATTTTCTTTAATTGGCAAAATATAATGAAGGTTACCTTATTCAGCTTGCATTAGAAATGCTTGCCAGTCAAAGTGTGCAAGACAGGTCATAATGTAGGTTCTTGATATTTCAACCTCTGATTGTTCAGGGCTTCCAAGGCACTGCCTTATAAAATCTGACATCTGTTGGTATGATGAAGATGGGAAATGCAAAATTTTTAACAGCTGTACCTATATTTTACTGAATCTTACTGTGCAGTTATCCATTCTCACTGTAGATTTGTGGCAATCATGCCTCTTATTAGGTCCTTCTGCTCTTCTATACATGGATTTTTCACAGGCAGTTCAGTTGAGTTAAATTCTCTCAGACAGACATATCCTCCCATATCTTGATTCTCTCTAGAGAGTCTTCATTTCAGCAACAATGTGAAAGAATTAAGAATTCCAGCTACATCTAAGGATTCAAGTGGGTTTTTTTCCTATTGAAGCTCTTCCTGGAGATTCCATCTACTTCAGTACAGCAGAATGAAGTACATCAATCATTTTATTGGGTTCTATATACTTCTGAAGCTGTGGAAATGAGATTTCTGGGATGTTGATGATTGCTTTTACAATTTTCTATGGCAGAAAGAAAAAGTCTTCATTCAAACAGATTCAGCTGTTAAGTGGATTCCTCATACCTCTGTTTTAGAACATGTGATTTAGCAAAAAAAACCCTGTACTGTTCTCATATGAGACAGCAACATTGCAGCTATGTAATATTTTAAGTCTTTTTAAAAGGTGAAATGGGACTTCACTTACCTATAAAGACATCCTACCTGTGTACAGTGAAAATGAATGCATAAAACAAAGATAGTGAGCCTCATATAGGTTATGAAACACTTATGCACATCCATGTGGTAAAAAATATTATCTGTATACATTAAATGGTAAAATTAGATGTTGTGTGGTAACACAAAGTAATATGCATATTGAGTGTGTGGGGAAGAGCTCTATATTTTTTTTTTATTTATAGTCTGGATATAATTTATTGTGCTATTTCATTTTACTTTTTTATAATAGATTTCTTTTTTTTATTCAGGTAGGTTTTCAATCATTAAATACCAGTAAGTGTTACCTAAGCAAATATTATTTTTACTTAGTTTGAATCAAGGACAAAAAAATGGTGTATTATCATATAAATATAGTTAAAACGTCATTGGAAAGTGTCCTAAATCCCTACCATTTCTTTGAGCAATTACATACACACTCTTACAAGACTTCATTGTAAATCACAAACTGGCAATACTTAGTTTTAGTTTGTATTCCTGACAGAGGCAGGAGCATGAAACTCATCTTGCTAAATCTAGTAAATACCTAGTAAGAATTTACCACTGGAACTCACAGATGAATCCGCAGGAATCACTTTGGAAACATCTCCCACTGATTGGGTTGATCAGTAGCACAGACACGAGGAGACAGAACCACTTTGGTTCCTAGTGAGCAGGATCTGCAGCACATTAGTCAGAATAAGCTGTGAAGAACCACAGAACAGTTGAATTTAAAAGGGACCTCTAGAAATCATCTAGTCCAACCCCACGGTGAAAAGCATGGTAAGACAGAGCATGTTGCCCAGGATTTTGTCCATTCAGCTTTTGAATGTCTCCACTGATGGAGACTCCATAATGTCTGTGCAACTTGTGCCAGCGTTCAACTACTCTCACAGTAAAAACATGTTTTATCGTCTTCATACAGAAGTTCCTGTATTCTAATTGGTATTCATTGCCTCCTGTGCTGTCACTCTGAGAAGAGTCTCGCTCCCGCACCTGCAGTTATTTATACAAATTGATGAGGAGTTGCCCCCTAAGCCTTCTATTCTCCAGCCTAATTGGAGGTTTCCTCAGCTTTTCTTTATGAGAGATCATAGAATCATAGAATCATAGAATGATTAGGGTTGGAAGCAACTCCCAGAGGTCATCCAGTCAAACCTCCCTGCAAGAAGCAGGGACACCCCCAACTAGATACTCCAGATCCTTACCCATCTTAGTGTTCCTTTGCTGGACCTTGCTCCCTTCAGTTGCTCTGTGTTTCTACCATGTTGTGGAGCCCAGAACTGGACACAGTACATGGCATATGATCTCACTGGTGCTGAGGAGAGGGAAAGGATCACTTCCCTTGACCTGCTGGCAATATTCCTCCTAACACTGCCCAGGATGCTGTTGGACTTTTTCCCTAATTAGGATTAAGCTAGAACAAAGGTTGCAGTTGCCATTTTATGAGGGACAGCTGACAGGGTTTGTCAGAAACTCCTAGAACTAACCTTATCTTACCTTACCTTAGCCTTGTTTGGCAGCAGTAAGCTACTTCACATTCCTCTAAGGGTTCCCAGAAGTTCACAGATCTCTAATAACATGTCCAAATACTCAAGAATGTGTCAAGGAAGCAAAGCCCAGAAACTGTTTTGCAAACTGCTACATCTGTTGGCTGCCTTGGTTATTTTACTCTGGGAGCTGTGCTCTGGCCCTCATAGTTATGTAGACCCATGTAGAGGGACAAAACAACCATAAACAGAAATATACAGTAAAGTTCCCTGTCTCTTTAATTAAAAAATCAGGTCAAGTTTTCTGAAGGGTGTGAACCTGAAGGGGGTGAACCAAGCAAGTGAACCTGTGATGAAATCTGAGTGGATCATGAGCACCTTATACATTGAAGGTAGAAATCTGGACAATGGGATTAGGCCATTTCTGGGTTTGGCTGGGATAAGGTTAGTTTTCTTGACAGTACCTAGTATGGGGCTTTGGTTTGGATTTGTGCTGAAAACAATGCTGATACCACAGGGATATTTTCACCATTTCTAAATGCTTCTTATACAGAATGAAGGCCTTTTCTTCCTCCCATGCCACTCCACCAGTGAGTAGGCTGGGGGTGCACAATAAATTGTGAGGAGACAACAGCTGGGGCAGCTGACCCCAGTTGACTGAAAGCATATTCCATACTATATGACAGCATACTCAGCATATAAAGCTGGGGGAAGGAAGGAAGGAAGGAAGGAAGGAAGGAAGGAAGGAAGGAAGGAAGGAAGGAAGGAAGGAAGGGAAAGTGTGTGACAAGTTTGGTGTGATGGTGTTTGCCTTACTAAGTCATTGTTAAGTATAATGGAGCTCTGGTTTCCTGGGGATGCCTGAGCAACTCCCTCGCCATGGGAAAAGGGGAATTAATTCCTTGGTTTTGCTTTGGTTGCATGTCTTTTGATTTACTTGTTAAGCTGTCTTTATCTTAAACCATGAGCTATCTCTTTTACCCTTCTGATTTTCTTCCCCATCCAACTGGGGAATGGGAGTGAGTGGGTGGGTGGCTGTGTGTTGCTCAGCTGCTGACTGAGGCACATACTATTTGGTGTTCACAAAAGTCCCTTTGAGTTTCCAACACGGGGCTCAAAGAGTTCAAGATAAAAACAAGTTTGACTGGAATGTGTTAGATCAAATTTATAGCTACTATTGCTGTTTAGCTATTAATTGGCAGGCTCCTGTGCTTGCCCTGGGGCTTGCTTGCCTTGCTGTATAGTAGGAATCTGGTGACTGCCTTTCTGCTTTCACTGCTGTAGTGCAATACAGCTTATCATCGTACTCTGCTGTGCCTGAGAACGTTCTGATAACAGCAATGGCGATGTGCCTGGGCTGGCAGATGGCCAAGGCATTGCTGATGTTTCTGTGCTGCTGTACTGGGCAGGCTGGAACTCCAGTGTGAGCTCAAGTCAAAGGAATCTGTGGTAATTTCATGTGGGTGCAGGACACCCTGAAGGATCAGTGGCCATGGATAAATCCAACTTACTTTGGCTAACTTCAGCTTCTAGTGAGGAAACCAACTGCAAGCAAAATATGGGATTTTAATACCTTGTAAATGGATATTAATTTAAATGCTTTTATGGTCTATTATTTCAGAGATGAGTAGTGGTGTTCCCTGGTGATTTTCCACCATTATAAATCCCTATGACTGAAAGCAAATAGCTTGCAATGAGTGACACCTTCAAGGCAGAGTGAGATTGCTACCTGCTGTTACAGCTAGCAAAAAAAGAGAAAAGCAACTAATTTAACCCATTATATTTTCTAACACATTATAACATCTGAACAACTTACTCAAAACTTGTGATAAAGATAGACACTTTCTTAAACTTACATGTTTATATTTGCAGTCCAGTTAGTACTTTTACTTGATTTAAATTCTTGGGTACTTCCATTTCCTTTGAAAGCATATTTTCCCTTTAACACCTGACACAAGATTCAAGACGGATTCTTTGGAAGGGAAAAACAGGAAAGAATTTATCCTACCCAAGACAAAAAACCAACAAACAAACAAACAAAAAAAAATACCCACCACAAACCCCAAAACAAAACAGAAGTACTCTTTGAAGATGGAATAGTTTGGGGATTCTAGAATACTTCCTTCCTTGGACTGAATAGTCCCTTTTTGCTGGTGGAAAGATTAAGGGAGCAAGATGTGTATGGAAATTCTGTCCAACACATATCCCCATGTGTATTTTTTTCTGTCTCTCTAGTGACCCTGAGATCAGTTAAAAAGTGAAATTTGCGCTGAATCTCTGCGGGAGACATATCTTACACCCCTTTGCACAGATTAATTTAATGAACTCTTGCCAAATGTTTCATCACCCTTAAAAAAAAGTGAATGTTGGACTCCATGACTTCTGTCTTGTCAACAGAAAATGTTCAAAAGCATGTCAGGCTTACAAAACAAAACTCAATTTTAATAACAGAAGTTAAAAAAACCCATATAATTCAAAAGCAATATTTTTCTATTTTTAATTATATTTGAGGTTGTATTTTCAAGCTTTATGTTCAAGGATCACAATAAAAAGTCCTTATTGTCAAAAAACATATTTACATATAAATGAATATAATTCTTTAAGAAAGACATTGAATATGTTGAGATCTATGATGAAATCACACAAAAGGATGAGTTATGATTGGTATTTCTACTGGTTTTGTATTTCACTGAAGGTTATTTCTGATGTATTATCTTAAACAAGTGATTCCTTTTTTGTAGATTAAAAACAATACAAGTCTCTGGATTCCACATAAATTTCTTTAGTACTTTGATTAAAACTTGTAAAATACAAATTGGGTCTTCTAATCATAGTTATAGAAGCCATTATTGCATGTTTTACAAATAATAGAATTAAAAAAAAAAAACATTTTATTCCTATCATCACAGAAAATAAGTTGAAAGGTGGATTTTGGAACTGCTTGTTACATTACTCAAAGGGAGGAAAAAATATAAGCATTCCATTTCTAATATTGTATCAATCTTTGCTGTTAAAGCTTATCTAACCATCGTTGTGCCTGGTCTTCAGACTCCAGAACACTAATAGTTTGTCTTACTTAGTCAATACTCAGGAAAGGAATAATCTGAAGCTCATGCACAGTTTTATACTCTGTGCAGCAGGTTTCTATTGTGTAGACTGTTTCTTACAAGAATCAGGGTGAAAATTTGATGGGGAGTGGACCACTGTTGACAAAGTAGAAAACTAGAAACTACCTATAGCTTCCCCTCTTAGTGTGTTCTTGAGAATAAAGAGATTGGTTTTCTTATTATTTATATATGTAGGCAAAATACATTATATGAAAATTAGAATCCAATCTTTTTTTGTAAAATAGCAAAATAATTATAACAAAATCGATTGTACATCCAATGGATGCATAAAAAGTAGTGTATTGAGAAAACCACTACACAAGAAAAAAGTAGCAGTATAATTAAACCACCAAAAATAGTAGCAGGTATATGAGTACTGTCTGGCTCTTCTCCTCCTTCTAACTTGCAGCAGAGATTTATAAATGTGAGCTTTAAAAGCATTTCCCCAGTACTTCTTGGTAGTAATTGTATTCACCATTACTGACAGTATCTCTGCATCAGTACAGAATATACGAGAGTGCTAGTTCTTTGTATCCCTCTTCCTTTGATCATTGCTCCTCTAAATAATATAGGAGATTGCCAAGATTTTGCTTTACTGTCAATTTAACACAAAGAAAGCACCATTGTTTTATATTGGTTTTGACCAATGCATTCCTGTTGAAGCCTATTTTTATACCATAAGTATTGCTAAAATACAGTGTTACCAGACTGGAATTCAAGAAAACTTCCCAGTTCTTGAACCCTCTGTCTTTTTTTTTTCCTTTCTTTTTTTAATTTATAGTCCTCTCCCTGTTTTTAAGACTGTTCCCTCACTGCAGAGCTTTCAGAGTGAGGTATCTATTTTATATATTATGGCCCAGTACGTGACGTGGAAACCAAACTCCAGCAACATTCTCAAAGAAAGCCTCTGCTACTTGGCTACACTATTTAGCTTTGACCTTTTTGCACATGACATTATCTAGTAACTGCCTGAAACTTTAAAAGCAAAGCAATTAGCATGAAATCAAAACTGAATACTAACTACCTGTACAAAAAGCATAAACCCAAATAAGTTAACAAATAAGCCTATGTAAGTACATATACGTTCTCTTTCAAATTTTCTATTTCTGGTTATTAGACAAATGCATAGAAGTTAAATTCCAAGGGGAAAAAACAATACTTCTAAGCATTTCTATTATGAATTCTCTGTTAAATCAAAGGTGAAAAACAATATGGGTAACTGAAATAGTTACTTATAATTAATTTTATTTTACATATATTTGGAAGTTTGGTAGCACCAGCTGGTACAGAAGATTAAGAGAATATGAGTGTTTACCAAAGTAGACTTTTTTTCATGTTACCACTAAAAGCTTATTTTGCTATCCACTCAAAAAACACATCATGTGTGCGCAGACACATTTTTTCTTGTGTCGTGATTTCTATAGGATATGAAATTGTAGCAATTGTAAATATAAAAACATGAGAAGTTAACTAATTGTTATTTCTGTATTTTTCTCTCTCATAAATGTTAAAAAACTGAAATTATTAGAGGCTTGTCACTTAATTGCCATTGAGTATTCTATAAAATTACATATCTACTCAGCAAGTACATTATTTAAACTTTTTATGTACATATTATCATAAGTCTTCACTTGGGATAAAGACCTACTGATACAATATTTTGCATCCTCAACAAAGTTTAATTGCTGAATATCTACAGTATTTTGCCTGGAAATAAAATGTAGGGAATTAATGTTTAATATGACATATATCAATGCCTATGATAAGGATGATACAGAAGTTAGTCTTAATTGGAAATGTAAACACATGATCAGAAACTGATTTAAGGAATCATAATCTTTTCATGGTTGTCTAATATCACCTTTGAAATACTTAAACTAAACCTTTGAGTTTCAGGTATGTGAAAGAACATCTCTGGATTAGTAAATTTGTGTGTATCAGCTGAGCCCAGTTGAAAAATTGCAGGGTAGCACGCAGCTCATCTGCATGCTAAGCCAGTAAAAACTTATCTTAGAAATATATTCATAAACCCAGGTTAAAAAAAACCAATAATGAAGTTAGTTGAAAACACTGCTTTTTTTTTTTTATCCAACTAATCTTCCAGACCCACCCAAGAATTCCAGACTAATATTCTTGAATTTTCTGCTCTGATATGAATGCAGAAAAATTCTGTTGCATAAAATATTGCTACAGTTCATTGCAATAATCATGTAAGTCAATAGGCGGTTAATCTGGTCCAAACTATTACTTTTCTTTTTTTTTTTTTAATAATTGGAAAACTAATTTGTCAAAACAAACCTTTGTTGATAAACAGGTATTTTGAGAAAATTTTTGAACTCTCTTGAGTTCAAGATTAAATAGAAGATCTAACTTGAACCAACTCAAATTCTTCTTTTTTTTTTTTTGAGTTATTTTCTTAGTTATAACACTAACCAGGCAGTGATAAAACCATGTTTAAATCCTTATCTGATTCAGATATAGTCTGGCATCCTAGTATCTAATTTCCATTGTGAATGCCTCAAAAACATAGAAACAGAATCACTTGATCCACTTGAACAAATGTTTATTTATACAGAATGAACAGATTCAGCTGAGAGAATGACATCATCACTTCATGCATTTGAATCACACAGATCATCTGTTTGAAACTATGTCTTACCCATCATAAGCAAGTGCATTAGCTAACAATCCATGGACTGTATTAAGGAAAAACAAGCTTTACTTGTCCCCATCAGTCATTTTCAAAAGAGTTGGATAAGACATTTTCTTTCTCATTTGGTGAAAAAGTATACTACCTAGCATCCAAAATGTGTTTTAGAACATGACTCTCCATTCATTGTATTCGTGTTCTCCAGAATGCTGTAACTTTCTGTGTAGCCCTTGGCACAATATAACAGCTGGACTCCTGCATACGAGTATTCACTACTACAGATAAAGTAAATGCTATCAAGCTAGAAATTTATAAACAATTCAAGTCCAGAAGAATGGAATTCTATGAAAACTATCTGGCAGCTTGCAGTTGATAAAAATCTTTTGTCCAGTAATATTTGTAGAGTTCAAAAGGAATATATCTCCATGATGCTTATATCAGTGTCATGATTCAGCCCTAATGGGCAGCTAAGCACTACCTGATCACTCAATAGGTGTCAGGAGGGGAGGAGAAAGAGAAGACAAAGGCAAACCTTGTGGGTTGGGATAAGGACAGTTTACTGTGACAGCAGAGGGAGAGGGAAAGAACAACACCATCTATAACAAAATATAGAAGATGGTGATAACATAAGACAATTTACCTATCCAACAACTGACCAGATACCCACCCCACACTCAGAACTTCTAGGAGCCACACAGAGCTGTCCCTTCTCAATTAGCCCCTTTTTATGGTGAGCATAACCTCATGAGCATAAGTAGACCCTTGGTAAGCTTGGCTCACCTGTCCTGGGTCCTTGGGAAAATTAACTTTATCCTAACCAAAACCAGAAATTAGCCATGCCTGATTCCATACCATTCTTTGTGATTCCCAGATCCTACACTTCCAAATACTCACTATTACTTTCCCCACCTTATATAAATATATCTATATATATGTAATCTGAAAAAAGAAAAAAATAAAAAAAGAAAAAGAAAACTCCATTTCCTTCCTCTTGTCTTTCTATTATTATTTTGGTTAGAACACTGTTCAGGCATACACAAATATGATTCACTTAGTCTATGGACCGTCCCTCTAAAACATTCAGTGAGTTTATTTAGTCCATCACTTTTGGCTCCATCTGTCACATTAGTCTCTTATGGCATTGTGATGTAAGTCAACATATTCCCACATTGAAGAATTTCTGTTCACAGAAGAAATATAAAAATAACAAAAATTAACTAGACAAATATTAAAACAGATTTAACAAACTAGTCATCTGAATAAACCTTTGACATGATGGCAACAATAGTACTGACAAGGACATTGGTGATATGATTTGCCATTCTACAATTTATTTAACATCACACGAAAGTGAAGAATAATCAGGAGATAAAGGATGGATATCTAAGGAAAAAAAAAATCCTCACTTCTTGCCCTCCTCCTTCCCAAAAGCAAAAATATAATTTTGGACTGATCAAATTTGTGGGTATGTTTTCATTTTGAAGAAAAGACCTAAAAATCAGCTATTTAAACTACATTCTTTACACTACTAACATGAGGAAATCATTAATTCCGGGTCATTCAGTAACTATTAATTCTCTCTTGATAGCATAGAAGGCCTTGACAACAAAGAAATATGTAGTCTCAAGGAACTAGGAGGGTTTACTATGTAGTTAAAAATGTTTGTCCCTCCCACATGCTTTGCATTTATTTAATTTTGATTTTGACCATGCAGATATTAGAGACAATATAGACAAGTAGTATACGACAGCAGGACAATTATAACATACTATATCAACTAACACATTTTTGAGTACTACAAAACAGCTTTCAGGAAGAACAGATCCCAGAAGATTCAACACTGGCTATCATATGTTGCATGTCACCTGCACACTAAGGATTAAATAATAATAAAAAGCATCTTCCCTTTCCATTGCTTAGGTCCTTCAGTTGAAATGGCAGTTTCTAACAGTTCCTTCTTACATTACAGTTTAGAGATGCAAAAAATAATTTATGATTTTTTAATTAATAAAATGTTATCATAAATAATTTTATGTGATGAGTTGTAAGCTCATTGAAAATGTAGTGAAGGTAAATCAAGTTGCCAGTTCTTGTGTGTGTAATATTATCAGCCAGACATTTCAGAAATATACTCATGGCAGTTCATGTAGATAGAGTATGAGAGCCTTGTGTGAAAACTCAGTCACATGAGAAAAGATCTGACTAATTTAGGCCTACTTATTTATTCAGAGAAAGAATAAAATCTTACCCTACTGTTTGGACCATCACAGATGAAAAAGTGTTTACAAAAAATGGTTGCACACTAAAGAGCAAAACGCAATTCTCTGGCTAAACAGGCAAGTGTTGCTATTGGATCCTCCTTGTTTTTTAAAAAAAAGATTAAAGTTATTTTTGATATGTATCCTGATATGAGTTTTAGTACTTAAGTAGTTCATTTGCTACAATATCTTGTGAAAGAAAAAAATATCCATGGTGTAAATAAGGGGAAAGATAATCATGACATATCTAAAGGGCAGAGTAATATAAATATTAACAAAAGGGAGGCTGGAAAAACAGAAAAAAAAATCATACCTTTTTGATGGATTGTAAATTACATTTGCATATCTTCATATATTTTATTTGATTTTCTTAGAAATGCCCCACAGAGTATTACGAAAAGATGATACATAAATGTTGAAGGTGATCCTGAAAGAGCTGTGATTAATAATAAAAGAACCCTATAGGATTCCATATTGTTTGCCCAGAACTATCATAGTATCAACACAGACAATGCATTTGTAACGTTAGTTAAAAGAGATTCTCAGTTTTTTTGTAATACAGTCTGGAACTTTCACTATACAAGATGAGGATCTGTTCATTGTGATGCCAAAGGCAGCTCTCTCTGCTGGAGATGTCACATCTGTCATTGAATCATTATTGCACCTACATAGGAGAAACAAGCCTGATCCTGTTCCCTTTAATATCAGTGACAGTGTTGCCAGCAATTTAACAAGGCAGGCACTGAGACAGAACCTAAGCACTGCCTTCATGGGGTTAGCTTCCCTCAGCTCCTGACACCTACTTAAAACAACTCTAAAATTCAAAACTTTGATGTCCCTAAAGCCCAAAGGACTTGTTCCTATGTAACAAGGTAAAATATGGTTATGAATATGCCAGCAATATACAAAAGCGTTCACCAAGTTTTTTTTTACTGAACATGTTAGCCCTGGGATAGGTATGGAATCTTATAGTAAGCTGAGCATCTGCTAGCAGATATTTGTCAGTAGTCATTGAGAGAATAAGATATTCATGAGAATGGGGTTATTAATGTCAGCAAAGGAACATTAAAATCAAAGATAACCAGTGTAGAAAGACCTTTATGCAGAATCACTCTGCTAACAATAATAACTGACAAAAGGAAATTCATCATTTCTAGGTCAGCTTTCTCCCTTACCACAGAGAAAAGGATACATGCTTATAGATTCTGTGAATTATAAATTGGATAAGACAGAACAGCCTGATATTTCACCAAAAATTGTTTCTAGTATCTCCAGCTTCCACAGGTGTGAAATGGCTCAAATTGAGGCAGCTCTAAAAACCTGCATTTTTCATGCCAGCAATTTACATTATTTGAGGTGCAAGACAGACTAGCCCCCTTCCTTAAATGGAAAACTTGTTTCAGCTGTATGTCTGGTCCAAAGCTTTGGGCACATTTACATTAACAAAGCAAACTTTCTCCAGGGGGTGATATCAATGTCTAGAGAAGATAATGAATTACAAATTAATCCAAGAAAAGAACATGTAGTCTTGAACAGGTAGAAATCATAGTATGATTTTTTTTTATTTTTAAAGGTCCATAATATTCTTTTAGGACTGTATGAAAATGCCAGATTATTACAAAATATCCTGAATGGCAGAAGAGCTTTTATTTGAGCCAAGGTATCAGCTTATAAAGTTAAGGAATGTTAGGGTGAACACTGGTTTTTAGATGCTATGAGAATATTTTGGGGCTTTTTTTCCTCTTTAATCTGATTCATGAACCACTGTGCTTTAATTTCTTATGTACAACCGTGAGTTGTGAAAAGTACAGTAGCCTTCATCGATATTTCAGAGCTGACACCTCTATTCTCTGTGCACAAGATACAAATACAAAATTAGTTTTCTCTTGCTTTTCACATCTCTCCTCCATGGGTATAACATAGATCTGAAATACAATTGTATACTGTGAAGTTTAAATGGGACATACTAGGATCAGAATACTCTATCATGGAGTTAACAGCGATGTAAGTACAGGGAGGACAGAGTATTCTGTATTGTTCGCCATTTGGCCTGGTTTCATTGTTCCAACTAACCTAGATAATAAGTTACCTTACTGGTGTACTTTTGTTTGAATTACCCTGAAGTGCACATAGGTCCCCAGTATTGACACTGAGAAATGGCAATTATTATTGAGTTAGACTTGGATATATTTCATTACAGAGATATTTATTTTTCTCTACTGAATTGCAATATATAGCTGTCATCTTCAACTCAGAACACACGAAAGTTTTTAAAGAACTTGAGCACATTACTGAAGTCACACTGCAATAACTCTAATAAATTGCACCTGTGAACTCCTCTCTAGTTTATTTATATACTGCATCACAGGTTATTAACAGAAAATAACCCACTGAGATACAACATTGTTGTTTACAGTGAGATGCTGGTGGTGACAGCAGGAATATAAAACATAAAATCAACAGGGAACACAGAACTAATAAAAAGTCAAGGGTCTATAAAGCTGGAAAAAAAAAACCCAAAGAAAACTGTGAAGGCAAAAATAAAATAAAACAAACTTCCATCATAAAACAACCAAAATCTGCAGTATATTTATAGATATCAGGGAGCACAAAAGCCCACTAAGCTTGAATATTTATGGGTGTCAGGAATTCTGTGAGCTATCAAGAATCAAAACTTGATCAGCAGGACATACCTCTAAAAAGCTGGCTATGTCTACTTCACTATATAGAGCAAAGGAAAGGGAAAAAAATAAAAAAAAAGGAAGGAGCAGAAAAGATGGGGGAAAATAAATAAAAAGGGGGAAAAATGTCACCCAGTGAGACAACTCTTAGGTTGAACTTAGGTTCAGATGAACATTTGGTATCCTTGCAGCTATCTTCATACAAATGCTGGATACATACAACACTATCTTCATGTAAACACGGGTGCCATGACTGTATTAACCATACAGCTGCTCAGCAAGAGTTCTTCTTATGATACCAACACACAGATCAGCTGAGAAAAGAATGAGAATTCTAAGTGGTAAGGATATGGTGTTTATTTTATGTATCCTATAATATTCTGTAGCATGTTCTCTATAGAGGGGTGAGAGGTCCTTGTCATTCTATAATCCTTCACATCACACTGTCTATTGTGCTTCTCTATAGCTGCATTCGGTATTACCTTAGTTTCAAAGGGACAGAAAGAAGAGAAAATAAAGATTTTTTTTTTTTATGAAAGATAAAAGGTGGGGACTACCTCTTCTTACTCCTGACTTCAGAAAACCTGAAATATTATAATTTTTAGCACTCATTAGCTGACAATTTCAAAAGTTACACATCTTCATCTTGTGCTGAAATGCATCCACTGTGGAATATTCATCCCAAAGTGAAATAGTACTTTCCTGGGTTAAAACAATCTTACATATCACTTGGTCCCAGAGTAGTGAGGGTTGGAGATGGGACAGGGTTCATGTTTATGTCACCAGAGGAACAATAGAAAGAGAAATAGAAATATGTAAGAAATAGAAATATGTAAGAAATAGAAATATGTAAGGGGGTTGGAAGCGACTCCCAGAGGTCATCTAGTCCAACCCCCTTGCAAGAAGCAGGGACACCCCCAACTAGATCAGGTTGCTCAGGGCCTCATCCAACCTGGCCTTGAGCGTCTCCAGGGATGGGGCGTCCACCACCTCCCTGGGCAACCTGTTCCAGTGCTCCACCATCTTACAGTAAAGAACTTTTTTCTAATATCCAATCTAAATCTCCTTCCCTCTATTTTGGAACCATTACCCCTCCAAACCAAAATTCTGTTGTTCATACAATGAGCTCTTTGATAGGTTTTCCCAATCCCTCTGCCTTATTCCACTGCCAATGCACCAAATAGTTACATAACAACTCCGAAAACCTTACCCACCTTTAAGTGTACAGTTTGGTTCAAGCAACGTGTAGTCATACAGTGCCCTTTTCCATATGAGTGGGCTCTTCAGGAGTGGAATGATTTATAATGTAAATATTTCCCTTAGCCCTCTTCTGATTCTGTCTCTCTCTAGTAAACTACGATAAAATAAATACTGCTGTGTGGGTTAGTCACCAAACTATGCAGTAAGGTTAAATGAGATACCAGTTCTTCAGGAGCTGCATAGCTTCTGAGGTAACTTCACTGAATGCCTCTTTTGGGTGGACGCTTTTCTGGCATTTTGCAACTGTAGCAGGGAACATCCTTTCCCTCCCTGTCCTTTGCCTGTCCCTTTCCCTTCCTATTTGCCCATTCCCACACCTCCTTTTTCTGAACAATTAAATATTTCATAAAATTAACAGGAATGCTGATGCAGAGCATCACTATCCATCTACTAAAGGGAAACTATCATTGTTACAAATAGCTTCAGTTTATGTA
Organism: Heliornis fulica; assembly: GCA_013399135.1. Classification (NCBI taxonomy): domain Eukaryota; kingdom Metazoa; phylum Chordata; class Aves; order Gruiformes; family Heliornithidae; genus Heliornis; species Heliornis fulica. The sequence continues at coordinate 233,075 of VXBZ01007605.1, read as the reverse complement.
TTAGCTTCTTCCTCACCCCTCCTAATGAGCACAGTTACGTGATTTATTCACTTCTTTGTGGGTTTAGAGTAATTTTCTGTAACAGTTGACGTGATATACAGCCTGTAGACGTGTCCATCCCTTGTGAGGTTTTCTAAGGAGAATATCAGCCGGCTTATATATTTTGGGGAAAATATTCCCTTAATTTTTAATAAAAAATAATGGGCAACAATCTTCTGCAATATTTCCTGTGCATCTGTATGCAACCAAACTCTTCAGGGATTTTTTTTAAATTTACATTCTAAGTATTACATATTAAGATGATTAGTATCATCTGATTCCTCACCACTCCACCAAATACCCTACTGTCTTCAGTAGATCTTGAAAATTAACAGATCTAATCCAAAGTACTTACTGCTTGCTTTTGCCTTGGGATAGTGTTAATATGTAGTGTAACCTATACTTAGTTCCACTTCATCCAATACATATTGGTCTGAATGTAAAATTATGTATTTAATTAACAGTAATAATTTTACTTGTATGAAAAAGTAACAAAACATAATCTCATCTGCTTTGTCTTAAGGAGTGATATGCAAATTTTACTTTAACTGCCAAATCAGAAGAGGCCACCTAATCTACAGTACACAGATATTTTAATTTATAATGGACATTTTTGTTTAGCTCATATATATCAGATGCATTTAAAAGGCGAAAAAAATAAAGAGGAAAAAAAAAAAAAAACTTTACAAAGGGCTACAATGGTCCCTGGAGACACAACATCTCATTTTCAATTCAGTTGGCAAGAATACTAATTGCATTATCACATATTCAGCAGCATTCAGCAAAGTTATTTATTCATTCATCCTTAAGACCCAGGATGTCTGGCAGGTCACTGCCAATAAGCACTACCTTGAGAATCTCAGACAATGGTATACAAAGAAAATTAGATGTAGAGCTGCTTGGAAAAAAAAAAACTCTCACAAAGAAACCAGACCTTGGAGATTTGCCTCTTTACTAGCTTCATGACTGAGTGAAAAAACTTACTTGTCCCCATGAACCAAACAAAACAAAACCCCCCCAAACCTGTAGCTTTCAGAAGCACAAAAGAGAAAAGAAAGAGAGGGGAAGCATACAGGCTGATCTGCCAGTCATAAAGCATGAGATTATAAAGCATACAGAGGAGCCAGGAGTCAGGACACACCAAACAAGAAGCTGCATCCCAGATTCTGATCCTCTGTTGTGTGGGTGTTGTGCTCAGCTCCACCGATTCCGAGGCAAACCAGTGAAATTCCAAAATAGTTTTCAATATGTTTTATGTTTCTTTTTTTAAAATTTTAATTACATTTGATATTAAATTAAACCCTACATCTTTCAAAGCATGGAGAAATTGTCAAAACAGGAAGGAAAGCCAAAATTAAGATGTATTTATTGACAATTTTGAGGAATATGAGATTTAACATGTTGTTTAAAGGAGATAGGAACAAATTAAAACTCAAAGAATGAGTTTAAATGACAGTAATGCAAATAAGAGCAGCGCAGAAATACCTGATCTCAATTCAAACAATCTGATTTGAGTACAAGCAATACATCAGACTGCAGCAAAGATCTCTATGAGTCCTCATTTGTCCATTCTCTCAACATGACCTTGTTATAAAACAGAAGAGGCTAATGAAAAGGAAAATAAAAATGGAATAGACAGAGAAAAACGGCTTTGTGGTGGGAAAGAGAAGCTGTAGCACAGCAGAAAAGTGAGAAAAAAAGCAATGCTGCAGCAGAAGCAGGAGAAGGTTTGGATGAGCAGGGTAAGAAACTTTGGATGAAAACTGAGACCTAGGGCCATTTCAGAGAAAAAAAAACAAGTATGGAACATGTGTGGGAGAGATGACCTTGTTAAAAAGGAAGGTAAAACAACAGTAAGAGGGAAATTAATTTAGATTTAAAGTCTAGGTCACCTACTTTGGGTGGGCAGGGACTGCTAGACCAGGACTAGGAACCTGTGCTTAAGAACAAACATGTTCAGGTGTTCCTGAAAAATTATAGGTGATAGATGCGTTTCTATAGCACGGACAGGAATGTTATGGTATGAGAGAAAATTAGCTCATATCAGGTAACTGAGAGCCTCATCCAGAACCTTGAATGTTTCCAGGGATGGGGCATCTACCACAAATCTGAGCAACCTGTTCCACTGTTTCACCACTATCATTGTAAAAAAAAAATCTGCATTACATTTAGTCTAAATATACACTCTTCTAGTTTCAACCTGTTGTTCCTTGTCCTATTGCAAGAGTCCCTGCTAAATATTTGTCCCCATCTTTCCTATAATTCCTCTTTAATTACTGAAAGATCTCAGTTAAACCTTTCCAGAACCTTCTCTTCTCCTGGTGAGCAACAACTTTCTCAGACTTTTTTTTCTTAGAAGAGGTGTTTGACCCCTCTGACTACTTCTGTGGCTCTCCTCTGGACCCACTCCAACAGGAAAATGTCTTAGATGAAGGGTAAGAACTTATTATTGCCATTAACCTCTCACCATTTCAAGAGGCAGAGCTCTCTTGGAAAAAGCCATGCTTCTAATAATGTTGATATCTTGCAATAGCGTGATGTCTTGTGACAACAGTTCTACTTTCCCACATTAGCTTCAGATGCTAAATCACTGTTGCACTCTGGCACATTTAAATGTTAACATTAAAAGAAAATAATGTTATAGCTTGAGCTTGTATTAAAAAGAATTAAGTCCATTGATATAATATTTTCTGTATAAGTATACAGCTTGTACAGCTCTTATGCTCTCAGTTTTAATCTAGCCTTTTATTAGGTTTTAGGAAGCAGATCTTTAGCTGATGTTAACAGTAACAGTAACAGTTCTGTTCATTTTAATAGTTCTTCATGATTCATTGCATGAAGCTGAAGGGCAATGCAGACCTAATATTTTCCTGTTTCTTTTCCAACCACCAAGTTTGCCAGATAGCATCACACTGCTGAGACCATTTTTGTTGTTCTGCTGACTCAGCCACTCATAGTAAAGCTATAAGCACAAAAGGAGAGGTTTTTTAATAAGGAACTCTTTTGATAGGCTCAGTGGGTGTATTTTTAACCAGAGTTAGAATTCAGCCCTACTTCAGGAAATTCAAGAAATTCTCACTAACCTTTAAGTATGTATAGTTTTGGACAATATTATTCATACCTTTTAATGTCATAAAGCACCAAAATGTAAGATGAACATGTAAAACAGACTATAGTGTTCACAGAATCGCAGAATGTTAGGAGTTGGAAGGGAACTCGAAAGATTATCTAGTCCAATCCCCCTGTCTGAGCAGGATCACCTAGATTAAATCACTTCAGGTTCTCTTCCTGCCACATAAGATCCTGAACTCCACCATATCATGGTTGCTGCAGCCAAATCTACCTTCCTTGTTAGATCAGTAACAGCAGTACTCCTTTCCTAGTGGTTCATTCACTATTTGAATCAGGAAGTTGTCATCGATGAACTGGAGGAACCTCCTGGACTGCGAGTGGCTGGCCGTGTAGGCATTCTAGCAAATATCTGGATAGCTAAAATGTCCCAAAAGAACCAGGGCCTGTGAATAGGAAGCTACTCTCAGCTGTCTGTAAAAAGCCTCAGCAACATCCTCCTCTTGATCAGGAGGCCTGTAACAGACACTCACAAGAGTATCCCCCATGCCAGCCTGTTCTTTAATTTTTTCCCAATAACTTTCAAGTGGTTCATTGTCCACTCCTGACCACAACTCAATACATTCAAACTGCTCTTTCACATAAAGAGCCACTCCACCTCCTTTCTTTGTTGGCCTGTCTCTCCTTAAAAGGACACAGCCATCTATGGCCACATTCCAGTGTGTGAACTGTCCTACCAAGTCTCTGTAATTGCTACTAGATAATACTCCCTTGACTGCCTGCAGACTTAACTCCTCCTGTTTATTCCACATAGTTCACCAAGGTGTTTCTAAATATCATCCAGAACTATTTCTTGAGCTGTTAAACTTTTTTATAAAATTATATACCAAAGGTATACAATAAAACAGTATACAGTAATGATATCATCAAAATTCCTCAGAAAAAAATCTCTAGCGTGACTGAATTGCCATGCTGAAGCTAAGCAATTCAGAATGGCCAGTTTAATAGGCTTGCACCTACTATTATCTACCACTCCACCAGTTTTTGCACTGTTATATATTATTGATTTGGAGGGTTCTTTCATGTATTCCTGGTAATTCTTTTTATTATTTGTTCAGTGGTAGAAGCTCTGAAAATAGAAAAAACAGGCACATATATCAGGATATTAATTTAATTCAATGAACCTCTACACTATGTTTGCAATAATATAAACTGTTGGACAGACTGCAAATACATTTTTCAGTGCTTGAGCAATGGGTTCAGATTTCTACTCCACCCTCTCCTCCCCTCAGCATCCTCAATGTGGTCATAACTTAGCAGTGTCCTTTCCTTACTATCTTAGCAACTTCATCTCTCAGCATTAGTTCAGTCTAACTTGACTAACAACTGTAGGATCTTTAACTAATGTTTTTAACATCCAATAAACCTTATCATTAGCGGTCTTTGCAGTAATGTAGTATAAGCTAAATTTGCTAAGAAGAAAAAGAGTTCATTTCTCAAGCAAACCCCCATGGGGATATTATGTCTTCATAACTGATGACTGAAAAATGCTTATAATAAGTGCCTTGTACATTACTAATATCCTCAACGCAGCTCAGTGAACAGCTCACTGCATTTCAGTGGGATTACTTGTAGAGCAAGGTATTGTCACTGCAGTGGTAGCAGAATCAAATTCATGGACTGTGTTTACAATGTGCTAAAATGTTAAATGTGATAAAGTACTATCAAGACTGTGTTCACAGAATAAAGAATGGAGTATCCTGCAAAGTCAAAATAATGCAGCATGCCAGAGCCTGCCTTTAAAAAGAGGAATCTGTCTACCTACATACCTGCCTCCCTATCTACTTCACTTGTCTTGCTGCAGGATATACAAGATCTTATGCACCTCACATTACCACACCACCTCTGTCCTTCAGTGCCCATATTAATTTTTCATTATCCCACATTTTTCCAAGTTATCACTTATGCAGTTGGGAAAAGATAAGAGCTAGAGAAACAAGCCTGACAGCGATTAGGATCTCAGGATAGCCACACATACATTCATGTCACAGTTAAGCCCCAGCATCAGTTGAAAACATGGTATAAGGCTTAAGTTGAAGCATGAAAGCTTCATTAATCATAAATGACTAAGACAATGTCTATAATGAAGATTTGACACTAATGTTGCAGACATGCTAAATTTATGTCTGCCATCCCACAGTGATTCTGAAATTACATTGCAGACACCTACTGGAGAACCGTGAGGTTTGAATTTGAAATTCGCCTTCATGATCTCTTAACAACAGACCAGCACCAGATCTGAAACAGAAGAAATCTCATTTCCAGGCTGTCATTTCAGCCTAAGCGTAGTTGGGCATCTCTTTTCCAGACTCACACCGTTTTAAATACAGCTGTTTGGCATTAGTGACTCTACTAGAAGTGTCAAGAAAGCATTAAGGGATTTTAATACATTCTCATGTCCTTCTTGTTATCCATCTAGCTTAAGGCCTCCTGACATTGCTTTCAAAAGTGGATCAGCGCTTCCAAGATCAGGATGGCCTGCTCTGTACTACCCAGTTTGCGCACCAACAGGTAGATGCCACTCCAAGCAGTGTAGCTGCTACCTGACCAGTGAGGTTTGTAAAGTACACTAATCACTGCCTCCATGAAGGAAGGTAGAATGTCCTTTCCTTAGTTATAATCCTTATACCCTTCATTCACACAGTTCCACTGTGAAAACTTCTGCTGCTGCAATTGCAGGTCCTAAACCTGATTTCTTTCTCTTCTATTCTCCCATCTTTCCTCAAGCGGAATCTATGGCCTGTTCCCATAACATCAATATAACATCTTGTTTTCATTGATCAGCCCTAATTGCAGATTTCTGTCTCCATTTTTTAATAAAATCTCCCTACCCAGTTATTTTTTCCACCTAGCAAAAACAGGGATTCTTCACAATTTAGGTAGTTTTTACTAATCTCCCAACTATATAACAGCAAAACCAACATGTAACTATAGAATAAGATCGTATTTCACTATTTGCAACTGTCCAATAAAACTACTATTACACAAACTGCGGTTCAGCCCGACAGAGGCTCACTCCTGTTTTCAAGGAGAAAAAACAGACCAAGGCCCATGAGTTAGGATAAAAACAGTTACTGATAAACATTTTGAGAGGGAAACAAGAACAGACACACCCAGTGATAACACAGTACTTTACCAACAAGAAGCTAACAGAGGCTACTTGTACCATCACAAGGTAGCAGCAGCACCTCCAACCAACCCCCACCAGCCCCTTTTATAGAGGCTTGATTATATGTCAGGGGTATGGAAACAGTCTGGGCCAACTCAGCTCACCTGTGCTGGCTGCTTGGTAAACAGCCTGGATCATTTCAGCCCACCTATAATGATTGCTTGGGAAAGTCCTCTCTGTCCTGGCCAGAACTTGGACATTATCCATTCCTTTTTTCACACCATCTACATCATGAACAGATCTTACATTTTCAGTTAGTTTGGGTCATTCATAACAAATAATTCATTATTTAAACCATCTGTCATGGACTGATTTGTTATTCAGCAAAAATTTAGTGATTGTTCTCACCTAGAATTAAATCTCCTTGGAGTACTCACTGGACTTCCCCATCCTTTTGCATTAACCATCAAGTGCACTCTGGTCCTTGAGCAAAAGCAACCCCACAAATGTGTTTTCCTTTGCCTGAAGCAGGGATAACCCAGACTGTCTTCCCCAATAGGTTTTTCATGTGTACTACAGGGGCTTTATCACCATTTCACAGAACATGGGGGTTTGGCTTCTGCAAGACCAGGTCACAAAATCACAGAATGTTAGAAGTTGGAATGAAGATCGAAAAATCATCCAGTCATCCCCCCTCACTGCCTGAGCAGATAACCTAGATTAAATCACACAGGAACGTGTACAGATTGGTCTTGAATGAGAGAGGGAGACTCCACAACCTCTCCGGGCAGCCTGTTCCAGTGATCTGTCACCCTCATAGCGTAAGTTTTTCCTTATGTTCAGATGGAACTGTTCCAGGAACTTTCAGGTCAATTGGTAGACCCCTGGAGTTAACTAACCAGATGGCCTTGATTAAATGCATATCCCAGTTCATTAGGGTTCCACCACCCATTGCTCTTAGTGTCATTTTTAACGGTCCGTTGTATCTTTCAATTTTCCCAGAGGCTGGTGCATGGGAGGGTATATGATACATTCATTCAATGCTGTGTTCTTTGGCCCAGGGGTCTATGAGAGTGTTTTGGAAATGAGTTCCATTGTCCAAATCAATTCTTTCAGGGGTGCCATGTTGCCAGAGGGCTTCTCCAGACCCAGGAGTCTGGTGCCTCATGCCACCACCAGGTGTTCCAGGTGGTGGCATGGGGCACAGGATATGTCTCTAGCCAGCCAGTGGTTGCTTCTACCATTGTAAGCACATACTTCTTGCCTTGGCATGTCTGTGGAAGAGTTCTGTACTCAATCTGCCAAGTCTAACCATATTTAGACTTCAGCTATCATCCTCCATACCACAGGGCCTTTAACCTCTTGGCTTGCCTTATTGAGGCACAAATTTCACATTCATGGATGACCTGTGAGATAGCATCCATGGTCAAATCCACTCCTCGATCACATCTATATGTGGCATCTCTTCCCTGATGGCCTGAAGTGTCATGGACCCAGCAAGCTATAAATAATTCTCCCTTACATTGCCAAACAAGTTCTACTTGAGCCACTTCAACCTTAGCAGCCTGATCAACTTGCTGGTTGTTTTGATGTTCTTCAGTGGTTTGACTCTTGGGGATATGGTCATCTATATGATATCCCTTTACAATTAGGTTCTCTAGCTGGGCAGAAATGTCTTGCCACAATGGAACAGCCCAGATGGATCTGTTTCTGTGGTATGGAGGACAATGGCTGAAATAGACATATTTCAGCTATACTTCATATAGACACGTCTTATTTATTCCCATATTTATAACCCTTATTTATTCAGTCATACTCATTTGTGCACAAAACCAGTAAACACAAGACACAGAGATGTTCCAAATTTCTCACTTTGACATAAATTTCTCTGCAGTTCTAGCCTCTTGGAGTTTTGGGTTGGTTTAGTTGAGTTTTTTAAACACAGTTTTGTTTTATTTTAACTTGGTTTGGGTATTTATTTATTTTTTAATTATTTTTTTAAGGATGCAGTAAACCTGATGTAGCCAACTTCTTCACTAAGTGATACTTATGCCCCCATTTGCCAATGGGAGAACTTTAGAGTTAGGAGTACTCCCACAGAGTATCAAATTAAGAGAGCAGAAACATTTTATTTTTTTTTAAGAAGAGAAACCCAGCCAAAACAAAATCCTTCATTTTTAAATACGTTAACACAAGATACTAAAGTGTATAGTTAATAAGTAAAGGAACTATGACTACAGAGTACACCTTAAGAACAAGGCCAGAATATGCGCACTTCAAATATGGTCTTCCTTACAGACAGACACACACAAAAAGAGAGCATTTGTGTATACGAAGCTTGTACTTTCTAACTCCAGTCTTTTGAAACTACTCAGTTCACTGCTAGAGAATATTTCCATACAGACCACACTTGATTAATGGGGCCAGCTCACATTAGTCACAGTTCTTTTAAGAATAACTTTGATACAGGCCATCTGTTCAAGTCTAGTAAGACTATATGCACATGCAGGCTGGAGAATTAAGCAAAATATCCAGAGAGTGATAAAGAACACAAAACCAGGCTGTGTTCTGACTTAGTTCCTCTAATCTGCTAAAAAGTGATCTGGCATCAATAGCAGCAAAACCAGGGCAATCTGTCCTTCACTCTTTTCAGATAAAACTTAAATTCAGATCCTGGACTGTTTTTTCCACAGATTTAATTAAAAAAAAAACCAAAACAAAACACTATTACTTTTTCTGTTGTTTGGTTTGGTTATTTTTTGTGGGGGAGGTGTTTGACCTTTTTTTGGTTAATACTACAGTACTAAAAGCACGCAGTCTATGTTACGAAAGACTAGAAACCTCCAGCTTTATGCCTTTAATTTTCACAGGTGTCTGTGAACAGCAACATACTCCATAGAGACAATCATCTTCCACCACCTTCCTGTGAAATACCTCCCTCACAGCCACGTTAGGAAAGTAACTCTCTTTTCAGCCCTCTTCCTTATTATGCTGAGAAAGTTGCTCTCATTGGGTAAGACCTGTTTTACTCCACACTCACCCCTCACCCCTCCCTATTGCTTCAGGTTTTGTGGACTCAGTTATCTGGTGCTTGTCAGTTGGTTCTTATAGCACACCTTGCTGTAGCTGTGGTGAAACTTTTGATTTTCTCTCTTTCTCTCCTTTGCAGACAAAAAGAAGGACAAACACTCTTCAGATAGGTCATGATACAGGTTGCTGTGAACCTCATGGCAATTTGCCTGTCATGTTATATTGAGAAGTCTGCTCATCTTGTTTTGCTATGGTCTTTAAAAAACACCAAGCAGTAAGCCATGTGTGGCAGCTTGGAGAAGGTGCAGAGGGACAAGGACAGGAAAAAGTTTTATTTGGACCTGGTTCTGTGATTTTCTGTGGTAGACCTTCTGTTAGCCTTACATAACTTGATCTGCTGAGTCAACAGTGTGTGTAGTTGTCCAGATGCTGTTGAATTTTCAGACTTTAACATGTAACAGGTGAAATGTCACCAGTGACCCTAAAGGTACCCTTCCAGCTGTAAAAATTGGCTGGAGAATTTGACTATGAGAGTACTTCTGTGTAAAGTATAAATGCAGAAAGTAAACACACATTGGTTTTTTCCCCTTTCGGTCCCCAAAGATTCTGCAAGCAGCTTATGACTTTTCAGTTGGAATCGCTCTGAGTATTCCTATCGAAGCATCTTCTGTAGTCAGGTCACTTCTGAACATTGTATTGAGAGTGTTCAGTTTTGAAATGCCAGAAAAATAATTTTGCTGTGAGCGTACATAAAGGGCATAGGAGCATGCTTCTGTTCTGTCTTAAACTTGAACATTTCTCAGTGAGTGAAAATCTGATTACTGCCATATTTTGGACAACAAATGTGAAAATAATATGAATTCACTGTTCTGATTTTCAAGTAAATCTTCATGATACCTCCCATATGGGACTGTTTCTGTATCATATGATCATATTTTGCTGAGGAAATGCTTCTTTTTTTTCTCCCTCTCCCTTCCAGCTGCCAGTGCCTTCAGTGAAATGAACTAGCTGCTTGGTTGTCATTCTTGACATGTTCTGTTCAGATAAAAACCAACACCTTAAACTTCCTTTAGGACGTATTTGTTACATGGGACAGCTGGTGGAACAAAAGAGAAAACTGGAAGGAAACAGAGTCCTAGAAGATTTCCTAATATTTTAAAGGTAGTATCTCATCGATACTAATAATTAAACTTGAAGGGAGACACAAAAATAAAGAAAAAAAAATGGCAAAAATTATCTAAGCAACAGCTGTGGCTTGAGTAGCCAGAGGATTTAGAGAATCGACAATAACTATAAAGGTTACAAATCCTTTCAAACAAATGGTTGGCATACCTAGTCAGCTGTGTAAATATCCCCACTTGCTCTGGTTGTTTCTTCACTTATGAGTTAAATATTTATTTATATTTCTTGCGTATTAGCTTAATTAAACATATAGTACTTTATTCTTTCTATCATTTTTTTTCTCCCTTTTTTCTCTTTGGGCATCTGTTATACTCCTGTTTTTGAGGAGACCCACAAGGGACAAAACAGTTGAACTTGACAGAATTGGTTAGCATGAGATACTTAATCAAGTATCTTCATTATCTTCTCCAACGCTCATAGCAATATTGGAAATACACTAAGAGTGGTTCAGAGATGAAACTTTATTTAGACAGGCTACACAGACGCAAAAGTAAAATTTTAAATCTCTGCTGTGTTTCAAAAGTTTATAAATTACCTTCTGGATAAAAATACAGAGAGGTCAGTGCAGACAACTGTTTCTATTCTGTGCCAGAAAAAGAATATTTAATACAATCCCTGCTGCTGAAATGTAGTCTACTGTGCTCGTGATATAGCTTCACACAAGGAGCAGCTATGGGTTTTTCTTTTGTCCTCCCCTCCCCATACCCTGTTAAATCCTGTATGCCCATATAGTCATTTATCAATCCTAATCCACATCTTGGTGATTTTGCTGAACTCATCTGGCAGCTGCTTTCCCAAGACTAAGCCTTCAATGTATTCAGATAAGAATGAGCTGGTTCAGAGAGTTCAGGTATATTCAAAAATTCCCTACAAAACTATAAATCCTATTTCTTGATAGCAGTCAGAGTCACAGTATGCTTTGTCTTATTAAGGTTTCCCATGGCACAAGACAAATGTTGATACTTTACAACAGAAATACACAGGTGATTTGTACCCACTGGGTGTTATTATTTGGTCATCTCACTTCTTGCCTGAGTGGCTTTGGGCAGAAGGATAAATGACCACATCAAATTTCAGGCAGCAGCATCAGACCCACAGTGGACTCCAACACTATTCACATTTGGAGTCATCTTTTTGACTCATGTAGTCAGTGAAGCTTAGAAGTAACTTCAGGTTCTCAATCATTCACTGCATTCTTCAAAATGTACTGTAATGAAATATGAATGTAAAGGACCTTTCTGATAACAAAGATAATTTGAACATCTTACTTTTACTCCAGTTAAAGCTCTTGACTAATCTCTTCAGGACTTAAGTTGCATAAAATATGGCTTTAATAGTTAAACTTAAACAAGGACAATATTCTAAGACCAACGCAGCCAGATTTCCGTATTACTGCATTGGATTTACTTGACATGTTTTTGGTAGTGATTGACTACACAAAAATTTCCACCTAAGCTACATTTGTTTTGAGGAAGAATCTAAATAACTATGGTAATATCAAGAGTACACTGCATGTTAAAAAACTTATTAGTAGGAATATACAATTTTTTATTTCTGAATACATCCTTGTGTTATGCAGACAGCATCTTGAAAACAGAAGCCAAGCTGAGTAATAAATGTATAGACTGCATACATTTAGTTTTATGAATAAGTACAGAGTTTTTTGAAAGGCATGCAGAACTTCAAAATCTTCAATCCTGAAGTAACACCAACCACTGCAGCATGAACTCACCTTCTATGTCCCAAGAGTAAGGAAACCCTCCATCCAAGGAGAGTATCCTCAAAAATTTCATGGTGCTAAATAACTGAAATCCCTAAGTTGCTCTTCCTATTGCAACAATGTTTTCTTGGAGATAAAAAAAGGTCTGCAAGCCTGCAAAATTCCTAAAATTTGCATCCTCCGTCTCCTTTTCCTTACACTTTATAACAACGCCCTTTAAACAATAAAATCAAAAGTAAATTACCAAATCAAATTATCTTTTTCAACTCCCTGTGAGATTATGCATTAGGCTATGGCCTTCAAAACCAATGTTGCTATTGGGAAATAGTGGCCTTGGTCATGGGAGAATATTGTATCCAACAATGAAGGTACTAGTGTTCATCAGTACTGTGTGCTCACCATGACTTCATTTAGTTTATACAGCTATTCAGCATTGTGCTGGGTTTTTTTGAGCACCCATAAGCCCAGATATCTTATCTAACTCAGAAAATATTATGTGATTGTATTAAATTACATTACCCTAACAGCTGTCCATTCACAGACAGTAATGTAAATTGGTAGGCCTTACTTTCATTCAGGTTATTGTTCCTTCCACTCAGCTGTCAGGGTAAAATAGCCAGAAACCTAACTAGTTGAGAATTCCCTCAATAAAATCTCTCTAGTGGCATAAGCAGCCAGTGAATGAATTTGATGAGAATGCATCATTCACCACTGATCTCCATTCAGGACAATTGCACTGGGGAGATGGCTAGTTACTTGTATTATTTTAATTAATCTCAGAAAGAAGAGTGACACAAAGGCAAAGAAAACCCTCCTTCATATGCCTTTAGAATAAACACATAGGGAAACCTAAGGCTGTGATATATGAAATGATCTTGTCTTCCTTTTTATTTCCTTTGGGAAAGATTGGCATACATAACAGGCAGTTCCTACTGGGTGCCTATTAGGTCATAAATACTCATGCATTTATTCAGATTAATAAATTTTCATGTTAATTAATGAACCACTCAAATATATATATATATATATATTTATATTCTCCTGATATTTCTTTTATGACAAAACAAACCAGAATACAGAGACATATCTGACACCTCTCTGCAGTCAGAGAGGTGTCAGATATGTTTGGTTTAAAGCACATGTACATATACAAAAGTTTTTTTAACAAGGATATAAATATGAACCATAAATCTAAACTTTGCATGAAGAGGCCAGGAATTAGAGTCAGATTGTATTGTCTACTTTCAATCAAAACCAGATAAAATTATCAAGTGATAGAATCTGATGTCACCAGAAAAAGTCAAGAAGCATCATCTGTGTACTCAGTGCAAGTCTTGGGCTGTAATCTGCTGGTTTTGCCTGTCTGTCTCTTTTTCTATTCTGAAAAGTGTCATGAAGTCGTGATGAAAGATGTGAAAAATGTGTTTCTTCATTTCATCTAACTAATTCAATTTCAGATATGAGGTACAAGTGTATTCAGGGTGAAAAAAGCATCTTCTCACTCAGTGTATACCTTCTCACTGAAGGTCTTTCATGGTATTTCAGGCAGAGGCAATGAAATCCAGATGAAATTATACAGCCAGAAATCACAAGAAAAATTTATTCTCAGAAAAAGTACAGAAAGAACCCACTGGGTCAGATATAAAATTCATAATAGTCCTTTCCATCTACAGTTTTGTTTCCAAGGGTTCCTAAAAGACAACAGTTATGCTTGCATTATGCAAGCACAGCGTCGAGATCTTTTTATATCACTGAAAACAATGATGTCTATATAATCAAGACTATTATAAGCCAAAATATGAGTATGAGTAATAGCGTCTCTCTATCTCACTGGAATGCATTCTCAGCTGGCTCTCTGCAGTGAAAAAAATATGCTGTAAAAGAAAAAATCTACAGTAAGTGGGCAGATTTAAACTACAGTTTAGTTTTCAAAAAATCTAACAACCTTTGGGAAATGTTGCAAGATTGATCTCTTTCTGCAGGCATTTCCTTATTCATTAAACTATTTTAATTATGGTCCATGGGCAAAAGTGCAGATTGGCCTTGATCCACAGCAATTCTCACCACTGTCACTTTGGGACGTTCACAGAAAGATCAAGGATAGTAACTGTAGCAACTAAATATTTAGTCATTATTTCTTCTTCAGTGCCCTATGGTTACACTCAGCATCATTAATAAGTGAATTTTCTCATTGTTAGCTTACCATTGGTTCTCCTTGTTCTCTCAGTCTCTCTTTTTCTCTCTTCTTTGGAAACTTTGTATCTTCTTTAGGGAACTGCACTTTTCCATACTATGTTAGATTTTATAGCTCAATTGGGGAAAACGTTGTCACTAAACTGATCTGCAACAGAGTTAATACAATTAATTAATACTGATGATGAATTGTTATTAACTGGTCTAGTCCCTTCTCAGAATAAAGAGAAAATAACAACAACAACAACAACAACAACAACAACAACAACAACAACAACAACAACAGGCCATTTTGTGAGGATTTTTCAGACCAAAGTAGTTAGGGCCATGTTGTAATATTCTGCATAATATGCTTTATGGGGAATGAGTTACCTATTGGTCTTTATATATGTATATTTCTTTTAAATAAATGACTAATCTAGCTGTGTACAGCAATCTACATAAAGATGTCACATTTTTTGCCTGATGGAAACAATTAATTTAACAGTTCTACTTACAAGGGTATTTAAAATGTTTATTGTGGATGTGTTTTTGATCTTCATAATCAGTAATAGTTAAGTTCACTTGGCTTCTCAGTTAATTGGGCCAAAATCAGTAAATTTGGAGACTAAGGTTTTGCCATGCCTGATCAAGATGAGTAGGAGACAATGAACTATCTATTATATTTAAGTCTTTCAGATACTCTTGATAGCTACTTATCAACTTGTTCAGATCTATGTTCCTGTTTCTAGTTCTGTCCTTTTGATCTAAATCTCTTTTGAAGGCTTAATGTTTTTTTTAAACTTATGACCATATTTCTTAACCAATGTTTTGGCTTACTGCATTTTCTTTTCTTTGGAAACAACATTAACCTTCAGTAAATACCTCTGGTTTTTATTCTGATAGTTGTTATTTAAATCATTCTCAAAGTCCTTTCAACATATTTTTAATTCAATATTTGGAAACTTTATTCCAAGCAAAAGAAAAATTGTATACCAAAAGGTGATTTCTGAGTAACAATAAATGATATATAATCTAATAAATTTTGAAAATGAGTACTATTATTTTGATTGCAGAGGGTTATCTTTTTCTTTTCTGGGAGCTGATAGACTATAAAAGCAGAGAGTTATCACTGGAAATACTACTGTGAAAGTTATTTATTTTGGCTTGGTTGCACAATGAGCTTGTCATGTTGACACCTTGAGGATGCCTATGTTCTCAGGATGGTCTATGAAAAATCTCTACGAAGAGTTCTGTGTTTATATATCTAACTCTACCTACACAGAATTTTAGAAAAGAGTGAGCAGGATGTTTTCCTTCTGTATCATATTTTTGTAAATCTCAAAGCAGGAATTAATTTTCCTAAGTAAAATAAAGTAACAATCCAGCAGGAACAGCCTGAAAACTTTTGGTGTGTTTGTTTTGCATGAAAACTGTTGCCCTTAGACACAAGAGTAAAAAATATAGGCATATTGCAGCAGTACAATATTTTCAAACTTACGGATTCAGAGGTTTTTCCATGTGCATATTTTCTGATGAACATTCATCAGCCATTTCCCAAAATAAATTATTTTGGTAAAACTGAAGAAGAAAGGAGATAAAAAAAAATGCTACTAAAATCTATAAACATGTAACTTTTCAATCTCAAAACGTTTTCAAATCTGTTGTAGGGGTACTTATCAAAGAGAAAAAATAATTAATTTGAATAAATATTTACGCATATTGTAACAGCTTCTTGACTTGGATTTCCTCATGTACCTTGCAGGCAAGTTAAGGAAACGACTATAAGTAATAAATAAGATATTAAAATAACTCTGAGACAAACTTCTTGATATATTACCATTCTCCAGACCAGTAATAAATAAATACTTTATTAATTTATTTTTCTTCTCTCCCTGTAATATATTTCGGTAAACACCCTGAAATAGAAAATCAACAGTGAACAGGAATTGAATTTGGGGTATGTGAAAGTAGGATCACAAGAGGTTAAACTAGTTTCCATTCCTTTCCACCATGAAAAGGGTGTATCAAAAGAATTGTTCAGTCCTATAGTGATACACAGGCAAAAATATTTCAAACTCTTGTTCTGCAGAGCCTAAAGTATAAGTCTTAGTGTCACATATCTAAACTTTACATCTTTCTACTTGTCTTAGGTTTACTTAACCTTATATTGAGATCTAAGCATAAATGCACTTTTTTCATAACTTCTTTTTTGATTTTGTGAAGGGTTAAAATATTATAGATCAAGCTTTTGTATCATATGTTTGCTCTGTTTTCCTGAATTAGACTGAGGTGACATTTTTTTGTTCTTTTTCTTCCTTTCCAGGTAATATGCCTTGTTAAGAAGAAAAGAAGAAAATAACATAACATTGTTAATGTTATGCTGCTTAAAGAGTTTATGTGTCCTTGCATTTTTTGGGTAGCAAGGCTCAGATAATAGCTTGCATTTGTCAGTACCTTGCCTGAGTGTAAGCTTTTTAACTTCTGCTTTTTTGTAATTAATTTGATTATTTTGATGATAACATTTAAATAATCTTTATGAAGTAAAAGGCAGTTCTTCAGTATATTTTAAATCATAGGTCTTCTGATACTATTGCTCAGCCTGAAACGTAACCTTTTCTTTGAAGAAAATTGAAACTACGCATGATATACATGATTGTTTAATTTAAAGTTAGATATCACAAAATCACAATTATCATCAGTTAAAGGGACCAGTCTTCCAGTCTTCCTTATGCTGAAAGTAATAGTTTAATATTAGTAAGAATAGAAATACTGCTACTAGCTTCCTGGGTTTTTTGTGTTTACTCTTGCAAACATCTTGCAAGATTATTTTATAATTTCCCTGTTCCTTTTCATGTTCAGACAATTCCTGTGAAAAGGGATATTGATATGGTTCTATTGGACTTGAGAACTTGCATAACCCTTGTGTGAAAGCAACATGCACAAAATAGGTGTCAACATGAACCATATTCATTGACAGAGACATGTATTTAAATCCATTATCCCACATTGCAACTCTCAGAATATACATGCTTCCTAATTTAGTTTTTTTTTCTAGTCTATTTTTGGAGTTCAGAAAACATGCAAAAATTACATAGCAGCTCATGAAAATTATTTTCTGTCCTGTCAGGAAGATTGAAGCAAAAAATCCAATGTCCTTAAATTTCTTCTGATTAGCTATGGAGAATGCTTATTATATTACTTTTATGAATTTTCTAAGCTTTCCTGGTAGCATTTAATCATATGAAATGCAAGCAGTTTGCTGTACTCACATTTTGTTTACTACTTTTCTTTTCTATTCAGATCTTGCTAGTGCTCCCATTTTAATAATAACAAGAATTTTATGCCTGTTCGGTGAAGTCACACTTTCCTTTGTCCAGTCTGCACATGAGAGATGAAAGGTTTTTTGTTTTTTTTTTTTTTAATGACAAGAAAGAGAACACAATATTCCACCCAGAAGGATTAAAGAAATGTACTCTTTCCATTTGGGGGAAAAAAGGTGGTAATTTTACTGCTCCAATATATATACATTTCAGCACAATTATTTAAAATCAGTGACTCGATATGTTACCTGTATATGGGCAAATTATTATTTTGACTAGGAAACTGATTTCCCATGAAGAAAAAGTTAAACCACTGCTGTAGAACATATGTAATACATCCTAGATGTACTGAACCAAATTTAATAAACCTTTGCAATTTGCTGTGTTCTTGGAAGATAGAATATCTATTGGAGTTAGAAACTATCAAGACTCTAAACGTATATGGTTCTCACCATTTTTCATCAAAAGCCAATCAACACAGAAAGCTAGTTCTACAAACTACCACTGAACACTACTAATTGCTCTGAGTCCATCAACGTGGCTATGTCCTCAAAACCATGATCATTCTGAAAACATTTAGATCTCACTTTAAAGCAGACTCATATTTCATCCTTTGAAAATTATCTAAAATTTATATAAAGCAGGGGTTTTTTGGTCAAGTTTTCATCTTCTCCAAGTTCTTTTCCGAAAATTGATACATATTTTTAAAAACACAGTTCATATAAGCATTATACTCAATTTCAATATTCTTTCGAGAGCATGTGTATTTCCTTCAGATCAAGAAATAATCTAACTAATCTAACTAAAAACCTTTAAAATACTCTGCCACTCTTCACTTAATTTTGCCATAAATGTAGTGTTACCTTTGGTGACACCTAACAGTGACAGTGACAGTGACAGTGACAAAGATAAGTGAAGTACAAAGAACTGATCAAGCAAACAGTAGAGAGAGAATATCTGTAGTATCCAAACATGAAATATCACCAGACAACCAATTCTACAGTTAATTTTCATACTGAAATATCACACATTTTATCATATGGAGTCCAGTTTCTGGAAATGTTTCAGTCCATTAGTAGTGTAGACAGCTTTTGGGTGACACTTTTGGGAGCCTCCCAGCTCTAAGGTTCTGCTTGGTCATTTGTTTTATGGAGAAAAGGAAAATTAAACTGGCCACCATGTTGGCAAATCTCACCAGGATGCAGGGCTCCATCAGGCAATGTCTTCTGCAACAGCAAAACCAGCAAAACTAACATCTAGAGTTCTGCGCATAGCTCCCAATCTTACCTTTAGCCTTCCTTGTTTTCTGGCAAAACATGTCACCCAGTCAAAAAATATCTCTTCAGTTAAAAGAAAAAAATAAAATCAGTTTTATGTGTGTTTTTAAAATACTCCAAACTATCTTTGCTCTTTGGGTTAAAAACTGACTGTAAATAGAATTTTGGATATCATTCATGACAGAAAAAATCCCTATAGTATTTTCTAATACTACCTAAAAAATTTGGAGTCTGAATAGTTAAAAGTATTCACACCTCTCTCCAGGTAGCCCATAAAAATGCTGTGCCATGTTTGCTGTAGGATTAGGAAACTAAGAAGCGAATTTACAGATGTGTACTTTTATACAGGTTTTAAGAATATACACTGCAAGCGTTCAAAGTCAGGAATGTCCTTGTATTGATTGGCTCCCTAAGATTTTTGTGGGAGTTAGACACATGAAAATATTTTATACTGATTCTTACCTTATGTTAGGAAATGGATTTATAAAATGAGATAATAACAAATTCTGCTGTAGCGACATACATTGTACCAATACATTAGTAATTAAATGTTTTGATTGATTTATTATTGTGACTAATATTAGACTATATAGTAAGAATAATTTAAACGTATGGGAACATAAACTCTTAATCAAAAGCCAATAGATATGCTCACTCCGACATGCCTGAGAAGCAAAGAAAAATTATTTTGATTTTTGTTTTGTGCATGTCTCTACTTCAGTACCAAGATATTACATATAAAATTTTTAGCTTTTTAGAGGTATTTTGGATTTAGGTATTCCAGGAGTGAGTATGAAAGGTAACAGATATCTTTAGAAATTACTTAGAGGTATATGATTGCTGTGAGGCCTATGTCAATTCTATTTGTGGTTTAGGAAAAGATCTCAAGACAAGCGCTAGGCATTGCTATGTGTCAGATGCAACTGACATAGACTTCACACACTGCAAAGCAACACACAAACCAGTCCTAAATATACCTATGCTCTGAATCTGTATGTGGTTAGTCAGACCTGAGTTAAGTTCAGTCATCTGTTCTGTTCTATATTGAAATATTTTTATGTATGGCACAACATATGTATGCAGCATCTTATTTGAAATTCCAACAGAGCCGACAGAATAAACAGTAACTATTGCTTTGTGATGGTGTCAGCTGTATTAATGAAAAGGGACTCTGTCTTCTAAGACTACCTGCATAGGTCAGGGAAAAGAGAAAAGTGTTTAGGTTAAAGAAAATACCAGTCTTGGTTATTCCCTTGGTTACTGTTCAACTCATGCTCTTATCTTTGCTCAACATGCAGTTTGAAAATAGCTGAAGTTAATATACTATGGTTGTTCTTTTCATTCAAATTTGCTATGACCTTAAAGTGAGTCCTGATTTACCTCAAAAACATTCTTCTGAGCAACTGCAATTCACTCTTCTCATGTGCTGTGTAGAGTGCTTGTCAAAGCCTTGTTGTAAATGATGTTCCATATTTCTTCCATCTCACTTGGAAATATAACAAAGAAACATGAAAAAAATTGAGGTCAGCTTCTCACTGAAAGCAAGCCTCAGGCTTCTTAACAGAAAAGGCTTTATTTGGCTTTCTACCACATTTCCATTGTCTAACTTGCCATGGTAGTCAGAGATAAGTTAGTGGCTTTCTATGCAACATAAAATTTCCTCATATTAGCCTTAACATCTCCTCTGTAGGACATATGCCAAAAGCTGGAGTATGGATGATAGAAGTACTACTCCAAATGACTGAGATATTTCTGTGCAAAAAGAAAAAAAAATCCAGATATAATAGTTTTCCCTTCCCTTCCTTCCCGTCTTCTCTAGCTCACTACTTGTATCCTCTGAGATTCGTTATGATGTTTACAAAGTCTTTCATCAGAAGAGTCATAACATAATGAGAGAAGTATAAAGTCTTTCTCCATGTATTTGGATAAGCAAAAGAAATACAAATTGTTTTTAGAAATGAAACTTTACCCTGACCTCAGCAGGAATTACCTCAGCAGAGTGGTTGCAGTTCTCTGCTGCCTTACATAATGGATCTTTATTGATTTTAAGGCAAATGAATTCGCTAAATGCTAATAATTTGCTGGTTTCAGCTAGGATAGAGATAATTTTAATGAGACCCCAGGACAGGACACAGCCAGGATAGGTGACCCAAACTAACCAAAATGTTTTCCATATCATATGACATGCTCAGCATAGAAGGAGGCCAGTCAGGGAGGACCAGCAGCACTCCAAGACAGTCTGGGTGTGCAGCATCGTGAGGTGAGCGAAGTGCATTGTGTATCACCTGTTTTATGTACTGTTGTTCTTTCCCTCTCCCTTTGCAACTTTTTGGATCTCCCTTTGGGATAAGGAGAGTAAACTCTCCTTATCCCAAGCCACAACTTTTACTTTTGCCTTCTGATTCTTCTCTCCATCCCATCGGAATGAGGAGTTATGAGCAAGCAGCTGTGTTGTTCTCAGCTGCAAGCTGAGCTACACCTAAACCACAACCTATACATAAATTAATTTCTTATCAAAGATTATTTTTTCCCATGTCTGGAAATTGGGTGGCCTATTCCCTTAATGACAGTAAAAAAAAAAAAAATTAAAAAAAAATAAAAATCAGAGGTCAAGTCTTGAAAAATACCTCACATAAGCCATGCACAGAAAGGAAAACTTAACAATTCACTACCATGGCAATTTGTTATTTTCAACTTTCAATCTGTCCATTTACAGGCTTATAATACCATTTAAACAGACATAATATGCTAAATCTTAGCTTGGTTAAACACTGCATAATCTATCAAATGTCAATTTGACACAAATTTTCTTAGTACCATAGGCAATCTTGGAAAACAAGCAAAAATGAGGTTACACCACAGAAACTCTTAAGAAGCAAGGACAAGCACCAAACAAGACTGAATTACCTCAAAATTACTGTTGTCCCACACAAGGAAAACACCTAGAAAAACTTCTTGTGTAGCACATAATCTGCTAGATAGCTCTGTACAGAAGTGTTTTTCTGCTGAATTTCTCGTGAACTTTATCCTTAGAAGTGAAACACTTTGAATTTTTTTAATCTAGGAAAGGAAAAAAAATATGTTTGAAAATATCTCACTTCTTTCTTCAGGTATTCACTAAAGCTGGACATGCACAATCTTTCTTTTTCTTTTCCTTTCCCCTGCTCCCTGCTCTCTTTTTTTCCCTAAAAATAGCAGAGGAGAAAGTGAGTTTCTAGAGTCCAGCAGAGCTGGTTTAGGGAGCACAGTTAGCATCTGTAGGTGACCAGCTGAGAGATTAATAAAGCCATCTGAAATAGGAAATTAAAAGCCATAGGGATAACACTATGTGGGTCTCTTTCCTGCATAGAAAGTAATAGGCAGATTCAGTGGGCTTTCCCTGTTGGAGGGACAATGGAAATGCTTTAACAGCATAAAGTAGTGTGCTGAAAGTTTTGTAGGGCTGCATTTCTCTGACTCTCTGTCTCATCTTCTCTCTCCTTTCTCTATGCTTCTTTACGACAGAGTATTTTCATTGCTGTAAGAACCAAGCAAATACTATTAGATTTATGTTCTGATTTCTAGTTATGGTGATGCATAGTACAAAAAAAGAGGAGTCTGTTAGAAACCAGTGTTTCCCACAGAATTTTCCAGATGTGGAAAATTCTCAGTGGTCCCTTGGTAGTATATGAGCCACTGCTGCTACAACTACTCAGAGAGCAAGCCTAATCCAGTGCTAGTTCCAGACTTGATCAACAGTTTATGTCTAAAGGATTATATACATAACTACACATCAGAGTCAAAATGTTTGCCTGTCAGAACACCCTTTCAACTGACTTTCACTGAAGCAGTTTCACAAAGCTGAAACTAATAGAAAGTTTATTAAAGCGAGAGCTATAAAAAGTTTGGGTTTGCCATTGATAAATGCACTTAGCTGCCACAGCACTAATATATTACTATTATAATTCAAATGCTAGTAAAATACTATCCCAGATTTTCTCACCAAAACAGGTGAAATTGCAATTACTTCCCAAGAAGGCATCCCTCTCTTGCATGGAGGAGAAGGAACTCAGCCTGTTGACTCAGCCTCTTTGGGGTCTTCAGTTTCTTCTCTCATTCCCTTGGGGTAGCTTCTTCAATATCCTTTGTACCCTAACTGTAGCTGTTCCCTGACAGAGGTAATATTTAACATGATTTGTGTGGAGAGTCAAGTACTATCTATAGTCATATATGTTTAGCATGTACTGCTTTTTATTCATTAGCATATTTAGGGATGTCAACTTAAATATTAATTTTGCAGGTAATGAAGCAAAAGGTTTCTCTCCAGTCACTGCGTAGAAACCATCTATCTGTTTATTCTGTAGTATCTAGTGAAAATATGGATGCCTTGGTGCTGCCCAACCCCTTCCTTTGGATGCTTCTCACACCAACACTGTGGATCTCCAAAATATTTGCATAAGAGATAAGCAGACACCTGTGTTTTTTACTTCTAATGTGCAATTCCTGCATATAGGGTCAGAGAAGAATTACAGAAAAAAAGTAAAATGCTAGAAATACCCTGCTCTAAGCTTTCAGTATCATTACCATGCTTTAATGTTGTGTAAAAATTAAAAAAATTCTTTCAATTTAATGCAAAAATTGTACATCCTTATTTCTAATGATACTATAGAATTTGGCATAAATATAAAGATAGAAGTTATTAATTCCATCTCTACTGAGTTCTAGTGGTTCTTTTTCCATAAGTACATTGTCTGAGACCTTAGATGGACTGAGGACTTTTCTAGGCCCCAAATCTTTGAAGTATGATGAATTAATATTTATATTTTGTGCTTTGAATACAGCTAAGATAGTACTTGCTTACAGATGTGCTTATACAGTGACTGCCAAATCACAGTAAAGAAAGCTTGTAAAGGCTTGGAAAAGGAAAAAATGTATGGCCTGTGGTTTCTATGCAGGCTTATTTTTCAGGAAAAAAAAAATTGCTATTATCTGTACCATGAAAATCACTACATTTAGGCAAAATATGAATGATTCAGAGTATTGCAGGTGGCAACTCAGAAAGACAGGGAAATAAAGGGCTGTAATTATAGTTATAATTATAATTATGCATAATGATATGCAGACTACTACCTTAAGATGCAGTTCCCTCATTGTGAGAATTGGGCACAATACTTTCATCTTCTTTGGGACAGACAATTTTGTCTTTAATGGGTCCTTTGAGGAACACTTGGGAGATATGTAAATAAATGCTGGACCATTTATACACCACTTTGGACATTTTGGTCTTCTTTTCTCACTAAAATTAATGTCATAGCATAGTCTCCTTGAGAACATGACATAACAGGCAGGATAATTTGTCTAGTCCCAAAGGTGACTTTTCAAACACTGTTAAAAAAACCTGCAGTAGGAATAAGAGACATAATGAGGCAGGGAAGCCAAATGAAGCTCAGCCCACAAACTACAGCATGTTTGATTTAGAAACTGAGTTTTCACCTTTTCTGTCAGAAATTCTGTTCACATGAAAACAATACATTGAATTTCTGGATCTTTTACCTCTCCTACCTGAATGTGAGATGCTTCAGAGATTTTTCATAACAAACCGTTTTCCTTTGGGAAAGATGAATTGTGTCTACCATTGATATTGCAGAGTTTCTGGACTTTGAACCATCTGATAGTTCGTTGCATCTGCAAAAAGAAGATAGTGCATCCTCCTACAGAGCTGTCATAGATTTTTGTAAGTAAAAAAAAATATGATTTTAGCTGCTAGAGACTTCCTGTTGTCACTGCAGAAGGAACTGTGGCTGCTTAAAGTTGAGGAAATTCCAATAAAATCTGCTCATGAACATTTTTGGTACAGTTTGCTCAAGTCCTTGTTTCCTATTAGTTTAGGAAAGGGTATTATGCCTTGATGTACAAGGTATAGGAACAATATGGAGAACCAGGGATATCTTGATTATGAATCATTTCCTGAAATATTTGAGGCTCACAGGTAATAAGTGAAATGATCAAGACCACTTCACTGAAAGTGATGAACCTCAGAAACATTAATCAAGTTCCCTTGGAACTACAGCAGACTTTCACTGGTCAAAAATACCTCACAAAGTCAATATCCTCTAAATACTAGATATGATAGTACATGACATACCTGATTGGGAGTGACTAGGGTAAAATTTTACCTATAAAGGCTAGAAGTGAGCTAAGATAAAATGTAAAGCAAAATTTACTTCAGGAAAAATATCCTGGGTTTGTAAATATTAATATTGTAAAACATAATTATAAAAATACTATACAGTTAAAATAGTATAAAAATAATATTAAATCCTGTTATTTACCCTGCAAAATTATCTGGGAAATCTCATCTTTTAGCCTTTAGACTTCCAGACAGTGTGACATCTTCGAATGAAGATCTTTCTGTCATGAAGTTTAATAAAACATAACTGTTAAAGGACATATACCAAGAAGGTTGAAATATGAAAGACATAACACTTGTTATTAAGAACTAAACCAAAAGTCTTTCAGTCAGCAGAGAGACAAAGAGAAACCTTTTTTATATTCATAGAACTGTACACAATGTCATAAACACAAATTTAAAAATCTCAGCTAGAATTTTATCTGATTTATTTAAATTCATAGTTGCTAATATATTTTATTCTTGCTCCACCTTTCTCGTGTATTTTCACTCATGTGAGCTGAAAGGTAACACTGCAAAATTGCTCACTTTCTCTGTTTTTAAAAATAGAGACGACTATCCTGGAAACTAGTTTTCCAGCTGTTAAAGAGTAAAGATATCTTCTTCTGAGATGACTCGGTGGAACAATCTCCATTTAGTTTGTTCTTCCGAAGTCAAGAGTGTGATTATTCTATAATTCTCTCACCTGATTAATTCTTAACTATGAACATAATTACACTCTCCAGAAGGTAAATCACACTTATAAATCAGTTGCTGCTGACAGTTCACACTTCTGCACTCTGGCACACTGCAGAAAAGTCAGTCTGAGATTGTAGAAACAGACCATTGTTAAAACACAGGTTTTGCAGGTTTACTCACAAATGAATTACAGGTAATCGGATACTGCAAGGAAAAAAAAAAAAGAAAGAAGAAAAAGGATGGAGTAAGCGTCTTATAAATCCTTCCACTACTGCAGAACCCTTTTCTATCTCCAGAATGAACAAAGAAAGCTATCCCTTAGTATATACTTGTCCTGCTGCAAGCCGAGGTAAAGAGACCACTTGATATTTATGAACTCTAATCTACTATTACTTTGCCAAAGGTGAGCTTAGAACTGGGACTAGCTTCCAATAACAAATCAAAATAAAATATGTCAAGTGACAGCACTGCACAATATAAATTTCTTGTGGCTCCCCACAATTTCTCATATTCTACCCCCCACTCCCTATGCCAATTTAGCCTAGACCATATTTTTCTGGTGCTAGCTAGTGATCAATTTAATGCCCCAACACATAAGCTTTAATAATACCATGTAACTGTAGCTCCCAGCTGCATGACAGGCATTTCAAGAGGCTTCTCTTCCCATACAGTAAAGGTCAATCTTTAATAACATTTTTTTTTCCAATATTTCTCTACTTTTTCTCAAGTAGCTATAGATTAGAGACCAAGCTTTGGCTTAAGAAATCAGAAACTTTTTAATCAGGTTTTCTGAAACATCCAAGACTAGAAGAAAATCTACAATATGCCATTATACACGGAGCAACAACTTCCACAGCCTCATCTTGAATGGTGGAAGACTTTATTATATTTGAATTCTGGGGAATATCTTTGCAAGTCACAGAGGGACAAACCAGCATTACATAATGATAGTGAACTGGTTCTGGCCTTAATTTTTATTTTTTCTTTTTCATAGAAGAATGCATACTGACCTTTTCTGAATAACCTTAAATATTTGTTTTCATAGTATCAGTGAGTTCCATGGAGTGATTCTGATAAATGAAATATATTTAGCTTTTTCCAAATAAATACTCTAATCTACTGATGACTCAACTATATTATTTTAGATAGGATAGAGAAATTCCTGTGATAAATCTTTTATATCTTAATATTTGATGTATTATTCACTTCGCTGCATCTTCTTTCTGTCTTTTGTGTAGAAAGCTAAATAATAGGCCTTAAATTCTCTTTGGTACAGAAAAAATTACTATCATGAGTGCTTTTAATTGTTTCTGATTCCTTTTCCTGGTCCTTTTGCATGCCTTTGGTTTCCCTAGTGAAAAGTAAAATTACTATGAGATAGTAAAAGCTTTGAAAAATATATTCTCAAATAACTGTGCCAGAATTACTCCTGAAATCAATGAAACTAGAGATGAATTTATTATCTTACATTTATTCTATGTGTCCTATATTTCAAAAACATACTTTGAAAAGGAATTTTTTTCAGTTAAATTCAGAGATCTATAACATGCATAGCTTAGAGACAGACCTTAAATAAGACCTGTTATGCAAGCACTAGCGTAAAGGACATATTTTTAAAATTATTAAATTCTATGCAAAGCATATTAAAAAAAAAACCAACAAACCACAACCAACCAAAACAAAAACAATCTCTCCTGGCTGGTTTTTTTTTTTAATCTTTTTATATTGCTTTTGCATATTTTAACTCCTTTAATTGGTTAAGGAATGAAAGATTAAGGTAAAAGAGTGAAAAATAATCCATTATTTGCATAAATTTAGCTCCCACCAACTTTATTGTGTACTGGCGGATATCTTCACATCATCACAGAATGATCTGGGTTGGAAGGGACCACAAGGATCATTGAGTTCCATACCCCCTGCTATGATCTACTTGGCTATGATCTCTACACTCCTGAAAGCAAAACAGTGCTGACAGCTGACTTAGTTCAGTATTACCTTTTGTACAGCACTAGAGCGACTTCTTCATTCTAGTGTAGATACAACTTTAGTTTATATATGGATTTATGTAACTAGACATTTAGTCATAACTTGTTCTGAAGATCAGGCTCTATTGTACAGAATATCTCTTCATAGATTGCATTGAAGGGCTTGTGGATCTAATCCTCCAAGCCTTCATATGTTAAGCCCTTCAGCTTTGTTCTTGATCCTATGTAAATTCTGAAATCTCCCACTGAACCCGAAAACCAAAAGGATATTTGTGATGAATCTTTTACAAAATATCTAAATCAGGTACTGAACATCCACTTCTCTTATTAAGTTCAGAATATAGTTCTTCATACTTTATCTTTGTTTTCCTCTTAGAAAAGTAAAAGACATTTTGCAAAAGAATAGCTCACCTTTATTCAGATAGCTTAATGTCCTGGCTTCAGATGAGAGAGAGTTAATTTCCATTTTCTTCATTATTATTGTTGTTATTGCTATTGTTGTTGTTACTGTTATTTGTTATCCTATTAAACTTTATTAGAACCCATGAGTTTATTTTTTAATTTTCCCCATCTCCTTGGAGCAAAGAGGAGTGAGTGACCAGCTGCATGGTGCTTGGCAGCTGGCTGTGGCAAAACCAAGATGCTTTACAACTAAGATTTGGCTTTAAAGTCAACTCAATTATTTTATGTGTGTGTTTCCATTATACCAACCTACTTAGTTTCCAAGAAGGTTAACGTCAGGTTGGATGGGGCTCTGAGAAACCTGGTAGACTGTCCCTTCCCATAGCAATGGGATGGGAATCAGGTGATCTTTGTGGTGCCTTACAACCCAAACCACTCTATGATTCTATGACTGTAGAAAGACATGCAAGACTAAATGAAAAACAGAAACAACACACTTTTTTTTTTTCCTTTTACTTGAATAATGTGCCAGACCAGAAGAGGACAGACATCAAACTTCTTTGCAAAAGCAAAGATACCAACTGCTTTCAAAATGGAAATTAAATATTAGTGATCCACAGTTCCTCTTACTTAAACCTCTGAGGTTCTTTTAAGCACAAGACATGTTTTTCCTATGGCACAGTACACTATTCTCTTCCATCAATATTCTGTGAGGTAAGATATCAACAGAAATCCTTTTGTTCTTTCTTAACACGTCAATCTTTGGACACATGTTTTTCCAACTTTCAAAATCTGTACATGAGAGCAGGACCTTTAATCTTTTTATTTCAAGGATTTTTAGGAGTGAGTTTAGTTTTTCTTTTTCCTGATATTTAGAAACTTCAAACCTAATGTGTACCCCTTTTTTTTTTTTACATTTTTTTGCTTTCTCTATGCACAGACTTTTTCCACTAGAAAAGAGGTTGCAGTAAAAAGTTAGATAGCAAGTATAGTTACGATACAACTGCTACCATGTGATTTGAAATGAAAACTACTGGTTAACAAATTCTTGAAACTTGCCAAGCTCTCTCTAGTCATATGGGACTCTTCCATCTGCTCTCATCACAGGAATTAAGTTTTTTCTTGTTCTTAAAGCCAGGTTTTAGAAATCAGAAACACAACTATGAAAAGATAGTAATTTATGTATGTTTATAATACATATATATACACATAAACACACACATACTTAGATTCACATGTATGTGCTGTGTCTCTCTATAAACTACTTTTTTTAATTGTCTGTAGACACAATGCAAAGCAAAATATGCATAGATGTAACACAGCCAAGCTCTCATAACTTTTGAATGTATTTAGCTCTGGGATTAATACAGATAAATGCGGTCCTAAGCTCAAATTTGGAATCACATTTTTTTGCAAAGGGAGGTATCAGTTTCAAGGTTTTCATGCAGGCCTCTTTAGTTTGAAGGCAAATAAAGGTGAGAAAATCCTTTTACCTGCCTATGCTATTTCACACTGCAGTGGTTTGAATCATATTTTATAAACTACACCTGACTTATTTTGAGTTTCTATGACACCATATGTGTTTCATTCCCTTGACAGATGGATATTGATAGTTGTTCTCATATGCGTGAACAGTGGCTGAGGGATATGCAAAACTCTTAATGATATTAAAGCTGTGTCAGTTAAGATCATATTCAAGCCTCTGATGAAAACCAATAGCATGCATCACAACTTCTGAATTTTTCATTGTGATATCACTGATGGACATTATGTAGCTGAAATCAATGTTTATATAATAGACACATTGAAAATGCATATCGAAGTCTTTATTCCTCAAAAAAAAAAAAAATTAGTCAAAACCACTAAGACACAAAGGGAAAATATAAAGGAAAGCTGTAACGCAGGTATTTATAAGTTAGATATGAATTTGAGTTTTATTCACTTTCTGTTGCTAAGGAAGTTGTTATATTCAGATCTTAAAATGAAAGGATAAATTTCAGGGCAAATAAGAGAATGAAGGTCAGAAAAAAAAAAGAGATGTTTTCCCCCCATGGAGGAAGGATTGTTACAAAGAGGAACTTCAAAAATAGAAAATCCAATTCTTCCATAGACTGTCTAAAGTATTTTTCTGATACGGGAACCCAGTTTAATGCTTTATTACATTGTGTTGAAATTTCAGTAACTCAGGAAATATGTTATACTGGATTATGTAGTACAAGGTCATATGCTTTTCCTGACTCAGTAGTCAGGCAATGTGTGACACTGATGGGCAGTTCTGGAAAAAATCCTAGGTATCACTCTGCAGACAAAACAGATGTTTCCTTCTTTTATTTTCTTTTCTTTTTACTAGAAGTTATTTCTTCGGCAAAGTAGGTGGTATATCCACATATTAGCAAAATAGCATTTAGTACCTTCATTAATCAATAGCTTAGGGTAAAGACCTTTGGTTTAGTATCCTGTAATGGAAATAAGGACACCCTTTCCCTTCTGCTGACAGCTGGAGAAATGGTAAGTCAAGAACAAAGTAGGAAGCAATGAGTAGTAATTTTTTCATATACTGCAGCAAGAGTCATCAGACCTCAATTGTCAATGTCTTCAAACAAGATAACTTTTCCCCTCCCTGTGTCTGAGTTTACAAGGAGGATAATGATTTTTTAATTTTTTAATAACTCTGAGAATTGTTGGTGAAAATTACTGTAAAAGAACGAGATATTATTATTTCTTCTAGCAGTTAATCATAGTTACTAAATCAGATACTGAGAAACTGGTGACATCTTTGATATCACATTTACGTAAGTTACCAGGGATACTAGATCCTATTATATATATGTATTTTCTGCAGTTGGCAGATTTATGCTGTGACTATAATACGCATAAAAGAGTAGAGAAGAAATCCCACGTTATCTACAAATTTATTCTTCTTCGCTTCTGGTATCGATACCAGAGCTTGATTAGACCTAGTGTGAGCACTTTTTTACAACCCATAATGCATATACACATTGAAACAGTGTCTCATCTGTAAATACAGGCAGAAAAAACCAAACCCTTTCTCATATAGAAAAGAGAGAGAGAGAGAGAGAGAGAGAGGGAGAGAGAGAGAGAGGAGACTGTAGAGATAAAAAAAAAACCTCTAATAATCAGGCTAATCTCAGATTCAGGTCAAGCTATTCACATAATTACATAAACATTGTTGAATTTAATTCCAGTACTTGTCCCTCTTTTTGTTCCTACCCTTCATTCTCTCTCAATCTACTCAACCTACTAAGGTGTATCATTCTCCTATTTCTCACAGGAAATCTTTTCCAGACAGGTAGCTCAGCCTTTCCAAAATATGACTTTATTTATGAAAAAAATATATTCTAGAAGGACCTGGTAACTTTTCCAAGTGTCTTCAAATTGGAACTCCAAAATTTACAGAAGCCTAACTACTTTGGTATGCCTGCCTATCTCTTAATTAAATTATTTAAACACCTCCAAAATGCCCAGAGCTAAATCCTTTGAACAAGTTTGAACACTGCTGATCAGAGAAAGGTAAATATTATTTCTAGTGTAGGTTGCAAACTGGCATACAGAAAAGCTAAAAAAATAAATATATAGAATTAAAATGCATTTGTTTTCCCTAAGAATGCACTTGGCTTGTGGAAGAAGATACCTGAAGCTTCCTTAATCCAAGTGTCACAAGGGTATTCAATAGGATCACCACTATCTGAAAACAGGACTAAAAATATCTTTTTCTGTTTTCCACACTGAATGTTATATGATTACTCTTTCTCCAGGGACAATATATATAGATGTGTATATATATATACCATCCAGGAGCCAAAAGAAAATATGAATCTCCAATCTGAATCATTATAATCTCAACACAACATGAATTTTTTATTCAATTTGTGCCCAAAAGTTAAGGAAGGAAAGGTTTACATCTCTATATTTAGAATGTTAATAGACATCTTTTTAATTTAATGCCAAAGTGTTCCTCAGTCTTCTTGCAGGCATCCACATATTTTTTACTAGCCTTCATTGCTTTCCCACAGCTGTGCAGCATCCTGGTGAGTATCTCACTGCAGTCCTTTGTAGTATATCCTCAGGATGTGAGAAACACTGTACATTGCATAAAATAGTTCACATATAGAACAGAAATCAGGTGAGAAAATGCTAGTCTCAGAAAGCTTCTGTGTAGAACTCTGCTACATTTTCAACTTCATTGCCTGTTTAAATACTGATTGTTCACTGCAGCATTTTAGCATCATAATTAGGCACAACATAAAATTGTAATTTACTAAAAAACATGAGGTATAGATTACATTAGTGACAACACAGATGACACTGTTCAACATAAATGAATTTCAGAGACACATAATCAAAAACTTTGGTCTATCATGCATGTATGAAATATTTTTAAATAACTATACTTAACATTCAAGTATTATCTGAATTTAATAGAATCCGGAATGTAAAAAAAATCATTTTTATCCTTGATCTCTCCATATACCTAAAGGACAACAACTGTAAATCTGAATAATTTTCTCTTTAACGTCATGATGTTTCCAAAGTTAAATCCCTTGATTATTATTATTGATTTCCAGCAGCCATTTTTTTAATTTAAATGTAAATCTTTTCAACTTTGTCCTTTTATACTTAAAGCTGCATCCCATTATATCTATCCTCAGCTCTATCAAAAACTGTTTCTCTAAAGAAGATGAATCAATAACAATTTACCTTGTAGTATTGTGCTACTTCAAGCCTTTAATACATGGATTATGTCCTTTAACTCACACCTTCCTATAATAAAAATGTTTGGGGAATAGATGAAGATCAGATTGGATAGTGCTAGTATTCTGGCATAATAGCTTGTATCTATTTATAAAATGAGAAATAATGATAAAGCAAAGCCTCTGCCAAGGAATGTTAACTTAAACAGATAAACCTTCAGATATGCAGAAAATAGAAATTCTAGTCAGCCAGTGTAAGCAGAAATGCAGTTCTCTATTTCATTCTTATATGAATTCATTTAAAATTGGAAATGAATTTTACTGACAACAGTGAGGGTTTCACTTAAAAGATTCTCTGGCAGATGGAAAGATGGAGTCAAACCATTTGACCATGCATTTTTTGCATATCTCCAGAAGCTTAAAATCTTATTCAGCATTTAATATCAGTTTTCTGGTTTTCTTCCAGGTCCTAAGGACCTCCAAAAAACTATAAACACCTATCTTTATCTTAGCTTTGTTCTTGCGGAAATTTTCCCAACTGTTTGGAAAATTTCCATTTTTGTTTTGTTTGCAGAGACAAAAGAAATAGTAGGGTGTTAAAAACAAGCCATAGACTAATTAACAGAACAAGATGCGAGTAATTTTCCACAATGCCACGTTCTCTGTATAAAAAACATGAATCTCTGAAAACCTATTCACCTCTTAGATGATGAATCTCAATAACCACAGTAGTGTTGATTTCTCACCAGGAAAAAGTAATAAAGGCAACCAAAGAAATTTACTTTCTTACTTTCTATCATTTGCTAACACGTTGAAACATTTTGATTCTAATGTATATGTTGGAGATTTTGTTTATTTGGTTTGGTTAAGGAAACTGAAGATACCGGCACGTTTATTTCAGAACACTAATTTGGAATGTGACATTCTGTTTCCATTGCAAAGTTTACTGGATTTCCCAAATCTTGAGGTATACAATAAATGCTAGTGCTTTATGAGAATTGCTGTTGAAAAATGGTAGTTTTCCTCAACATCTCGGATGTGTTTGCTGTAGCTGTGAGTGCAATGCTGCTTTTTTTGTTTTTAGAAGTTAACTAAAATTATATTTTTACAGAGTAAAACATCCGGGCAGGTTTGCCACAGAATGAATTTAAAGTTCCTCTGGTTTTAAATATGCTAGCAGGACTGACACCATGCATATTGTTGAGACAATTTTTCACTTGTAAGCCATTTCATAAAAAGCATCTCTGAAAAATCTATGCCAAAACTTTTCCAAATGTTGTTATTACTGCTATAAGAAGACTAGATATGAATTAATAAACCCAAGCAAATAAAATCCACAAAAAAACCCAAAATAGTTCAAAACATAAAGTGGGAAGAGTGACCTTTTTTATGTTTTACTATTTTGACTTTTTTTTTTAATTACATACTCAACCTGATGTTCCTGATGTAATAGAATCTTAAGATACCACCAAGGATGAGGACAGGTTTCCACAAGAACAGTGTCAAACCTCATGTAGGTAATATCTTCATTATCTTGGCTTTTTTTGGAAAACAATATAGTTTACACAGTCACATGCACAATTAAATAATCTAGTCTTTTGTTCTGGGCCTGGCAAGAGCAGAATTAACTTTCTTCTTACCAGCTCATCTGTTGCTCTGTTTTGGATCTGTGGCTAAAACAGTCTAGATAACACACCAATGTTTGGAGTTTTGCCAAACAGCCTCTGCACAGGCAGAAGGGCTTTCTCTTATCATATTGCTTTTCACCATGTGAACCCCCCTGCAAGTAGAGTAGGCAAGAACTTGGTAGGGGACACAGCTAAAATAACTGACTCAAACGGCCAAAGGAATATTCCATACCATATAAAATTATGCTCAGGAATAAAATATATTCAATCTTTTCAATTTGGTTCTGCAAAAAACAAGTTAATAGATAAATGTGTCTCTGCAACTTGTTCACAGTAGAGAAATGGGCAGCTATGAGTGTGTCCTCCCTGGGATAAATGTCTGATATCATGTCAATAACGTTGTTTCTTGTTCTGAGAACAACACCATAAATTTCAGATGTCAAATAATGGACCTCATGCTAAGGCTCCTGTTGAACACAAAACAACTTTTCTAAAGCTCCTGTCATTCCATCTGCAATCCTGAAACATAAAAATGACAGAAACTGTTCATGAGCAAACGTAGTGTTAAGTGGGACAAATGACTGCAAACACACAGATTAGTCAGAAAAGAGATAATTTTGGTTTCCTGTAGTCTGGAGCTTACACTTGCCATGCTGTGTAGATACTTTGACCACTGAAAAGGAAGTGCTGTAGTGAGCTCACCCCAACCAGCAGCTAATGCCCTTGGTGCAACAGGGAAGAGAATAGGAAGGAAAAATTAAAAAAAACCTCCTAGGTCAAGATAAAGTTGGTTTAATACGTAAAGAGAAAAAAATAAGTGATGCAAAAGCAGCTGCCTCCCACAAGCAGACAAAAGCCCAGCCTGTCTTTGAGCACTGGTTATCTCAGAAGAAAACCCTTCCATACCCCTTTTTGTCCTGCCCCCATGAAGAAGCTTCAAGGTTCTTTTGTAATACTGCAGTATTACTTGCATTTGCAAATGCAGCCTTATATGTGACATACTATTCTTTCTCATCGAAATGCATTGTCACCTGAGATGAAGGTGTCAGGCTTATTCTTGTAGGATGATATATGTAATTAAATGATCCAAAGAGGTCAGAAGAGCTGACCAAGAAACAGACTGTGAAAGGAAATAGCGTCAAAAGAAAGAACACAGAGACCACTGAAATGTGTCAGATTATGGGTCCATCTCTTCACCATGTAGCAGAGAGTGTTGAGGCATGCAGTCAGTGGTTAGTTCTACAGTGTAAAACCCAAGTGGCTTCTTTCCTATCATTGCTCCGTTAACAACTGATTTATGCTATGCCATCATTCACATCCATTCTGAAAGTAATGAATATCAAATATATTTCTTGAACAAAACCAAACAAAATGTTTTCCTTTGAAGGAAGCTATTTCATGAAGACTTTTTCACTTTTCTGCATAATATCTGAAAACATGTTATTATTTGCTAAATAAATATGCCTGACTCTACTACTAGATTCATAGCTCAGTCAAGTCTCTTGAAAGTCTTTGGTTTCAGAGCAGAAAGGTTAGCAAGTAAAAGAAGGAACATCTAGATTTCAGAGGCAAAGATGATGGTGTGAAAGCACAAAAATTTTAAACATTTTACAATGTTATCCTGAAACAGCAAAGAATAAGGAAGAGTTCTTCTCTTGTCATCTGATATATTGCTTATCTTGTCCACTTCAACTATATCATAATTAGAAGAGGAAAAATCTCTGATTATTTTAAAAATATTTTTTATGTTGTCACTGTTAGTTTCTCCTAATTCTTACATGAAAATGTCAATTTTCCTGGAAGATGAAGAAGCCATTAGAGGTTCAGTTTGGAGAGATTGTATAGCCTTTATCAAATTTTATACATATATAGGTACTGCGATTACATTATAATAAAGAACTTTCTGACTTTATTAGTAGTAATAAAAAACTTAAGAACCACAGAAAGAAGGTTATACAGTAAAAACTAACAGTATGGGAAACAGGAGATGTCTCAAAACCACTGAAGGAATAGATGGCAGAATGCTTTATAGCTGCTTGAATTAAGAAAGATATGTTTTTCGCCATATACTGCAGAGGCAGAGGATGGATATAACTCTTTGGTTAAGAGTAGATATGAAAAAAGCACAGTACACAGTATCCAGCTTAAAATCTGAAGTACTAGGAGTGAAAACTCTGTAAAGTAACTAATTTTATTTTCCATACACAGCAGATCCTAAGACACTTCTAAATTGGAACAAGTGATAGGAAAAGAAATTGAAAAAATAAAAAGACCAGCAAACTAGAAAAAACAACAACGAAAGGAAAATAAGTATAAAAAGTGAGGAACTAATAAAACAATAATCTTCTTCCACACATTTGCAATAAGTCCTGTATTAGATGCTACAAGATTTCTGGTTTTTATTTATAGGAAGAAGTATTTTATAATTTGTGAAAAACTTTTATTTATTTTTAAGTAGAATGCCCAACGTATGATGAGAGGTCACAATACACCTGTGGCAAAATATATGGGAAAAATTTGTTCTTACCACTGCATCTTATTTTGCTGGGGAATACAGACTCTTAGCAATGTGAAACAGTGTTTTATAACTTCAGAATAAAAACAGTGAAACAGAAGGAAAACATGGTGAAAGTCATCAGAGGTAAAAGAGCTGTTGATTTGCCTCAGTATGTATTTGCTGGCTAGCGCAGGATGCATGTTGCTTTGCATATTCCATTCAATTTAATGAAATCATCCATGTCTTGTACAATGACATGCAAGAACAAGATTAATTTATTCTTTACCTTGTTCTTTAACGTCTACATGCATGCAGAGTACAAAAGATCTGGAATGACAGCAGGTATGAGAGTTGTGTAGAGCATGTCTAAGAGGTTCAATAATTTCTTATGTATCATAGAGAGCTAGT
The DNA here is from genome assembly GCA_013399135.1 of Heliornis fulica. NCBI lineage: Eukaryota > Metazoa > Chordata > Aves > Gruiformes > Heliornithidae > Heliornis > Heliornis fulica. Next base: position 195,615 of record VXBZ01007605.1, on the reverse strand, counting down.
TATGCTGATTTGGGAGAACATGGAAACAAAACCAATCTCAGTATTTCTGTGTGAACATGGGATACATTAAAATATTACCATGATTCAGCAGAAGAAAGAATATCACCCATACACATCCTTTCAAGTATGAAATACACAGGATCCCTAAAGAGAACAAAAAATAAAATAAGTGCAGAACATATGAGCAATTTAGAAGTAGTTATATTTATCAGTAGAAGCAACTTTTTTAAAAAAAATTAATGGCAAGATGTGGTAAAGGACTTGGGACATACACTTGAAACGGGAATCTGAAATTCCCACTCATTTGCCACAGAATCTTTAATGGTGCCTAGACCACATCCTTATATCACTTTTTGACTGTCTCTTATCTTTGGGACTGGATTTGTACTTGTGCACATGACCAGTGCCCTACTCTGGGCAGCTAAATATCTAGTATGGAAGAGAGTTAGTTCTGTCTTTCTCATGAAGTGGAAGTTGAGGGTCTACTCATTTCTCTTCTTGGTGCTCAATGGAAAATACTGCTGCTATTACTTCTCTCCACATCTGTTTTATTCTTTCCAAACACCCAGAAAAGAAAGTATTAAAACAAAGAAAATGTAAAAATTGAGTTAATAAGGTATGCTAACAGCTTAATAACTTTACAGTTTGGAAAATACATATATGGATCCGTCTATTTAGAAGTGAGTTTTGACTTGTGGAAAGAAACCCAGATCTGACCACTTACATTATTTGAGAAGAAATATGCAGTGTGTTTCCAACTCTAGATTCACAGATTTTTTAAATTATTTTACTATATGTCTGTGAATTATGTGTTAGATCAAATCATAGTACTATTGTGAGACCTCTAATTCTGTGAGACCTCTCTATAGCAAGAGATAAATTGATTAAGTCTTCCTTGGATGAATTTTACTTCCTAACAGATTCTAGCAATAAATTAACTTTTTTTTTTTTTTAAATCACAGCAGGAATAAGTAGTTTCAAGACATGTTAATCAGCTGGTGAACCTCAGTATTATTCACTATCTATGCCATATCCAAGCATTCAAGCGCCTAATGCTACAGAATTATGTTTTTACTACTTGCTATTCTCAAAAGGGATATTATTTTTTTATTTGTGCTTTCTTTACACAAATGTGACATAGACCTGTCCTATAAGTAATTATTTAAACCTCGCACCTTCAAGTACCTTGTGTATCTGTCATATAGTTATCTGTAGAGAATTGACAAACAAACCAGTTCTACCAAAGTTTTGCAATAAAAGGGTTAATCATCCTCATGTAACTGGGTGCTAAGCCAGGGAAGTGTTGTGATGCAGTACACATTTGTTCTAAACTTATTCTAGCACAGAAAAGAGTACCTACTGCACACCAAGGACTTAACAACTAATGCTAAGAAGATAAGTATGTCAGAAAAAAAACCAACACAACTGCTAAGTTATATTTTCAGTATATGTCAGATGTCCTTGATAAAGGCACATGAATCCTCTCAAGGGAGGGACTTATTTCGCAGAGAGGGAGAAAGAGAAAAAAAAAAGAGAGAGGACAAACCAAAATCTCCTCTTCATTCAAGGCAGGAATCTGTCTCCAAAGCATAGTTTCAAGAATGCAGACATGCATGAGAAAGAATCATAAATTAGCAGGTGGAAAGAGTGGCACAGAAAGAGATATTAAATGATTTTGTGATTGCTAACTTCTCAATAGAGTTGAGTGAAACCAAAAGACCAGTGAAAGCATTCATGCATAGAGAAGATGTATTTTTGAGAGAGTCGTGGGTTGGGGGTGGGATTGGAAGGGCATTAATTAGAGACTGTTGCCAGGCAAAATACATGAGATAAACTCTCTTCTGATGTGGTGTTTCAATGTATAGACAAGTTCACTCACTCCAAAGACATTGGTCCCATCCTTTCATTACTGTATAAGCATGTGTAAATAATGCCACTGAAACTGTTATACATCCTGCACATTTCAATAGGAAAAAAAAATCATTACAGAATCAAGGAGAAAGAGAAGGTGAAAAAAATGGAAACACAATAAGATGCCAGAATGTAAACAGATTCCTCTCTCCTGAGCCTCTTATACATATATTTAAAGTAAATGTAGTCTCTTAGTGAAGCCAGTGATCCTATCTCATGTTTTCAGCAGTCCAAGGCAGCCCCAGAGGCACACAAAAAATTAGTGCTCATTGCTGTTATCTTCTCTTACCTAAAGAAAATGTAGCATTGATGAATAATAAGAAAAACATTGTGCCTGTCTGATAAGGCAGCATCCCTCCCAGCATTCTGTCTCTCTAAAGTGCAAATGAACACACTGGAGAAGGAAGAATTGAGAGTCTAAGTTTTGGTGTAAATTCTTTGAAATTCTGAATGTAAAGAATTTGGGGTAGGATCAGTAAGAGCCTAACGCTACAAACATTTGGCAAATTGTATCCAGGCATCCAGCAGATGAAGTAGTAGAATTGCATTAGCAGTAATTTCTCAAAATACATATTGCACTTTGGGTCAGCCATAGATGAAGAACTGTAATTTGTGTTTACTGGTAAGAGGTCTATGGTCTACCCTTTCAAACCCAACCTCTACCTTTAGACAGAAGGCAGAAGCAAGAATGAATTGTGAACACATAGCTGCATTTGTAGACATGAAATGAGTCATTAAATCTAGGTGCATTACTTTATTTTTCCATAAATAAAAGTTTTCATGAAATTAAAACCAAAAGGTAACAAAAAGAAGGTTTTTTATAAAGCATGTGAGAAGGAAAGAGGAAAGAAAACAGAAACATTTCTTTTTCCATTTTTCAGGTTTCTGTATTTACATTTATTTCTCAGTGACCTGTTTGCTGAAATCCTTAAATCGGTGGGACATCCATCTTACGATGTGTCCATTTCTAGATACCAGGTTATATATCCTCTTAGGTACATATAAAGTAGTCATCATTAAACACTAATGGTCTAAGTATGTGAACAATGAGGTGTAAAGATACTCTCAAAACTCACAAAAGGGCCAATAACAGCTTGATTTTCTGGAGCACTGGAGGGAGCGAAAATACCTGTTTAAATTCTCCATGCTATTTACTTTGGATGAAGGTGGCAGAGTAGGTGACTTTGCTGTCATTGTAGTTTGTGATGAGTTAGTGAAATTAATTCAGTGACCCATAAGGTCATGCTGAACTCTCAATGCACAACCAAAATGATTATTACACTCCACTTTCTATATTGGCATGTTAGAACAAGAAACTATGTAACTTTGTAACATTCATGCTTTCCTACAGAAAATTCTTATAATAAAATTATAATAGGATTTTAAATTTTAATACTTCCTTATACATTAAAACAATTCTTGCCTATTTCTCTAGACACATGTTTAAATATAAAAACCTCAAGGATGTCAGTGAAAGAGACATTTTGATACATGATTTTTTACTCTATTCTGTGTGAGGTTAGGAATACAAGCTACTGAAGAATAGCTGTAGTTTAAGACTTTTGCTTGGGGTTGCAACTCCATTGTTCTTATTTATTTTGACTTTATTTATTTGTTTATTTACAAGCATTTTACACCATTCAGCACCTCAGTGAAACACCGAGACATTGCTCTGCTGTCAGTGCAATATGAAATGCATTAAGGGCATCAAAATGGTGCTCTATGTGCCTCTAACTGCTGGTTCAAGAAGAAAAAGATTAGATCATCCTACACAGCATGATATCTGTCATGGTGTATTATTTAAATATATAATCAAGACATTTTCAATGGCTACAAGATTTATTGTCCTCACATTGATTGGATCTTGAATGTCAAATTATGTCAGGGAAATACTCCTTTTTCTCCTCCAACTTCTATTAAAGTAACTGCTTTTCAAGAGATTACCTTATTAATAATATTTATTTTCAATAAAATTTTTATTTTAAATTTAAATTATTATTTCTGGTCTTTTCTCCAGGACGTGTTAGCAGAACAGACATGATTTTTTTAAAAAAAAACAATTAGGCATCACATTTTATAACACATTTTTCTGCAAATATTCTGCTGTAACTGATTTTTTTTTTCCATTTGGTCATTATAGATTTAGGTATACTGCAAAATTTCTCTTGAGCTTTGCCTTTATCTGCAAAGAACAGGTCAGATGTTACTTACTCTGTCCTTCAGCATTTGAGATTTTACTTAGAAGGAACAGTCTTACAGAGGTTCATCATTTTTAATTTATCTGCAGTTATTTTAGCCGTTCCAGTAATAACTTCTGACACTAGCAAATTCACAGTCCTTTTGTTTTTGGTTTGGCCAAACTGCTTTCTGTCTCACTTGTCGAGGTAGTATTGTACTTTAAGCAGACTTTATACGTGAATCTCTCATCACTAAGACCCAAGCTGATGTCTGCCATCTTTTGGGACAGATCGGTTAACTGTCCAAATTCCCCAGGGCTTCTGAAAGTTACGGAAAGAAAAACAGATACTGGGATGCTCAAGTGAAAGTTCCTTCTGTTTTAGAGCAAAACCAAAGCAGTCAGTGTTTGGGATCAGAAAGAAACAGTCTTGGTGGGTAGCCAGCTTTAACATCTCAGAAACTTCTTGTGCTTGCCACCAAGATAGAAAGAATTATTGATCAAATGAAGTATAGGGCCTGATCTATGTCTGCTCCTGAAGTGACATGGCCTGAGCCATCAACCAGAAAGGGGTCAGACTCACACAAATGGTTGCAATATTCAGATATTTTTTTTTTTAAAATCTATCTGCATTCAGTATTTTCTAGCAGAATGTGTTTACTTGAGTATGACATTATGCCGATCCTTCATTTCTACTTTTATACGGTTAAATTTGATTACAAAGGCAGTGGCTAAACCAAACCATGTGACATGTAGATTTTGACAATCTTAATGGAAAAGCAGAGATAACAAATTTCTTTATTCCCCAAAAAAGCACATGATATGTTGAAGTTATCTGGCTTAAGGAACATTAAATGTCAAGAGAGCAGGCATGCCATAGAAAGCTGATGGGAGATCCAGGAACCTTCAGTAGCAAATGCTCTCTTCTATAATAATGGGCAGTGACATCAGTCTCAGGACTGCTGCTACAAATGTGTAAGAAACTCTTGCAGTGTACACAGATTAAAGTTGTAGAAAAAAAGCAGGGGTCCAAATCAAAGCCTTCATGTTCTGTCATTGAAACCTCCCCAACCGAAGTGCAATGTCTTATCACAAAATAGAAGCTGTAGTGTGGAAAACTTTCACATTATTGGTGTTGTCAAGAAGGNAAAAAAAAGCAAGCTATTTTTTTTCCTTCAGGTTATTATAGCAGCATCTCACCTTTCTATTTTCCTGTTCCTGTTCTTTTCTAACAATGTTTGCTTCAGTGCAATTGGCTTCCAGAGTAACTTGCTCAGCAAATACAGTGATACAGTAGCACTTAAATGCTTGTTTGTAGCTCCCAAAGAGGGGGACACACATTTAAAGAAAAATAAAGAGAAACACATTTATGTTTCCATGTTGCTTCCTCAGGCTGTTAATGGATAAAATGAACTTGTAGCATAGCATCTGAATTTGTAAACAAATTGGTGGCAATAGGGTGAGACAAGGAGACACCACAGAAGTGGATAAATAAAATACAAACCTGAGTTTGTGGAAAATTCACCAGTTACACTGTGTAAGACAATGTGGTTTATTAGGACTATGGGGTGGGTAGCTCTGAGCAAGAGACTGAAATGGTCACTGTTAGGTTTTGCAAAGAAATCAAAAAAGTAAATATGATAGTGGTCTGTAATCATAAACACCATGGATAAAATGAATGGGAATGCTTCTTCATGATTTCCCAAACCATAAGAGCTATGATATGCCAAACCTAATACTTTATCATTGAAACATAGTTGCTACAGGGAAACTCAATGGGGACAAAATTCATTATATGTACACATATGAAAAATGCTGAAAATCACAATCTATTTCCAGAGAACTATTTGGATTGTTTCTCATTTTGGAATAGAAAGCTTTCAAAATATTCTTCCACTAGCCTTTAAACATTAGATTAAATAGAATATTAAATGCATAAAGCATTTTTTCTGTAGTTGTGATGCTGCTCAGTGGACATGTTGATTCTGCTGTGGAAGTCTTAGTCAACCACAAGGACCACACATGAAGAGTATTTAACTACTTCAATTCACTTTCATTAAGGAGCACACTTGGATTGTACATTAAGATACAACACTTGTACTGAAATCCAGTGCTCAACCCCACATAATGTGAGAGTATTTGGTGTTAGTTTCTGTCTATTTATATAAGTGAAAGCCTGTTTGCACAACAGAATTATGAACAACATGAGACTGTTTGCATCTAATGTTGTGTTTTGGAATCACTTCTGCTCCAGAGCTGAATAAAATAGAACAGCAATATATTATGAATCTTTGCTAAGCAGTTAATGCAGCTGCTTATTTCATAATGAGAAAGTAAAGTGCCAGATAAGCTGTATTTAAAGTTTTTTACTTGGGGAGGTCTATATATTATTCTGTACTTTCAGAGAGTGATGATCTGATAAAATTTCAGCAATCTTGGCATAAATTATATTATACATGATTCACATAAATTACTATTAATATATTTGCTGAGTTACTTGCAATTTGTCAAAAGCTATTTCTACTTATAGTTTAAATGCTGTGCAAAAGAGATATGATGAAAGTAGTCATTTTGGCTTTATAAGAGAGTGAGTAAATGTCAATTACCTTTTCTTTCTACAGCTGCATAATCAGAGAAAAAATTGCTATTTTAAGAATGCTTCCTTTACAACCTCTCCTGGATATCTCAAATGAAAAAAAAAAAAAAAACCAAAACTATGACAAATAAAGTTAACTCTTATAAACATTTTAAATTCATTGTAATATGTTAAAAAACTAGTAGATTTATCTGAAAATCCTTTAATTGAATACAAAAATATGCAAAAAATGTTTCAAGGACAAAGGAAAAGCTACATCTGTAGACAAGTTGTGGTAAGTACATGAGAAATAGAGAAGGAATGGTAGATAAAGGAGAAGGATACAGGTAAGAAAAGCTATGTAAAAGTAGAAAGCACATTATAGTAAAAAGGTATTCATACATATCTTAGAGAGAGGAATAAGATATACTCTTTGGTAATTCTAGAGATGTATTCACAATGTTACAGTACAGAATTAATCAACCTTGCTTCCATGGATACAGAAACCTTGTATAGTAATTCTTATGAAACAGTTCAGTACAATGAAAAAATGAGAAAGATTTCTTTGTAAACATGAGCACTTTACATTAAAGCAAAGAATCTTTCATAATGGTTCATATAAAGGTGCAAGGATATTCATGTTCTCTTGCTACCTGTTCTTACTCTTAGAATCTTGGTCTGATAGAATAAAGGTGGCTAGAAATCTAATTCGGTTAAATCAATGCCATCGGTCATACCAACCTTATGGGCATAGCTCAGGGAAATTTCAGCAAACATGCCAGAAGGCACGAAATACAGTTAGAGCACTGGAAACAAAAGTTGCTGCCTTTTTTTTGCTGTTTCCCTTTTGAATAAGGGCTCTGAACAAACAAGCAATAACTAAGTATGTATGTAAGATTGGATACACAGTATTGATTTTTACCTAAATGTATACATGTCACAACTTATGTACATTCATATTCTATCTCTGTAACTATCTGCAAGACCTTATCTGAATTGAGATCAATATTATGCTATGTTGAGAATGATTTTCCCTCTATAGCAGTTTTCCTTTACATATCTGCATAGTATAAGTGAAAAGATGAGATGCACGTGATTTCATTCTGACCAGTGCTCCTCTCACAGCAGTTTATATTATCATCTTGTTCTTTTCACTTGTTCAGTATAAACAAGAATATTGGCATGCATTAAATGGAAGCTTTTCCTATCTCTTTTGATTAATGTTGACCATCAAATATTATTCATAAAATCTAATTAGTGTGTTGGTTTCATTCACTATCTTTGGAAAAAATGCTTCATTACTATGCTAATAGAAATATTTGTTTCCACTCTGTCCTGATAGACTATAATATGAAGCCACTAAAAGTCCTACTCTTTCCTAATTCAAAGCCTGAGCAGTCCTATCCAAGTCTTTGAAGTCATACCATGGAATCTGGCTTTTAGTGGTTCTGTTACAGTATAAAACTCAGTTTTCTTCATTAGATTATGGAAAAGAAATTATTCTTTGAAATAATTTATTACAGGTGGTTGGTAAATAGATTAAAATATATGTTTTGAACTTAATAACTAAGAACTAATGTAGATGAGCCAACATTATTTGCATTATTAAATCATGTCATTGTTCCATTTAAATCATGTATTATGTCATGCAGTGACTAAACAGACAAAAGCTGCACCTGATGATTATTTTGGGTGATACAGGGAAAACAAAATACCATTTGTCTTTTACATACAGAATGAGGAAAAAGGTGCAACGAAAAAGAACCATCAGGTTGCAAGTGTAGATTTTAGTCATGCAAATTACAGCACCAGCAGCTAAAGTCACAATCTGTGTTTGATTTTGTCATCTCACCACTGTGAGCCCTTCAGTAATATTTTTTCAGCTATCAACCAGCCCAGCTGTCATCCATAATCATTCTGATAATATATGCTACTTTAATACCATAACATTGAAATTTTGTGTGTGAAGTTTGTTGAAATTTAGCCTTAATGACCAGTGAAAACACCTGTAATATTGAGTGAAATAAACACTGAAATTAACCTAAAGTTCAAATATTTTTCTGCTGTTATTCCATGTAAAAATTCGGGTTTCAACTTTTAGATATTTTTAAAGTATGATTATTCAGTACAGGGAAATTAGAGCTGTTATTCAAGGAACAAACAAAACAAACCTAGCACATTTAACTGCTTTCATCCCAATCCTGTGACCAACTCATTGTTATGTTTAAACTGAGTTATTTCATTTCCTGAGACCTTCTCCCCAGGGATCCTACTTCCCAAGCCATTTTCTCAGAGCTATGCTTGCAGTTTGAAAATAAGTCTGCTGGGATAAGAACTGAGAAAATGAAATACAAGGCAGGAGATCAGAAAGTGTGAGTATGCATAAGAGAAAAAAGATGGGAGCAAAAGGGGATGAAACAGTTGGATGAAAGAAAACAAGAAAGCACATGGCTACAGGCTAAAAAAGAAATTTCTTTGCCAATTCAAACTCCTGAAGCTGATTACAAGATAAAGCTAAGCAGCATCATTCTTGAAATGGAAAAGATAATTTATTAAAATTTTAATATTCCAACACATAATTTAGTTTTATTCTTGAACTTTTCAATTTTCATAGCAAATTGAATCACCTTTCACCTGTAACTTACATCTTAGATTTGCAGCATTTTATTTCTTCTGATATTACAGATATTACTTTAAGTTCTAGAAAGGAAATACACTAAATCCAGGTGCTTTATGACACCATTTAAACATTTAAAAATCCCAATTTTGAGGGCCTTAATGACAATAAATTATTGGTTTTATTTTGCAAAATTATACATTATATGCCAAACACTAAACCTATTGGAAACCGCAACAGGAGTACCAACAATATCTTTTTCATTATATAAATCTTCAATAATTCAGCCAGCATACTCTATTCTAGGCTCATAACACACTGATCTAATCTAAAAATCTGTTGCATATACTTTGTATCATCAATTATAAAATATTCCCTACCACTTGGTAAGGAACTAGTAACATTGATTTTATCTCATGTCCTGATAAAAAGAAATCTAACACAATGTTATAGTGTTAATGTATGCTTGGATTCTAATAAGCCGATACCATGACACTGGAATGGATTATTGCTGCTAAGAAAGTAAAAATTGGCTTAAAATGCTTAGACCATTGCAATAAATGCAACATATGCAGGTATGTACACTCTGTGCCATGTCTCCTATAAAGGATGATTATTTGCCCTAACTCTGAAATGTTTAATATGACCACTCGTGGGTTTGCACCAGAACACAAATTTCAACACAAACTCCTCACAGATGTTTATAATACCATGTGTATTGATTAATCACATTTAGACCTTATTTGGAGTCTCTGAATTTTTAGGTATTGAGAGCCTTCGAATTAAACAGAATCAGAAATTACCAAAGCAAGTAATGTTAATCTCAGATCCAACACCTGCAGCATAGCCCTGGGTAACTGATTAAATCTATCTTTATTTCAGATTCCCTCTATGCTGTCTGGCAATATTAAGGCTTGTTACCTGCTGTAGAAAGGCATAATGAAGGTTAAATTAGTAAAGCATCTGGGTGTATACACAAGCAGCTTTTGATTTTATAGGCACTTTATGTACACAAGTTTAGGTAGAAGTTCTAAAATCTATTAATTATCAAATACTAAAAGGCAGCAGAGTGGATTTATGTAAACTGAAATTATTCAAAGATATTAAATAGTATAAATGGACTGTCCCTGCCATTCAGGGAAAATTAGTATTCCTGGAATTTCACAGGAGAACTCCAATGAAATTGTTAATTTTGTGTTGCCAAATCCAAGTGTTGAAGAAAATTATTCTGTGACAAAAGATAAAATCATTAGTCCACACAGGGTCCAGGGGATGTCCTACTTGGACTCCAGCCACTACCACAGAAGGGCAAGAGCCTCCAACAAGCTCTGTGTCCTAGCTACCAGTCTCCTGTAGTTTACCTCTGGGATCCTAGAGACTTGCCAAATGGCACTAAATACATCTCTTCAGGCAACTGTATCATCCCACATTCTGCTTTATCACAGGGACAAAATAGGACATGAAACCCAAATATTTGATTGGTGGTGATATGGGAACGTAACAGTGAACTTTCTCTGGACTGCACTAAAGAATGTTGCTACCAAACTTTTGGTAGATTATGGAAAGGCCTTGAGATCAGAGGGCCTAAATTTTCCTAAAAGCTTATTTAACACCTGTCACAGACATGTAGTGGAAATTATTTATTTGCATTATCCCTTTGGAATCAGTGAGTAGATAAAAGATATGTCACAAAAATGTAGGCTGGTGTGGAAAATGCTGAGTGGCTAAGGAGAGGAGGTGTGCACGTGGGCCCTACCCCCAAGAGCATTGCTAGGTCTCTCTGCATAAATAAGGATGCCTTTGCTCGTCACCTCACCTCAGAGAAAGCAGTCTAGTACAGACCCAGCATTTACAGAGCAATAAACCTCTAAAATGTCTTATGTAATAATGGAAAATCTTCAGCCCCTGGAAAAGAGAAGTTCTCTACACCATTGGGCAAATGCATATCAACTGATTAAGTATTTCAGATTTTCTTCATGGAAAATCCACTTCTTGCTGATGTCTAATAGAATGGAAGGCAAAAAAGAGTAAACGCTGTATTTTTCCAGTATTTTTCATTTCCTATTTTAACTGGGTCAGAAAACAGAAAACTTCAAAGGCCTTATTGAAATATTTATAAATTGACCAGAAATAGAAAAAAAAGGCACATTTGCTCACAGAATTCATAAACCAATTTTCCTTTTTTTTTTCCCCCAGGAAAACAAGACCAATTTTTTTTCTTTACTGTCTGCTTTAGGACTAGTGTTATAAATTAGGTATAAAGTAGAATTCTCAAATATAATTTCTTTCATTTGAAGGCTTTCTTTAATCTCTAGAATTCGGTCCTCATCTTGAAACAAATTTGGCTTGTCAGAACAAAAAAGAACTTGAATTACTCCCCTTATAAAATCTTTTTTTTTTAATATTTCTATCTCCCTGTTGCATATAGAAATATAGAGTTAATTCCAAAATACCACAAAAAACTCTTCTGGTATGTCCACCCTGGTAAACCTGTAAAATATGGATTTTAAGAAATCCTAACAAAAATTTAAAGACCAAAGAGAGGGCCAGATAAATGTCTAAACATTGGATGCTTATCAGAGCTACACTGTCATATGTAGAGATGTTCATGCTTTTCCAATTTCCCCTTGGGAAATATTTTCTGTTAAAATGCGAATTTTCCACAACCAAGATTAGGTTTAAACTTAGATGTCTCAAAGATGTCAATCACCTTTTAAGCAAGAACCAAAAGCCAAGATTTAGCCTCTACGAACAAATTGCATATTGCACTGAGTCTGAGTGTGCTGCACTATATAGATATATTGAAAAATGACACCTACACAACTGCCAAAGTTAAAAATGCCTAGCTGTCATTTTTAATATAATTTTTAATTAATTCCTAGATGAGGAGTTTCTAGGTTTTGATGAAAATGACTAAGCAGCCAAGTGAGTTTAATCTGAAATAGCTATTTACCACCTTTGTGGGCTTGACTGAAAAATTCTGTATTCCTGTAAAGACTGTAAGATCAATGATATCTTGCTAGTCTCTGCCAACAATGAAAGGCTATAAAGACACACATTTTATTAAAAAGGGCAGAGATCCTTTTTCAGAAGTAGACTTTTTTTTTTTAATTTTTCAGATTTTGCTATCCAAAGCAATGCCTAAGACAGCTTTTTGTGTTTTAAGTATATCAATAATTCAACTCAACCAAGGTCTAACTACATAGTATTGCAACATTTGGGGGTTGAAAAAATTAGAAATGGTTTTAGGATGAAAGATCTGGGTCTTCGTCTTTCCTACTTTTACTGAATAGACTGAATATATTCATTTTTTCTGGATTTTCCATCATCTTTATTTTTTTTAGAGTGAAGACAGACCTAAAAGCTCACTTTATGTTATTCCAAACAGTCCAGCAATATAGACCTAAAAGTCCATTAGAATTGGCTGAAGTTCACAGAGAAAAAGTGGGTTTCTGCAGCTTTTTTCCACAAAATTAATCACATTTTGCTGAAAATATTTTTCACATTTATATTAATCATTAATATAAAAAAATGACACCACTAGCTTTTTCATAACCATTCATCCATTTCAGCTTGGTGACTGTGCAGGATGAACAATTATAACCCATCAAAACAAATACTTTGAGCATATTACATACTGTAATTTCTTATAGAATACAATTATCTTTCACACTTGCTTTTGTTTTAGGTATAACACATAAGTGGAGAATGACTTCTTTTAGTAAAGAGAAATAACACTAAAACAGGAATTGAAGGTTTCAAATTAACATTACAAAGGTTGGAATAATAAGATGACTAGTCTGTGAAACTAATTTTTACTGAAGAAAGAATTTTGACAAATAATTTCCTCTTTAAAAGTTTATCTCAACTGTCTACAATTCAATTTTGCTTTTAATTTCATTTTGATGTTGCATATTAATTTGGGAATAAGAGCCAATTATAATGTATCTTTGCAGCAGTACAGGTTTCCTTCAGTAACTATGTATTTCACATTTTTTGCTGTTTTTAAGCAAAGTGCAAAGGGGAGGAGTAAAGATAAATTACCATCAGAACTATCTGATGACAGGTGATATTATAAATTGTGTTAAAGATTTAGCAGTAAGTGGGTGATGACAGATTACTGTCAAAAGGCTTTTTCACCCATCATATAACATACCGGAGCACTGCTACTGTTGTAATTAGGATAGAAACTGATAGCTACGGAAGCAAACAAGCCTTCAAAGCTTCTCTGTTCTATAGATACAATACTTGATTTCCTTCCTTTAATGTATGCCTAAGACACCCAACTATGCAAAAACCAGTGATGTGCATGAATATAACTGACTTCAAGACAAAAAAAGGCACCTGAAGTACATTCAAGTGTCTGGTAACAGAAGCCATCAGCACTGTGAAATCCCAAATAATGCAGGTCACGATGTAATTGTCTTAAGTTTCTGTGGAATGTACAGTGTTAAATAAGTGGCAAATCTAAAAGACTGATAATGCCTAAGTTTGAAATGTTTATTTAAACTATTGGATAAGAACTCTGCTTTTCTACAAACATCCAAGGAGTTATTTGGGTAAACCCAGATCAATTGTTTTTCATTTGTGTATGCTTTCCCTCTATCATGTGAACTCAAGTATAACAAGATATATAACAAATCACTACTCTCCAGTAAGCATGGTTCTAGAATATGTCAACCTTGTTAAAACTGTTACAATCTCTAAAGTAGATTAGATTTCATACAAAGCTGAAAGAAGTTGAGTAGGGTGAAATACTCAGTAGCATTACTAAAACAGTAAAGGCAAGGGAAGCCTCAAGAAAAGTTCTCAAGAAATCAGTAAATTATTTATACTCAGAAAACACAAAAGCTTTTATAGCGACATTTCTTCAAATACTTCATTATCGTATATGTAGAGACACACAATGAGAATAGAAAAAAAATTGATCTGAGTCTTATCAATGTTGCTTTGCAAAAATCTGTTTATTTGACTAGAATCAAGATTTCTTCTGATGATTTACAGTGAGTCAAGTCAGTATGTTGAACAAGAGCTATATATGGGAAATATAGATTTGTGTTACTCTATAAAAATAAATTTAGGAATTATAAATAAGAATTTCAGGCATTACACTTTAAAAAAAGCTGGAGAAGATTTTATATTAAAATCTAAAATTAAATGCATTTAAAAATGAAAAGTTGTTTTCAAATGTTGTTTTCTTGAACACTCACATGACCTTATTAAATCTGGAACCAATGAAGAAGAATGAAGCAGCTGTTAGGAGTCTGAACAGAAACCAAATAGCCTCTTAAGAGCTTTATTGTTTTCTTTTTGTTCTTAGAGATTTATTTTATATTATCCCATGGCAGTTTAGAAAAGAACAAGAGAAAAACATTTGCTTATGAGAAGGAAAACAAGCATCAAAATTGAAACAACTGAAATGAAACACTTATTGTTTCATTTCTCTAGGATACATCTTCATGCAGAACATTGGACACCTGTCAGAGTAAAGAGAGATTGGACTGATGAGACTCAGCCTGATTTTAAAAGAAATAGTTCCATGAACCAATGGAGCCTAAATATTAGCATTTCTGCTCACTTAAAGGCATTAATAAAGTCTCTCTCCCATATCTGTCTCTACTCATAACAGCCATAGCAAAATTTGAAGTATCTGAGACCTTAACCTCCTTGTCAAATTAGTGGATGTGTTCAAATGTTACTGATGTAAGAGAAGCTCTTCCTTTCACATACATAATTTGACTATATATGCCTTGTTACCTAAAAAGCTTCCCAGTCCTTGCATTAGCATAAAACTAAAGTACTGCAAATCATAACACAAGCCAGACAATAACAAAGGCATTTTGAGGCAGATGATCCTGCAGATTAAGTACATTTAGAAAAGCACAATCACAAGAATAAGTTTGTGTTTTGAAATCTGTTATGGGATATGCAAACTAGCTCCTGAGCATACAGCATCAGTTCAGTAGCTGTTTCATTCATAGTTTTAACATTCACGTTAAAGGAAATTTGGTACTTCGGGAGAAATGCAGCTTGCACAATTGCATTCTGTCACTAGCCTTAGGAAAGACAGGAACCTTAGTGTTGGTTGACTTAGAGTAGGTGGCTTCCACAGTACTTATGATTTGCAGACTAGCAGAGTGGCTTCCCGAAAGCGAAATGCTCTGTTTAGCTGCAAACTTTTGATCGTGTTTTATGAATTTTGTTAGAAATACAGTATGCATAGTAAAACTAATTATTTGTAACTAATATGCTAACAAATACAGCGATGTTACTTATGCATATGAATGTCAGAGGAAGTAACAACACAGGCAGAATGTCTTACTAATTCAAAAGACGACATCTTAAAATAACCTTCCTTATATAAATCCATATGCAGTAAATGTATCATGTTTTCTAGAAAGCGCTACAAAATATTTACCAAATAAACCTTGGGGGCATTGAATGCAAATGCATTTTTCTGTCTGTGCCATGTTTGTGCTATATGTTGGGGCAGGAAAGGTAACAAGCAAAGGGAAAGCAATATGTGCTTTCTACTATACTCAGTTTTATCTGAGGAGCAGACCTGGATTTTCCTGCTCTATTTTATGCTATTTCCATGTAAATAATGGTCAAAGACCTTAGCTTCTGATGGCTATCATAGACCATGAGCTGACTCAGCCTACACCATATAAAAGGATGGACAGAAAGAGATAGCACATGCTTCCTTGCACAATCACTGTTCCAAACTAACAAAAGTAATCAATACTAAATAGACTAAACACATTTTAGAAACCGATACAAATTTAGAGAAGTTAGGAAAAATAGGATTAGTAATGGAGTGAGGAACTGAGAAGCATTTCTTGTTTGCAGCAGAAAACTATCAGCTGCACAACCTATTCACAGTACATGAAGGAAAGTAAAAAAAATAAAGATTACTATACCAACATATTCATCATGTTGACATTACCTTAGTATAAGCAGGATATTCTTTCTCCAGCAGAGTAGCTGATGTTGGCAGTACTACAGTAAGGCTGGCAACTTATGTTCTTGTTGCTTGTTTTCCTTTTGGGAATATGCATGCTGCATCTTGCCTAATTTGTTTTGTATCGACATGGCACAACAATGCAAAGCATAAAAATTAATCAAAGCAACAACCAGATATGGCAATATATTAACAGGCTCAGCCTGGAGGGAGACTAGACCAGAGATGGTGTAGTGAAAACTGATATAGACAAACTGACTAAACAAGAATATCAAGCTATTTATATAACATTTATACATTGAATTGAGAAACCAAAGGTTCCTGGTTCCACAGTTTGTTCTAATAAGTTTTATTCCAGCAGCTAGGTTGGTATGAAGCGGAAAGTCATTATGAGGGAATATATGCATATGGAAATAGCAGCTTCTGCCTCAGGTAATTTAAAGCTTATTCACATCCTCTCTATATTTGTTTATAGGAAAAGGATAATCCACCTAATGAATCAACCCCAGTCTTTTGAGGGATGTTTTTCTTCCACAATTTAAAGGTTAAATTAAGATGAGGTGTACAAGACCACATTTAACACATTCTTAAATGACCCCCAGTTTTCTTAAGCAGTGCAGGAAGTACATATTGCACCAGGTAGTCATACTTCAGTGTAAAAGTCTCATTTTATACATCTCTTCCAAAGCTAGTTTTCCTTTCCTAAGTAGGATCATCCTTGTTAGACACCAAAATGTAGTAATTAAGAATACAGTATCAGCCTTTTGAACTTAGCCTTTTGAGCTGGAGATAACAACTTTCTAGTCACAGAAAGGGGATGGCAACTCTTAAATTATAAATGATTCACAAGATTTGGAAAATTTAGACTGCTTTAATTTTTATAAGGGAAATTATGTGCAAGATGCATGTAAGGAAGCCACACAACTATTATATAATTTCCACAGAACAGGACTATTTTGGAATCAGTCTGGAAGATGAAAGAAATTGTGTCAGAATGTCATGCTCAGCTGACAGCTGAGCACCATGTGGCTGCTGTCTCACCTCTCCCTTGGGCAGATGGGGAAAAGAATGGGAAGACAAAGGCAAACCTCATGGGCTGGGGCAATGGTTTATGGGGACAGCACAGGGACAGGGGAAGAACAGCTTTTATAACAGAATATTTAAACCTGGTGATACACATTGTCATTTCTCACCAACAGTGGTACAGCTCATACAATACACTCAGACTCATCTAGAAGCCAGACTATCCCAGAGCCATACTGCCCCTCCCCAACTAGCCCTTGTTATACTGAGCATGATTTCATAAGGTATGGAATAACTTCTTTACCTATATTTTGGGTCACCTGTCCTGGCTGTGTCCTATCCCATCTTCTGGTGAAAACTGATGCTATCCTAGCCAAACCTAGGACACAGAATAAAATGAAGAAGAATATCTGAAAACTAGTCAAGAGTAATTGAAATAATGATGTATCCAAGTACTTTTCAATGTACTCTGGAGAGATCCAAACCTGATGTTTCTTTAGAAGAGTGTCCTAGATATGAGTGAGTGTCTTCAAGAGAAAAGGAAAAAAAGGTTTTGTTATTTTTTATGCCATACAAAATACATGAATATAAACCCCACATAAATCCTGTTTGACTCAGGAGACAACCTTGAAATTTTTCAGCTTGCATTTAAAAGGCCTACCCTGTTTGTGGGACCTCTTGAAGTCATGGACTCGGCCTTAGACAACCCCCTTTCACTGATAAAACTACAGTGGAAAGCCTTGGTTAAAAAAATATCCTACTGTCCTAAATCAAATATTTTCCTAAGTCACTCTTCCCTGCAGTAAAGCTGACCACTAGCAGTCTTACAGGCTCCTCAGTGGTAAAGATGGGTGCTAGCCTGCATTTACTCTTGAAGCTTTCTCTAATAAAGCTACTCTATCTTGAAATACTTACTGCTCAAAAGAGGTTTACTATCCAAACAAGAGACATGGCAGGCTTAAGTGCAGCCCTCTGACAGAAAGGAGAATTCCCCAGCAAGAAAGAGGTAAAATTGACTTGACAGCTTTTCACTGTAAATATAAACCACCCCAAAACTCAAGGAACAACAATAAATTCCACAGGTACTCCTGTTCAGAAAAAGAAAGGAAAAGAAAGACGGAAGATTTTGTTTTGTTTGCAGTTTCAATTCAGAGGTTGCTACACTAAAGTTGTCTTGCTAGAAATCACCAACCCTGTTTGTTTTAACATACTTGGCTGATGACTTGAGATTTCTGGTTTTGGTCATTTGTTGTCTATTGATGAAAAATTAATTAACTTGGACCGGATGATCTTTCAAGGTCCCTTCCAACTCCTAACATTCTGTGATTCCAAGCAAAGAGATCAAACTCATGACTGACATGTCCCTCCCACAATAATGAAGTCGTTTTCAGTGATAAACACCTGTTATGCTTAAAACTAGGCTTGATGATAGATTCCATGCATGGTTGCAAGATCTGATGTCTCAATACCTGAATACTGACTTGCATTTATTTATAGCATTTTCTCAACAATTTAGTGCCAAGTGCTGGTCTCTGAATGACTATTAGGAACCCAACCAGATGGCAAGCAGATTAGTATTCTGCTTAAAATTGATTTTCAGAATGTTAGAACTGAGTTTATCAAAATGCTATGACTGGTTATAAAAACACTGGATTTTCTTATTCTGTCAGGCATGTCAGTCTTAGATGTATCTGTGGTACTTTTATCACCCTCTTACAGTATTTTAATGCTGCACACTGAACTCTTTTCATTATAGCCTAGAAAGTAAAGGAAATGTCATGCTCATTTTACAGGTGTGGGGAGAATTGAAGATAGGAAGATTAAAAGTAGGATAAATCTCACCTCACTTTAAGTATCTAGTCCAAATTAATTGCAGGAGAGAAATTATTTCTAAGGGTGATCCACCCTATCCTAAAATAAGTGCAATAAGTTGTCTGCTTGCAGAGATTAGATATATCTAGATTAATCCAGGTAACTTGCCTGGTCTGCCTGCCTGATTTCCAAACCACTTACAGGTAGGCAAGAAAAATTCCACTAGGTGATTTGTTCAAGGTCACAGAGAAAGTCTAAAGCCCATCAGGGAACTTAACCTAGATACCACATTTCTTGATTTAGTACCTTAATTACCAGATCAGACTTCTTAAAACTTCTGTTAGATTCTTTCTGTGAGACAATTTACCATCACCATTCAAATCTTTGGCAAATTAAAAAGATAGGTATAAAATCTTATTTCTCTCAGTATATGCTGCAGTGCAGCCTGTGATTCATTTGCTTCACTTTCAGAGTTTAAAACAGACTTTATGAACTTTGGAAATAAAATAATAAAGAAATTTCAAAAAGAGCTTATATTAAGGAAGGTATCTTAGGAGTACTATATATATATTTCTTGTCAGTATTAGAATCAAGTTGCATAATATCTATTAATGTTAAGATATTTATTTTTCATGCTTGTGGGTTGAAAACCATATCTCAAACATTAGAGCACAGAGGATGCTTTCTTAAGAGAGTGAAGTCTAATTTAAGATTAAATCTGCACAGAAGACCCAAAAAATCTTGTTGCCTCACTGCCTCACCAGCTGTGCACCAAACTGTTTGCAATCTCCATTTTATGGTTTTCCTCCTATTCATGTGTCCAATAGGAAGTAAGAAAGATTAGTTCCATCAATCCCTGCCTTGGGTTTGCCTTCAAAATTATATACTACACATTCTGAAGAGAGGTATATCTAAGTTTTCTTTACGTATTATACTAATGTGGGTTTTTTTATATATTTTTAAACTCTTCTGTGTATCTTCACTTGATGAAATAGTTCAATAATATGCTACTGGTGACATTTACAACTCAAAATTCCCAAGGCAGCATCCAATATGTCCTTCAGGTATAGACCTTCTTTCCTTTGGAAAGCATTTGAGCAGTACAAATGCAAGTATCATCTACATTTATACTTCAGTCTAGAACACAGATTTTTCTGTTGCTTACAGAAGTTTCACTGACATACTGTATTTCAGTTTAAATGAATGGCAAAAATCTCATGTTTATACTGAAGTGAAATAACATGGGACAGATTCATGTCACCTAACATTAAACATCATGGTGCAGACATAGAACCTATTTTCAAAGTATAGTCCCTGAAACAGGCAACCGCAGGGAAATGTTCACTGGAACTATTTTATTTTTTTACCTTAGAATAAATCACTCCAAATGCCTAACTTTTTTCCAGCTTTTCAAATAAGTCTGAACAGATACTGTGATGTAGACTTTTTCATCATAGATGCTCTTATTTAGAAACAAAAATGAAAGTAAAACCACACACACTCCAAACAAACCCAGGAAGTTCAACTCAAACATAATCAACAACAGGTTTTTCCTTAGCTTCATTGGACTATTTTCTCAGAGATTATACCTTTAAATCTATTAGATGATAAAAGGTTCATGATTTAGCTTTTCAATTCTGTAAAAAAACTAATACCTCAGAAGGGGTTTTATTAACTCTTATGAGAAAGGCCTACATAATATTAGAGATATAATCAGAGGTTCTTTTATTAGTAAAAAATTGTAATTTCATCCAAGAAAACATCCCATGGAAAGCAACAACAAAAACAAAAGATACTGAATTCAAGAATGTATAAACATGCTTCTACATTTTCTAGTATAATATTTTAACTTCTTACAATTCCTTAAAGACATAAATCCCAGATTCTCTTCTTGCTACAACTCCTGAAATGATACAAAACTCAGTTGCTATTTACAGACAAGGCTAAACTGCAAGGAATTATATTAACAGCAAGCCAAGTTAGCAATCCCTCAGAATATCAAGTACCCTAATTGTCCAAATTCAGTGCTTTAAATATTGAACTACATGCTGTACTGTTTTAAGTATTGACCCATTCTGACCAGCTTCTTACATGGCAGGGTCAATGTCACAGTGAGCTGATAAGAGTTCTCTTTTTTTTTACCCTATATTATTACAGAATTCAGGTATTATGCACAATTTCATTATGGCAAGATGCCCTGGGCTCATAAAAGATAAATGAGGTTTGAAGTTAGGGGGAGAATAGGACAGTGTTGTTAAATTTAATAGAAGTTCTTTTTTTCTTTTTTTTTTTTACTGGCAAGGGAATGTAAAAGACATCAAAGCAGTTTTGAGTTTTCCTATAAATCTATAAGAAAATAAATTTCAGTAGCAACTTTTCTGCTTTTATTGCTAAAGTTCTTTCAGGACCTGAAAGGGAATATAATTCAGTGCTTTTCAAATTGCTTTGGAGAAATATAATAAATCCTATATATATGGGGAATATATGAGCTTTTTTGTATAGATAAAACATACGTTACTGGATCCTTTTTCTGATTTATTAAAATGTTTTCAGAATTTGTTTATCAGATCTGTCCATGAGCATTTCACTTTAATAAGAACTCATTAACTTCTAGACTAGAAGACCAACAAAGTGATAAAGCAAGTTAGTTAAACACTGCTTTATTTAAAACTATGGGTTGAAGCATAAATCTCTGATCAAAGAGCCATGGAAGAATGCACAAATCCACAACCTGTAAGTTCATTACTTTGAATATGTTTTTTTTTATGCTTGCAGGAAGAAAAATTCATCTACATGGCTAATTAGCTGTTATCCTCTGAATGGGTAATTAGTGTACATCTAGCATTAGCTAAGAAACTGCAGTTATTTTATCTTAGCATAGCATTCCCCTATAGCATTACCTATTCCCTGGGATGAAATGCAGGATTTGTCATACAGTGCAAATACAACTAATGTGTTGTTTTGTATGATGTAACTCATACCCGTAAGGTCTGCCCAGTGTCATTACACATTTCTTTTCCACCAAAATTGTTTTCCTTTTGTACATGGTATTTGCCTTCTCAGTCCCAGCCAGTTAGCTTTTGTGCTGGTTCCATATAAACTCTGCTTCAAAGTCTCTACATAATGAATTATATTGAAATTAGCATACTGGTAATGTTAGCCCAGAGGTCATGAAATAGTGACAGAACAGCCTCCTTTCTTACATCCTTCCTCCCACGTGGATTGTTCATATTGCACTATTCATATCTTCATATCTATATCTGTAGATAAAGGGGAAGAGGACAAGAATCCAGCTATGCTCTTCAGTATTTGTTTTCTTACAAAAAGCACCCCAAAAAAAAAAACTTCCACTGTTGGAATACTTATATCAAAAGAACACGAATCTGGCCTAAAAGGGAACAAAGTTTACCCTAACTACCTATTTATTCCTGTTAAATTATCTCACTATGATCTAATGTCCTGAGCTTGTCCCTTGAAATGAAAGCTCTCCAAAGAATCACAATTTTGATAAATTTTACAGCATGTTGTTAGGATTCTGTCAGTGATCACACATGTTTGTGGCCATCTCAGGCAAACTGAACACCTCTCCTACAAGGACAGGCTGAGGGAGCTGGGTTTGTTCAGAAGACAGTGGAGTGACTTCATTAACTTCCGGTAGTTACAAGGAGCATACAGACAGGAGGAGAATAAGATTTTTACAAAGTGCTAGGACAAGGGGGAATGGTTTTAAGCTAAAGGAGGGAAGGTTTAGCTTGGATATCAGGAGGAAGTTCTTCAGAAAAGTGGTGAGGTGCTGGAACAGGCTGCCCAGAAAAGTGGTAGATACCCCAACCCTGAAGGTGTTCAAGGCCAGGTTGGATGGGGTCCTGGGCAACCTTGTCTAGATCCAGGCCTGGAGGCTGATGGGGGTGGGGGGGCTGTAACTCGATCCTTGGGGTCCCTTCCAACCCAGACCATTCTGTGATTCTGTGAAACTTAAATACTGGCAGTCGACAAATACTCAGAATTTTGCCCAATTCTAACTCATATTTCATGCACCAACATGCCAACATTCCCTTTTGTATCTGGCCATTTATTTATGGAAGTACAGGATTTTGAGATACATTTCTTATGTGGCTTTCCTTTCCCATATTCCTTATCTTTGTGTTGTTGTGTCAGACAGGTCTACTTTGTATCACTTTAGTTGTCTGCTCCTAATCCTGCATAAACTAAACATGTAGACAAAAACGGCAATGTATAAATCCTTTTCCTTTCACCTGAAACTACAGCTCATTGTGGTAATGATTTATACATTATGATTCATGGTATCCAATTATCCATACAATAATTTTGCATTGCAGTTTACTTTCCCACCTACCTTAAAATATCTTACAACTTTTGATTTGAATATTGCTAGCAATGTAATAAATGAACTAAATTCAAATGCCTTGCAAATTAGCAAATATGCCAAGTCTCTACATTTTAAAATAATGTCAGCAATATTCCATTGCCATATTCTCTCAGACCTTCCTATTCACATTATTCACATTTTTTTCAAAATACCTGCAATTACTGAAAATCTAGAATGACAAACCGTTAATATGACTGGCAGTTTTGTTTTACAGCATACAAGGTATGATTTTCTGAATTGAGCCAAGGTTACTATTACTATAAGACAAATTGCATAAAAGGTAATTTTGAATTCTTTAGAAGACAGCCTGCTCAAATATTTTTGTAGCTAACTTTATCCAACTTAAAGTAACAAGTATTTTGCAAGTCTAAGAGTGCTAGTAAATTTTTCTATTTAAAAAATGGATAGGTCACCAACTTTCTTTTGAACATCTCTTCCAGTATGGGGGAAAACGTATCTCTAATTCAGTTTTCAACAAGCGTGGGTTAGATCAGTGTTCAACCCTCTGGGACTAAATCTATGTTTTAAGAATCAATTAATTTAGCACCATGAGAAACAAACCCACCACACATTCAAATAACAACTGCAGGATCATGGAACATTTCTGATTTAACAGGCATTCTAGAAAGCTCCGAGGTAGATTTAACAACAGTTCAAACGTACTGTATACACAGATAGCATTACAATTACAACTGATATTGCAATAGCTACTGCTGCATCACTCCAGGTGCTACGCAAGCTGCACATATGAAAGTTCACAGGTCCACTTAACACACACTCCCCCCTTGCCCCCCCAAAAAACCAAACAATTAAAGTGCTAAGCACCTATGAAAATATCTTTAGAAAAGAATGTTGCTAAACCTTCCAAATATATATTGATTACAGGAATGTGTTGGTTTTTTACTCCCACTGTGATGGGTCTCTTCACTCTCGTAACACAAAAATTTAAACCATAGGGCATGGAAATATACATGCAAGAAAAAGTTAAACACCAATCTCTATTTTATATATTTTGGTTAAGTAGAGTCAGCTAATGTTTCTTACTAATCTGATTTTATTGAATAGGGCTAGAAATAACTTTTGAGATTGACAGGATTTTTTAACACAGAACAATCCTCACACTATTTTAATTGTTAATTGTGGTCAGCTTGAAGAGGAAGTCTATTTTTTTCCATGACCAATCTTTCTATTAAGAGTTCAAAGCTTGCTTTTTCTGCTTCCATCAATAGAAAATAGTGATATAAAACACAAAGTAACCAAA
Source organism: Heliornis fulica (assembly GCA_013399135.1). Lineage (NCBI taxonomy): Eukaryota > Metazoa > Chordata > Aves > Gruiformes > Heliornithidae > Heliornis > Heliornis fulica. Next base: position 170,889 of record VXBZ01007605.1, on the reverse strand, counting down.
GTAGCAAAACCTGGACCCAGATAATGATTTTACTTCCAACTAGGAAATTCTAGGACTGGGCCTGAGGAAAGTAAAATAAATTAAGTAAAATAAATGATCCTATTTAAGTGAATTATGGATATTAATGCTTTCAGATAGGAAGAATCATCTGACACATTGTTCAACAAGCAACATACAGTATATATGCAAAATATGGAAGTTTCAGTGTGGTGAGGCGTGTTTAAAAGGATGCATCTGTGCTGAAAATTATGCAATTGTGTTACAGGCATTTGACACTAGACTGCAACAGAAAGGCCTTTGAGAGGCCTGTCAGGGCTCGTGGTGAGTTGTCTTCATAGTATAAGAGACCTCTGTTTAAAAAAAGGATGTTGCTGAAACTTTTAATCCTAGACAGCCAGCTGTGCCTTTACCTACAGGAGTGAAGCCACTGATGGATTTGGTAAGGAGAGGTTGCATAAAAATGGAATGAGATGACTGAAAGATTTCTTTCAGACTGTTCTGAAAAAAACTCTTACTTTTCCTGATAAGCAGTTATTGTCTAAGGCCTTTTGAGAAATACATTCTTTGAATCTGGAAATCTTGTCACTAGTATTCCATAGTTTATCTAATTATTGCCCTGGCCAACATCCTCATCCCAGTCTTTTTCCTCCTGGACTCTGCAGCAACAAGGAAGTTTATCTTCAGTGAGATAATTAGTTACTGAATTTACTAGGAACTTCAGTTCCAATACTCTATACTAATATAGATAAAGATAGATATTATACAAATCACATAAAACAAATCAGTGTTTGCTGGTTATGAAGCAAAAAGAAACAGGAAAAAAGGACATACTGTCTGAAATGAAGAAAGCAACCATGTGGCAGAAGGTACAAAAAGGAGTTGAATCTGACTCCTGTCTAGTTGTTGTGTCCGGAGAATTGTAAGTATTTTATACTACAGGTGATAATCCCTACCTCTAAACTTGTTTTCAGGAAGAGAAAAAACCACTTTTTTTAGAAACCAAGTTTATAAGGATCAATTTAAGGAGGATAGATTGGGATAATCTGAAAAGGTAACAGCAATCTGATTAACACATGTATAAACTTGGTTGTCAAGACATTAATGATTTATATGATCACCGAGTAAATCTAGGAAACTATGTGGAGCACTATCAGTGCTACACATTGTTAGCTGTTTATTCATCTATTCTTTAATGAGTGACTGTTCTATGGCACTGTCTTGGCACCCAGGTTTATGCTAAACTCCGTAGTTAAGAGTTGAAGTTTGAGTCCTTACATATATCTGGCTATAGGAATGAGGTCACATGAATGATCTTTAGCTGTTAAAAAATTAGTTCTTTATTCGATTGCAGTTGTCTTGTTTCATTCTATAATCAGGAGATGGAAACTAGTGTCTGCCATCCATTAGTAACCAAGACAGTATTTGGCATCTATTTTTATATTAGAGGAGTTGACTCTAGAAGAAACCAGTCTTTCTTGATTAACTGTACACAACCTGCTGAGATCAGACCCCTTTAGCAAATTAAACATGGAGTTAGATTGCATAAATCCACTACTAGACTACTGAAATTTTTTCTGCTTCTTAGTGTAGCTTACTTTTAAACAAATAAAATAAAAAGGACTTGAAAACTTGTCATTTCCCAAGATGCAAAGCTCACCAGTTGCAAAGAAGCATGGTTAACATCTGTAATTTCATAAATATGCTAGGATTTTTCTGAAGCACTGTGATGTAAAGACACTTGTCTGTAGGTTTTTTAAAAACTAATAATTATTTCATTTACATCCACATGCAGATTCAATACGACACTGGCAGGTTTTATGGATACAATGGAGAAAGGCACTATTGCAGCTTAGAAGTACGACTACACTCATCGCCACCACCAGAGATTCACAAAATGCACCGCTGCCAACACAACCGAGTCACGACACGTCGTATTAGTGCCCACAACAGAGTCGCAAACCTCACGATTACCACCCGATGCAATCCACGAGATTCACGATTAAAACCACCGCAGAATCACGAACACACTATCACAGCTGACAAGTGCACTAAATACCACCCGTGTGTCTGTCAGTCAGTCACCCTAGACAACAAACTCAAAAGCATCTCAGATGCTCACTTACCCCTTTCCTGGTCAGGGATCTCAAAGCAGTTCCTCAGCCGGGCCAAGGGGAAGGGCCTCCTCACAAAGCTGGAGAAGCGACTCCCCATTCTTATGCCGAATGCGAGTTTATTTCTTTGAGCTATGTGACACAGCTCCACAGGAGGTGTCTGCAGAGATGGGGCCTCAAGGCAATCCTAGGCTGAGTCGCTTTTACAACCCACTCCATGAGTCGCCTGGTGGCATTACCAAAACTTGTTTGTGGAGCTCAGAGCCAGGCAATCCTTAGAAGCACTTAGTGAAGTTTAGCATACATAGTACTGGATTTGAAATATAAACGAAGTTCAGAATAAATTCATTAAGAACCAGTTAATTTACTGTCTGAAAAATTAATTGCGAGCTAAGAATTGACTTAACTGGAGAGTTCTCACTCAAGCTAATCAACATTTTGTGATCAGATAAGACTTGTGTAATATTACTGTATACAATATTTGTAGATTGTAAATATATTTTAAGGACAACGACATCAGAGAGAACATAGTAAGCTAAGTTTTTACAGGTGTATCTCTAGGAGACAAGTCATAAACCAGAAAGCTCCATCTAGGTGTACTAAGTACAGACACAGGGACTTGAGTCCCTACTTCACAATAGCTGATAATTAAGGAAACCTTTCTGAGGGGACATTGTTCTTACATTCTCTAGCCACCTGACATTTTGGTAAATAAAAGGTTACTGAAGTAGAAGGATCTATGACCTGTGAAGCATAAGCAGTATGTATGCTTTTGTGTCCTTTAGCTTAACTTGAATGTAGAATAGATTCATAGATCGAATTCATGTATGTAACTCTCCATAATGTGCAGACAATGAATTCCAAGCCCACACCCTCACATCCCCAAATAAGAAACATAAAAAGAAAATGATCCCTTCATTCTTTCATTTGTGAGTCACTTTTTTATGCATTTGAAATAGCTATCAAAGGAAGACAGGCAAAAAAGCATGCACTCGACCTGCAAAAGACAGACTGCATGTGTTTTGAGATCTATAGTCTATAGCTCCTGGACCTCATTTATGAACAGTAACATTTATACAACTTAAAAATGAAATGAAGAACCTCCACTGACGACTTCTATTCGATCTGAAGAGCAAATACCTACATGCAAAGCAGAGGAAATATTTTCTTGGAAGAAATCCTTGGCCTCTGAGCATATCGATCAATAACTTCCTTACTAAACAACAAATTGCAAATACCTGAACCATGAGTGATTAAGCCAGTATTAAGGCTGAAGATTATTTTAAAATTATATTAATGGAAAGAATAATTAGAAACAGCATGACTAACATTAAATAGAAAGCTTTAAAGAGAAAATAAATAGCTGATACACTGCTGATATAATGTATAGCTATGATGTAGACAGGAACCAGATTTTAGTAGGCACATGTTAGTTTGACATGTTCAGAATTTTTAGTTTCGGCAGGTTTAGATAAAAGACCAGACAATAGTAGGGAGGAACAAATTAGCCAACAGATGTCTCTTAAGAAGAAGGCCTCGCCCAGTAACAGGGATGAGATAACAGAGGCTGCTAGAAAAGATAAGCAGGGATATGGGGCAGTTTGAGAGGACAGCAGCTGCTTACTCATCACGATTTGGCACTCCACACCAAAGGGTCAAGAGTGCATCTTGAAGAAGACTATAAGCCTTCCTCCCAAAGACCCCAGCCCATGACCACCGGACGAAAATGCACAGGTGCCAGGGGAGGAGACTTATGATAATGAGCTCTTGGAACTGTTTTAAATACCTCTTGGAACTAATTTAAATAATTCCTGGAACTCTTTAGAATAAGCCAACCTTTTCTCAGGAAATCTTATGAATATGCATAACTTTGTGTAATAAATAGCTGGCTGTTTTGGTGAAACAGCGTGCAAGCTAGGAGACACTAGCCCCCTTGCACCCAGCGCCGAAACATACCTGCTTTATAACCTTTCACGGGTTGTGAACTTTGATTCTGCAAGTCAGCTAAGCCTTCAGGAAAAGGTAAAGCCATACGCTATGCTAGATCACATACAACTCTTCTGAGCTAGCTAGTCTCCCCCAAGCTAAAAGAAATAGCTTCTTCCCTAAATTTTCCTCAAAACCAAAAACAGTAATCCCCTTTAATTCTAATCTTATTGCTTGTTATCCTTACCAACCATAAGAATTTTGAGATTTTATCTTTGTACCTACTGCTTCGCAGATACAACAATCCTAACTTGATCATTACATTTTCCAACATCAGTTAGCTTAATGAAGTGTTAATGCACTTATTTATGATTTTATGTTTCTTTATAATCCTTTTAGTAAAATACACTGTTCTAATTTTGGTGGGGTTATGGTTACTTTTATAGTAGCTGGTATAGTGCTGTGGTTTGGATTTAGGATGATGTCCTTATTCTGCCTCAGTCAGCAGCTGAGCACCACCCACCACCACTGTCACTCCTCTAAGGGGGAACACAGACCCAGCCCCCGGGGGTTGGGACAAGGACAGTTACTGACAAGCACCGGGAGAGGGGAACAGTGACAGAGCCCGAGGCAGAATTCACACAGACACACTCGGTGATAACGCTCAGAACATTAAAGACCCGACGAGAGGATGACACAGCACACCAACCCCAGCCTCTGTCTGACCAGCACCTTTTATAGGGGCTCATTGACGTCAGGGGTGTGGCCTGGGCCAACTCAGCTCACCTGTGCTGGCTGACTGGGGAAGTCACATCTGTCCTGTCCAGAACCAGGGCAGATGAGAATAATGTTGATAACACAGAGATGTTTAGTTGTTGCCAAGCAGTCAGGGACTTTTTGGATTCTCATAATGGCTTGGTAATGAGATGGCATAGAGGGACCCCAGACGCTGGGAGGGGACACAAAAAGGAAAGCTGATCCAACTGGCTAAAGGGTATTCCATGTCATATGTCACAATGTTTCATTTATAACCAGGGTTTGGCTGAGGGGCTGTGTGACAGCTGGGAGCGTGGTGTAGCATCAGCTTTGGGGTGGTACCTGAACACCTCCCTGCTGATGGGAAGTGATGACTGAATTCCCTGTTTTGCTTTGCTTGCACTTGTGGGCTGAGAAGCTGGACAGTTTGGGGTAGTCTTGCACAGCACCTTGTGGGATGTCTCATGCAGCATTGACTTCAGATGGAAAGGAATTGAACAGTTCATCATTTGTTTTGTGTATATATGATTAACATATATTATTGTTATAGGCCTTTTTGTGTGTTTCCTATTAAATTGTTTTTACTTCTATTTTAACTCCAAGAGTTCTTTTACTTTCACTCTTCCTGATGGGGGGAAATCAGTGAGTGGTTGAATGGTTTTTAACTGCTGGCCAAGGCTAAGCCATGACATACATAAATTACACAGCACAGGTTTATCTTAATTTTGAATGTACATAAAAAAATGTGGGGGTACAGAGTGCCTCATGAAATCCACCCAACCTTCAAGTTCACACATAAGTCAGTTCAGTGGGAAATAAGCATCATCTACTATTGCCAAAATAAACTTGTGTCAGAAGAACCTGTAGATTAAAGTTCTTTTTCTTTCCAAGTATGTAATGAGATAAAAAACAAAAGTCACTAAATACTATGTAGTAGTATTATCATGTCAGTAAAACAGAGTTTATCAAGTGTCTACTTGTTACTCTGCTCTCACTTCACCTTTTCTCCTAGTAAGGAAGCTATTTTCCACTCAATACATAAGTTTAATTTCCAACACTTGTGAAGATTGGTAAACATACATTTGCATACATTTACACACAGAGAAACTTAATCCATAAGGGCAGTCATTTATGAGAGCAGTAAAACCAGTTTTAGTAACCTAATTCTGCAAAAGCAACTCAGGCAGAGTTTTGTAAAAGTTGAACTAATACATTTTAAAAGCATGGCAAGGTTTTAGAAATTAGTCACAAATGAGCAAACTTTGTACATGACATGTACATGAACAAATTAAAATGTCAGATTTATGTACTGTTACACAAACAGTTTGAGCATATTTACAAAATGGACTACATAGGTATTTATTCTTAGCAAACAATTTGTAGACATAATCTAATTAGTTTTCTCACTATTTCAGAGGACTTAGTCCAAAATCAAGCGCTACCTTTTGTGATGCTTTTAGAAAACTGGGGAGCAAATTTGTACTGATTAAAAATATATATATTTTTTCCTGCAATGTGTTATTAATTTCTGACTTACAAAGCTACCTTCATTCTCTGTAGCCCAGGAACAGATCTCTGTGAAGTCACTTGATCAGCTGCTGGTGTCTGTTCCTTTCTTTACGAGTTTTCTAAGTTTCACTGGCATGAGGAGGGATAATTTCTTCACAGCCTTTGAGAAGAAATATGCCAAATGATTGCAACATACTTCCTTTATTAGCAAACTGATGTCACAAAAAAAAGGAATGTCTACAAGGATTCACACAAACATTAAATTCAGAGCTTCTTGTCAGTAATGATAAAATTATTTTTAGAGGAAGAGTATTGTGGGGATAGATAAAGTTATAAAGAGGCTAGAGAGATCAGAAAAGGCTTTGTAAAATGCAAGTCAGAAGTTTCTGGAGACTTTGATAGATTGGAGAACTTGGTAGTAGATTGGGGACTCTATATCCAAGGATTAGCTGATGCAGGTTGCAGAGGATGAAGACAAAAATAAAATTAAATTATGTAAAAGGCAAATTATCTGTTTTTCTTTATATACAGAAACTTAGAAAAATACCCTTCCTCGGGTCCCAAATCATAAAATTTGATTGTTCATATATTTCACACCTCTTTTCCAGACATATATAGTGAAATCTGAGATACTCATCAAATAATGCCTGAACATTCTAAGCAGTCCTCTTTGTTATGCAGGCATTTGAACCTCATTGTTTAAAATGTAGTAGACCTTAAAAAATCAAAGAGACTAACAGACTAAACAGTACTTTGAGAGGGATAACAGGACTACAATCAACATTAAACCTTGCACTGCTTTTGAAGTGGGCTTGAAGAAAATGAATAAAATAGAACATATACAAACAGTTTTAAAGGATGGGAAGATGAACTGGAAGAGTCAGCCATGCATTTCAGAAGAGAACTTGTTTTGACACTCACAAAAAATTTCCAAAATGTCATTCAATTTCAAAAACTTTGATCCTGTCTCCAGTCAGCGAAGTATTGCTTTGCTGCAAGAGGCTTACCTTAGATACCATTACTGCTGGGTGCATATATTTCTTGTGAAGATTGAAGCCCATGTGTCAGACAAGATTCAAGTCAGCTTACTAGAAGGTCCTGTAGCCCACTTGCAAGTCAGAGGAGCCAAGGAGATCATCCTAACAGAGATGCAAGGGCTGACAGGGAAAACTATTCTAAAGATACATGTTCTAAGGAACATGCAAAACTTCTTTTCAGGTAAAAATAAACCAGCCTCAGCTCAAACTGTACTTCTAGTGCTTCTAGCAAAAGTCCTACAGCTGGTCTTCTCAGTTGAGAATAGTGCCTATGCTTTGAAATTTATTTTTCTAAGATAGGAAGGAGAAAAAGTTGTTTCCTACATTTAAAAATAAAGCACTTTAGATTGATTCAAAAGTTGTTTGTTTTTTTTTCTAATATACCTGCCTTTTTCACAAACACCAATTTACAAAATTCTGTAATGATTATGCCCATAAAAAAATGTTATTTTTCAGAGAAAGTTTCTTGGGTAGCAAAAACGTATTTTACCATGTTTTCTATTTATTTAATATTAAAAACAAAGAATTTCTTTTTCAAGAATTATTTTAATGTTATTTTAGTTTTCTATTTAGTCCTTTCATAAGAAAAGGCTTAAAAAAAAGGTTTTCATCATCAAATATTATACGTGTCATATTTATCCTAGATGTGGAGTATATCTTAATTGAAATACTGAAGATCAAAATGTTGCCCAAGAAAGCACACATGTTCAATAAATATTTTCATTTTATCATTTAGATTACAGGATTTTAATCTCAATTTTATCTTTATTAGGTAACTGTCAGGCCTGTGAAGCCAAAGAGTTTTATTTTTCTCTGTTCTGAAAGCAAAAGGTTTGCCATAATAACAAGAGGGTTTTTTAACATGATTATTCCTTATTTTCTTACTGCAATATTTTAACATTATTCAATTAAAATAAAATTATTTTTCCTAGAGCTACTAAAAGTAATTATAGAGAATTTAAACATACAGTATTCCTTGCTCATAATGAAAAGCGAAGAGGAAAGAATGATTTAATTGGCAGAGTACAAATTCAGTATTTCACTCTTCTAATTTACAGGTGGCAATTTTCTTTGTGGAACTCACATTTTTGCCACATTACTCTCCACAACTCCTGAAAGCTCACCCTGCTCCAGGAAGCTCAGAGCTGAAACTTAATAGATATCTTGATAATTTTTTCCTCTGGATGTAGAGGAGGTTCTTTCCTTACTACATCCAGACCTGCATCGAGAATTCCTAACTGCCACACAATGCTCACCTTCAGATCCTAGGGAAAACCAGGGAGTGCCTGTCTTCACCAAAAGCTTGAGTGGAAAGATGTGAAGAGTCAGGTTTTGAGAACTATAATAATGGTCGGGGCAGCAGATAATGAGTGAACTAAATGTAAATAAGAGAGTACTGAGTGTTTATAAAGCACTATAAACTTTAAATAGGTTCACATCTTGATATGGTTGACCAGTGTGTGTACAGCCAACGATGCCCAATGATGTCCCGTGTCTTCAATAATGAATGAGTGGGATTTTCTTCAGAAAGAAGCAGTATTGTTTGTCACAGACAGTAGCCACTTGTCTAACAAAAATATGCCCAATGATATCCCGTGTCTTCAATAATGAATGAGTGGGATTTTCTTCAGAAAGAAGCAGTATTGTTTGTCACAGACAGTAGCCACTTGTCTAACAAAAATACTATTTTTATGAAACTGTGACTAAAAACTCAGAAAGGTAAAGGTAAAGGTAAGAAGAATTCTTTCACTATTAGCTTAAGATTTTCTGGAAAGACTGGTGGAAGCTTGTACAGGTCTTCGAAAGGCTTCATCTATGTTTTAGTCTCTGCTGGCACACTATGTATTACCTCTTTCACTATAATTTCTCTCAAGTGAGCAACCCTACCAGCACTACTTTTACTCTTATTTAAAGAATAATCTTGAAAAATTCATTTGTCTTCTTAAATATTTGACATGTAATAGAGAACATTGGGATTCAACAATTTATTTTGTCATATTTTACATTTAGTATTTTTTCCTCAAAATCATGCATACATTCCGCAAGTGAACACATATTTGTAAAGAAACAATGTATTTGGAGATGCCTTGATTTCAATATTTCTTAAATTTCAATTTCTTCAATTTCCTAATTTCAATCTCCCAGAGATGATGAGTGTTTGGCATACAGAGGAAACAAACAGAAATGTTGGATGTTTGACATTTTATTTAAGCGACTATCAGAACTTTAAAAAATATTGCAAAAATAGTATTAAACTCTTTTCTTTGCTGGTTTAGCTTTTATCCATTGGTTTAGACCTGACTGCCTGCAACAACCATACTAGATAAACCTAATCTACGAGCAGAATTAATCTCAGAATTCAATTATATTACCTTTTACTAATTATCATAAATTGTATTTCATATAACAAATACTGACCTTAGTCACATAAAAAAAAATCAATTTTAGTAGTTTTAGCTCACTATGAAAGTTAATGTAGGGAGTTGATAGAAATTATTCCATAGATACATTGATGATATTGCATTTTGAGAATAAATAATAATATTTTGATTAATTCCGTGTTAAAGAAAGAAAGAAGAGAATGCCAGATCCAGCCTCAATATTTTCCAAAGGCAGAATGCTCAAAACACACAGGAAAAAATCTCCAAATATTAAAGGATTCTCAACATTCTCAGCATGCCTGTGAACTGAATGAACATTCTATTTTCTTGTCAGTGATTCAGTATATCCACAGCTACACATCAGTGACTGACAAAAAATCATGCCAACTGGGATTAAGCTTTATTTTAAAGTTGAAGGCATAAAATAGCACTAAGAAGACAATTGTACAACTGCTTTCAAAAGTGAAAAGGCATCTCAGATCTACTTTGCCTTTGAAAATTTGGCTGAGGATCATATTTCAGAGGCCCAATAGCTCATAACATTCCCAGTGTTCTATGCCCTATGCCTAATTAGGCTGCTACACATTTGCATAACCATGATGCTTCATGATTAATGTATAAGTCACAGCATGGAGCCCTGAGCAAATTCATCCACAGATCCTTCTCCCCATTCCTACTGCAAATAACCTATGTGTATAAATTGCAGTCTACAATACCTGTAGACATGGCTTTGTATTAAAAATAAAACTATATAAACTTTATTGTAAATCAGTACTGAGTTGTAAACTTTATCTAAAAATGTTAATAACAGTAAAATGTTAGCTCTTATAAAGCCACTAGCATTTTTACTTCCTGTGATTTATGACAATATTTTTCTGTGTTAAGATAAACTGTCAAGTCTATAGCTTTATACTTGAAATTGAACCAGATTTAATTTAAAACAAAGACTCTGTTAAATTAATAACCTAATAATTACTTTTCCACTATTACTCTTGGGGTAATGTTAACCTGGAGCAAACAAGAACTTGCTGTTCAAAAAGAGCAACATGTTAATAATACAATAACACATCCCCTCTCAGTCAAATTAACAGGGAAAATTCCTGAAAATGTTAACAAAGGTCTGATGAATAAAAGCTAGAGGATGCCACAGCAAGGGTGCCAGAAAAACGCAAATCTAACCTTTGATGGTTAAGTGGTGCAGACATCTTAGGAGACTACAAGTTGATACATGCTTTTTTGATTCATGTCAATGATTCAAATCAATGGGATTTTAAATAGTTTTGAACATTATTTATGTGCATTTTATCAAAAAGGAAAAAAAAACCCCAACATGTCTTTTTTAAATGTTCTACTTTAGAGAATTACTTTGAAATTCCAATAAGCATTCTATGTAAATTATTCTGGATTTAATAAAAATATGCAACATTGTATATGTGTATAGTCTTTTATACAAACACAAGCTTACTCTTTGAACTAAATACAGTGTGACATGAGTAAGTGACCTATGCATCTATCAGAGGAGAATTGGTCAAAACTATTTTAGGAAATGACATACATAAATTATAAGCACAAAACAAGCAGAAGAAACCTTGACGTGTATCTTTAGAGGTTTCTATTCCTCATCCTAATAAAGCCAGCACAAAACATTTCTATTCTACGATTCTAAGCAACACAAAGGATTACCTACATTGTATGAAACCAGTTTGTTCATCTCTTCTAACTTTTCAGTGTAATCAGTTTCTCTAGGTTTCTTTGGAGACAAAGTTCTGTGTCCAAATTGAAAGTCACCCCACTTACAGTATATTTTCAGAAAGACCCTCTCTCTAGACCGCTTCTTAAAACTTAGTCCACCGAAGAAAGTTGAAATTACAGTCAACCTGAACTCTCCTAACGGAAATTCCTTCCTCATATTAAACATCCATTTCTCTATATATACATACACATTCAGTGCTGCGGAAACATTTTCCAAAACGAGTGTATTTGTATTTGAAAGCGAGGGAATTTCCCTTTCCATCAATTTTCTCTTTTCCTTTTGAAATTAGGATCTTTTTTTTTTTTTTTGAGTGTGTTTGTGCATATAATCAAAGCAAAGCAAAGCAGTCTGCAGTTATAGTTTCCCCCCTAAGCATGTGATACTACTGCTTTAGGGCTTAAAAATGCTTAAAGAAATGCTGTGGTAGCTCATATGAGATCACTTTCTCTGTATACCAGATTTATGGGGTTAAATATATTTTACCAATAGCAGGCAGGCTTTCTGCATTATGTCCTCTTAAAGACCTTTTATAGCAAACATTATCTGAAGACTCTACAGATAACATATGGAAATAAGGATGGGGTTATTTTCTTATCAGAGATACATAAAAACACATGACAACGGCTACATTATAATCTCTGAGTTCCAATAAAGTAGATTTTATTTTGATAACATTGATATCTCAGAAACATTGACTTAATTGACTGGATTTATTTTCTTAATTTAAGAAGCCTTGTATAATAGCAAAAGAAGAGGCAGCCCACATTCTTCTGAATTTTGTTATCAAATTTGCTACAATAAATATATTACATTAATGACAAAATTACAGAGTTGTGGGTTCATGCAAATATAAGAAATAATTGTGAAATTGCCTATGTTTTATTCTTCAGTTTTGCTGTATCCACTGACTGTACTTTGCTATAATATCCACATGTCAGTCATTCTGCTACATGCTTGTTCTCAAACAAACATGGTATGGACGAATAAAATAATTTCTCATAAACAAAGGAAAAGGTCACTGTTCGTAAGTCTGAATCTTGGAAATTAACTATGTGCATACAGTCACTCAGCTTCAGCCAAATGCTCCCAGTTCTCTATTAAGAAGTAGTAAGGAAGAGCTTCCTTTACCATATCCCTACTCCAAACAAATCAGGGAGGATTAGAAAGGCATTTAGTACTGCTTAATTAAATATTCTTCTGGTAATCACTTCAATACTAGCTAACACATTCTTAAAAAAAAAAAAAAACAAACTAAAAACCAAAAACCCAAAAGTGATTGAAATGCCACATTTCTTTCTAAGCAATGTAATTTAGGGATTGACTTGTAGCTACAGAGATTTTCCTAATGTTTTACATACATCTCCCACATGAGCTAATTGGTGCATGAGTATGCATCTGTTTCTCACAGTAGTTAAAGGGAACAAGACAAAGAAAGAATTTATCTTATCTACTCCAAGTAGACATATTGTACAGAACTGGGTTTTGGCACCAGATATGGACCACTATACTCTGAAATTATTCTTGGGCAAGTTTAAACTCATGGTCAACATGTTTATTCATTGTTGGATCTCAGATTCCCTCACTCAAAGAAAATTCATATGCTATTTCACTTATAACACTTTTCTTCTTGGTTAATATGATAGACTGGGTTAGCATGGCTGTATTCCACTGGATATGGTCATGAACCATTACAGATTTCAAATAACTGCAACCCAGTTATTGTAATGACAAAAAGGTGCCATAAATGCATAGCTTATTTAATTATTTTTATAATTTTCCATGTTTTTACTTTTCTCATAGATAAAGCTGTGGAAACAGAAACTATTTTCTCCACCAATATTACAACTCTTTTCTCTATGATTCCATTAAATGCAGTATCATTGTACTCATGCACACATGCACATTTCATGTTTTTGAGAGAAAGTAGAAATATTCTTGTGGGCTTTTGGCTTTCTGTCTTCTTTTTCAGAATAGTATGGAATCCAGCAAAATACAAAATGGTCTCCTAGAACATGAAGAAAACAGAAGTATCAGTAAAAAATCATATAATGCAAGAAAGTTTTTTTATGACTGCTATTTTTTTCTGAAATTGGAGTTCTTAGGTACTCTCCATGATCCCACTCTTAACACCTTGAAGATCCACTCCTCTCTTCTGTCATGAAACCTCACAACCCTGGGTGGGGGCAGGGAGTACTTTACAAGAGTACTTTACAAAGTACTTTAAATGAAGGTGCACTGACTGTTTGCAGCTCCTTGATTTAGTATCTATTAAGTCTAATATGAGAAGCAAGGAATAGATTGCTTGTTTCTCATTTTCCTGCAATTCCTCTGCTTTTCCAGATGCTTCCAAATGATGTAGGTAGATGTTATATCTAAATGTTGCTATAAAACTTCAAAATATGTAGCTCACGTTGCTTTCTAGGAAATATTCTTGTTACGAGTGTTTAAATCAGTCCAAACTATGTCCATGTTATTTCATTACAGGTTGAGTGTTCAAGATCAATATTTTCATCACAGAACAAGTAATCATGTTTACTTAGTGATGTTTGACTTCTCTTTTACATGACTTGCTGATTGATAGGCTCAAAGAAAGCTGACTTTGGAATATATCTGGGATTTATTCCTGAGGCGATGATATTTCCATTTGAATGTACCTGTTGTCAGTAGTCAGGATTTCATAAGAAGAGATAATCCCAAAGACAGTTTAAACCAACCACAGATAGGCCTGAAGGTGTCATTCTAATTCCTGAAAAATATCATGATGAGACTTCAAAATGAGAACAAATGTGATCACAGTCTAAGACAGACAGCTAAGTTTGGAACAAGCAGCATTGCTTTACAAACAATGCCTTTATACATACACAGGGACAACTATAGCAAGCTGCCAATAACTAGCTAATCAGCAATACAATATCACAATACCTAAATTCAAACTCAGGGAAAGGAGTGCAGCCTTCTCAATAATAGTGCAGAAGATTTCAATGTATGGCCATGTCCAATAGTATACAGCAAGGACTTCAAGAAAATCCGATGATGAGATTTTGGGAACAAAACTTTCAAGGAAATTGCCCACTAACAGAGAAGAAAAATGCTTCAATATCCTTCACAGAAGGTCCAGTCTTTTAAAAGGACAACGCGACAATGAACAAATGAATAAAAGAACAATGAATAAAACGATGTTCTTATTTATATCACTTTATACAAGTAAATTCCAATTAATCTATGAGAACCAGTCATCTGAAATATATTAAGGCCCAAAATTACTAAAACCAGTGTTTGGTATGACTATCCTCTGTTGTATACCATTATAATGTTAGAGGCCTAAGAAGTCTCTGCTCGTTTCCATTTGACATATAACTGAAAGTTTACAGTGACAGAAGTTGGAGCAATATCTTTATTATGTTTTTGTAAAGGGGAAGTTTGAGGATTTTTTAGGTTAGCAGCAAACCTGTTTAAAAACCTCCAAGTTCTTGGTCAAATCTTACCTTTTCAATTTGTTTTTGTACTAGAATGGGTCCTCTGTTGCATTCTACTTAAACTTTAACACCTTTGCATGGGAAAGGAATGCAAAAACAGGTTAACAGGTTTGAACCAAAGAGGTTTTACAGGTGAAGATAGAAAACAATAAAAATATAAACCACTTCTAGGTCAAAAACTGGTGCTTTGGCAACACCAGTAAAATCAAGAATGAGTCTTATCTGTTTACTGTGAAAGTAGTTTTGTAAGTTGAAGATGGTACAGTGAATGTTGCCTTATAAACTGATGCTCACAACATGAAGAATGAGTGGTTGCCCAGCTGTGATACTGTTGGATTCACAAAGACATGGTGGCATGTCTCCCTTGACCAGTGTGTTGAAATGGAGAGACACATTTAGCAAAGATAGGCTAGGAGGATGAGGTAGACTAACTCTTAATGTGAGACAACAGTCATCATGTGTGGAGCTTTACCTGGGGATGAATGATAAGACAGATGAGAGTTTATGTGCAAGAGAAGTTTCATAGGGGAGACATTGTAGTAGGTGTCTAGTACAGGCTGTCCAACCAGGGAGAACAAGTGTATGGGGCCCTGTGAACTGTAAATAGCAGCATTCTCACATTTGTAGGCTTAACAAACCCCAGTATCTGCTGCAGAGACAACATAACAAGGCATGAGCAATCAAAAGTTTCATAGAGGGTATTGGTGACAACTTCCTCACCCAGGTGATAGACAAGCCGAAAAGGAGAGGTGATCTACTGGGCCTCAAACTTGCCACCAACGAAAGACCCATTGACGTTGTGAAGGTCAAAGGCAGCCTTAGTTACAATGACCATAAGGCATTGTCCTGTAATTCAGGATCGTGAGAGGGGGAAAAGCAATCTCACATCCCTTGTCTTCAGGGAGGCAGTATTTGGCCTCCTCAAAGATCTGCTTGGTAGAATATGATAGGATAGGTTCCTGGAAGGAAGAAGGGCCCAGGAAAGTTGGTTAATATTTAAGGATTCACCAAGAATTCTGTCTCAATGAGTAGGAATTCAGGCAAAACTGGCAGGGGATCAAGCAGCCCTACTTGATCAGGGGATGGATGAGATGATGTCCAGAGGTCCCTTAACCCTCAAACATTCTTTGATTCAGTGAACATAGGGAATATAGCACTTTTTTATTTTTAAGAGCATGTTCAGATCAATGATAGACCTGATGTAAGACTGTATAATTTAATTGAAATTAAATGATTACATCAGGTTTCCCTGAATATGAATCACCAAAGAGTTAAATTATGTGCACTTTGCTTCTGAAGTCTCGAGTTTCTTTGAGTCAAATAGATTGACTGCATGTGTGAAAAACACTTATATTAAATTATGTATTTGAATAGATGTTAAGATTTAATGATGTAAATGTTAAGTGCAAAATTATGCATAGTAAAAGAATGCTGTGTCAATGTACTGAAATGATCATTTATTACAGCATAGCAACAAGCAGTGCTTTCAAGCTTTCAAAGTCCTTTAATATTCTTGTTATATTTAAAAGGGTCATCTGGAACTGAGAGAACAGCTGGCTTTTCTAAACAGAAAAGGCAAAATGCTCCATGTGAAAAATAACTATCCCTGAAACTTTAGTAGAATGAATATTTTAATATAAGAAGCAAATATGCTGACCGTGCTTTTTATCCCTGCTAGCATTACTCAAATGCTTTATAAACCACACCAAAGAGCATGTGAGCATGGAACATATTATAGGAATGACTGTGTTTACATTAAAAATGCTGTTATCCCTGTCTCCTGACTCCAAAATGGCCAATAGTAGACATTTGTCAGAGGAAGATTATCAAGGGCAAAATTGTTTCTGTAGTATACGGAGGGCTGTGTGTAAAACAGCTTCTACTGGAACATCTAATTATTTCTAAATCCTTATGAATATTGTCATTCATGACATTCTGTTACTAATTATTTCTAAAGTTCAGCTAGGTATCTGAAAATCACCTTTTGTTTGTCCTGGGCTGGTGCCTGATAATTTTATCCATTGTCCTTAGCTCTTTCTCATTGAGAAACACTGAGTAGTCTTATGCAGCTCCAATTTGGCTACAGATCAAAGAGCTGTTCTCTCATGGAATAATGCAGGAAGGAATAAAATATTTCTCCTTTTCTTAGTTTGTTAAGAAATTTGTAAGAATCTTGAAGACCCCTTAGTCTGTAAGTTAGAAAATAAAGAGCCATCATGTTTTGCTGTTCAACTTTGTTGACCTGGTTTTAATTACTTGGCAAGTAAAACTAGGGAGAGAGATATCTTTGTACATCTGTGTGCATGAGTTTTAAGTGTGTGACATAGTCAAGCTCTTTCTAACAAGCAAAGAGGAAAAAACAAGTTCCAAAATTGAAGAACTGAAGACTTAATTTACAGAGCTTCTGACTTGCAAAACAAAAGAGAGAACCGAATATTTCGCATAATTCTCCTACCTTTTCAGAAAGAGTGCGTTAAAGTCTTCCAGAATCTGTTTTCCACATGAAAAAGCCTGTAACATCTGTTAAAGTTGAGAAGAAATCCCTTTTTTAATATTTGCAATTAACCTGTAGCATGGAGGTCACTAAAATGTAATAGCTATACATGTAAATACACATATTCATGCAGCCAGTGCTCTCCGTTGCAAAAGAATTGGTTAAAATATAACTATTTGCAAAAAGACAGTGATACTATCTGATCTATTGTTAAAATAAAAAATTGATCTGGAAGTAGAACTGTAGGCCATAGAGTACAATGTACAAGAATTAAGCATAGAAAATTATTTCTGTAGTGTGTACCTCAAATTTTCCGTCACATAGAAAGTAGTTTGTAATCCTGATGACTCAGTCATCAACTATATGATTCCCTTAGTGTTCTCTAACTGTCTTTGGTGTTAAAAAAAAATTAAATATTATTTTAACATAAATCAAATACCTTTCTTCCTCCTGTGCAGCCTGATCCTGAATGCATGGAGCCACTGGGAGACTTGCTGGGACAGATTTTTAAGTTGCATAAACACGGATTTCACTTTCCCTGTCTCCATTAACTTAGTTCTCTGTACTACAATCTTCATCTCCAGTCAAATCCCACCGATACTAATAAATTCACCTCTGTTCTTAAATGTCATGCACAGAATACCTTACTTTTCAACAGTTACTACTTTTATACTAGAATACTGCAATATGGCAGTTGCTGTATGGCTGTATCAATACAATTTCAGAGGAATAAAAGGAATAGTTCCTTACTTATGGTATCAACATCTTAATAGCTCACCACAACATAATACAGTGTAATTCTAAAGACAAGTGACTTACACTTTCATGTCACCTCTGACTAATTTGTATCCAAAGATTTAAGTATTTAGCAGTAACACATTTAATCATGATGCTATCCTATATCTTCTACCAGGGAGATACAACATGAGAAATGTTTCACCTTCTCTGAGCTGAGCCAATTTGAGGTACAGTGTTAATTGTAAAGACTGCAGAAAATCATTAATAATACTTCATTTATTTAATGATGAATGAAGGATGTTAGAAGGGAGAAAATGAGGTGTAAGAGTAGTTAATCTGTTAACATTCTCTTTTCAACATTGCTACTACCAGAGTAGTTCAATAAAGGCATTGATAGCTGAGAGTGATTTGAAAGATTGTAAGAATAAAGTTGTTGAACTTCCAGACAAATTTTATAATGAAAAATTTTCCTTCTTAAGTTTTCATTTTACTATGAAAGCCCAACATTATTTTTAGGGAATTCTGAATATAATATTTTATCCTGGGACAAGTGGATCTGATTTTTTTTAAATTTTTGCTTGTAAAAAGGAAATTTGAAAATATTTCAGATTTTTTCAATAATTTCCTCCCCACCTCTCCCACATGTTATTCACTGCAGAAGCACATAATCATTTCACTTGGGATGGCTCATAGCCCTTTTCTATAGGGAGGAATCACTAATTGTATTATATCTCCCATGGAGTATTTCAGTTTCCCCTCCAGTTGAATGCATGACTAAAGTTCAAAGAACAAACTCTACCAGGAGAGATTTTGCTTACCCAGCAACCATAGTTCATAGTGCATACAGAATTATAATAAATCCCCCTGTTATCCAGGTTTGTATCAAGAAGAAAGCGAGCATCCAACAGTAGCTTGATGAATAAAAAGAAAACATTGTAATTGCAATAGTCGTATATATGAATTCTCCCACTTTGAGTTTTGGTTAATGTTTTTATACATCTCTCCCTACTGGATTTCTGCCCCTCCTTTCTTACCCTGCCATGAGGGAACTGTGATACTAAGACTGAGCTGTTGGACAGTTGGAAATCCCAAGTAAATAGTTGTTACTAATTTCCTTTAGAATCCCCACCCCCACCCCATGGCCCCTACTACCTGTATTATTTTATTTCAAGGTGATGAAAAACCTCAAAATGTTTTTAATTAGGAAAAAAAACCCCAATTCTCCTAAATCTTCTGTTTCTAGGAAGGTGGATTTTCTTAAGTTCATGCAGAATTGAGACAGAAATTCTCAATAGGATAAAGTAGGATAAAAAAAACCAACAAAACTTCAAATTTTGTATGACATTAGATGCAGTGAAAATAAAAATAATGGGGAAATGCAGGAAAAATCTCCAGTTGATCAACTTTAGGCTGACCAGGGATTTAAAAGAACATTTGTGATATCTCTGAGAGTAAAACTGACAGGCTAAAGTCAGTATATATTTGGTTCCTAACTCATAGTACTCCCTTTGGGATCAGCATCAAGTTGTTGTGGTGTAGCAGCTTCAAGAACATCACTTCTGCAGGTCCCATGTCAATCAGGCTGTGAACCCTAGTTCCCAGGTAAACTTGGACAATCAGCAGACTCAGACATCACTTGACTGTGTTCAAAGATGTCAGGACTGTCTCAGTAATAGAGGTGCCCAGATAAGTTCATTTAAAAAGTATGGTACATAAGTATGTAACCAAGAGGTAATAGAAACTAGTGTTTTGAAACCTTGGATTTGCATTTGAACATGTTTTTACTTGCGGTTCATCTCTGAAAAAGTAGATTACTTGTATTACCCCAAAAGAGCAAAATCTGAAAAATTACCAGAAGAGTTTTTAAGAGATGAACATGGAAATATTCAGCAGGAAAAATATAGTAATGAAGGCCAAAATATACTTGTGGAAGTTCATACTACCAAAATTTTAAAAAAAAGTAGCTATGGTAACATTACAGTAAATAACCTAGTTAGAACTTTCTTATCCTTCTCTTAGGCTCAACAAGTACCTCTACTAATATAGGAGAGAGAGATACCTGAAAAAGGCTACTACGTAAAGTCAGAATAATTTTGCAATGTGCTTCCCACAGTGAGCAGGGATAGAATGGATAATGATTTTTATAAGTTTTGCTAGTTTTGAACCTTTCTATTTCAGTACTGGTGCTTAGAAAGCATTCGGTCACCATCAGGTATGGGGATTTCACCAAGTTTGATAGTTAGGCATTTTGAATGCCATCCCAAGGCCGGCTTTGCTATCTTCAATCAGTGATCTTGTAAGGTCCCAGTTCCGTGCTTGAACTATATGTATCATTATTGTACCTGGTACTTTAAACTGCAAGGTGCCTCAGATGCATCCATGTGGTCATTTGGCAGCTGGATTATGAAACATATTATGACCAGCTACTTTCAATGTTTGTCAACTGCAAAGCAGAAATAAACATAGTTTACAAAAGGCAAATAATACTTGTTTTATTGCCCAGTGGAGGCAAAAGTTGGGACAATGGCAGACCAACTGTTTGGAATGTTTTCCAGGATTTGAATTTCTAACAGAGACCTAGGCATTTGTATGCCCATTTGTGAAAATAAGCTTGGCTATTTGTGCCACAGCCCTATAGCTGCCAGCATTTGTGTGCTCTTCATGCTGGGAAGAATGCCAACTTGCCTATACATGATAGATAAGCAAAGGCAGTGAGCCCATTTATGGGAATGACCAGAGAAAAGGCATTTTCCTTTATTTTCTGTTAGCACTGATAAACAGAGAGGGGTGAAATATATCCACTGCCACAAGGATGAGGATAGTACTCAGGGAATGGTGAATGGCAGAAGGCAGTGAGCAGGAAACTAGTTGACACCTCTTATATTATATGCTCCTTTTCAAAGTACCCCCCTCAAAAAAAAAAAAAACCAAAACAAAAAAACAAAAACAAAAACACCAAACAATAACAATAACAATAATAATAATGATTTTACATAACATTCATTAGGTACCTGTAATGTAGCCTCTAAGAGTAAAATATCTCTGTGACAAAAGGACTGGATCTACTAAAGAAGCAGAATATTTAAAATGCATGTTCTAGGTGAGTGACTACTATGGATTGGGATCTTAGACTATATGGACAATATGAGCTATTGACCACATGACCCATTCTGTTGAGTTTTATTAAAATTGCATTGAAAATGCAATATAAAAACCCAATATGAGATAACACTAAGCATCTTAGTCCTATCTACACCAAAATGTGGATTTGGAGTAAAAAATTCAGTCAGCCAGTCACTTGTGAAACTAATGACTGTCCTATTACTATGAATAAGAATTCACAAATTTAAATCTTCTAGGGATCTAGCCCAGATTTTATTGGTGTGAGATGCCAGGAATGTTTTGGTTAAATGTGAGCGTAAACAAACAGCATATCTGGATAACCATTAGATGCTAGTTAATAATTATGAGAAATATATATAGAACGAATTTTTTTGTGACAAAGGTGGACTGGAATAGGTTTCCTACAAAATCTGTGGATGCCCCCTCCCTGGCAGTGTTCAAGGCCAGATTGGATGGGGTTTTGGGCAACCCGGTCTTGTGGATGGTGTCCTTGCTCATGGCAGAGAGTCGTGGAATTAGTTGATCTTTAAGGTCCCTTCAAACCCTAACCATTCTGTAATTCTATGATTCTATGAATCTCAATATGTTCCCATACTCCATGACAAGGAACTGTGTCCATCTGGAAAAAAAAACATTCCTGTTTTCTAAATCACATCACTAAAACCATTATCTATATTTTTGTATATATACAGGGATGTACAGCAAATCTGTAAAACAATTTACACTTTAAAAATTGTTTTTTGTTACTTAAGATTCAATTTTAAAGTACAATATGGGCTTTCCTATATACCATGTCATTTTACAGAACTCCAAAGTACACGATTAAAGGACAGGCTATGCTAGAAGACTTGGTAGCAATTTAGCACTTATTCTAATGGGTATTTTCAAGAGTTCTCTCTTCTCCATGATCAGTAATACAGAACCATCAGACTTTCCATAATAGTAGCAAAATAAAAGGAACATAAAAGCAAATATACCCATTAAGAATTACTTAGATCCCAAAAGTTACATCTCTTAACTCTAAAAAGCTTTATGAGGTGAAGCAAGGCTTTGGAGTATTTTGCAGGTTTTTTTTTCATTTTAAAATAAGATTATGGACAGACCTGACACATTAGATTGTGGTTTAAATTTTAAGCCTTTAAGAAATTGAACACCTATACTGGTACATACTTCAGCTGTTCTTTTCAATAACTACAAGCCTTCTGCTTTTAAAAATTACTGTAGCTTGCACAAACAAAACAAGAACGTGGGTGACATTTTGCCCTGAATTCTCTCATTGAGTTGTTTTGTGACCTTTGGAGGAGACTACTTAACTTTCTTGAACCTCTGCTTCCTTTACCTCATGCTGAAAAATACAACACCAGTTATATTAAAATCTCTGCAAGAATTGCACTTAATCCCATGAAATTAATTTTATGAAATTATTCTCAGACTTAAACATATAATGGTTAAATGCATATAAGGATTGAGGCATATGAAGGTTGTAGGGTTGAGCCATAAAGAATGCATAACTTTCCATAAAAAAAATATAAATTGCTAATAGATGGTATCAGTAATGAATCTAAAATAAAAATAAAATGCACCAACCTCACTCCACAGTGATGCACAAAAGCACTTGTGAAATAATTCTCTTAGAGGGAGCAGCCCTGCGTGGGTTCAGTTTACTCAGCCTTGATCAATTTTGGGAGACAAAGAACTTCAGGCAGTTTGCAAGGTGTATAACCTTAAACTTCCTCAGAAATCCTTACCTAAATATATACCTTTGAATATTTTACACCATAAAACATTGCACAGCTATGTTACTTAACTGCAATTTATCTTTGGTATTATTTGCAACTTCCTAAATCAGGGGAGTGTATATATCACCAGTATGATAGATAGATAGATAGATAGATAGATAGATAGATAGATAGATAGATAGATCCTTGTCAATTCAACAGTCTTAGCTATGCTTTTGAAATTTTTGACAATTGAACTTCATTAAAATTTCTTCAAAGCAAATTAACTATTAAAAAGTTTTTGAAAGTCACTAGCATTTTTTCTAGATACTCTGCAAAAATACCTACCAAATTAAAAAACTTTATTTTCATTTCTCCTCTCCTCTCCTCCCCTCTCATCTCCTCTCCTCCTTCCTCCTTTTATCTGTCTTTCTCTTTTTTTTTTCTCTCTCCTTCCTTTTTCTCATTTTTTCTCTCTCTCTGACAAATCCTGATTCCCAGTTTGGAATACTTTGTTATTTTGAAAATGGAGCACACAAACTGAAGTTTTTACTTACTTGGATGAGCAGACATCAAAAAGTATTAATAAATTAGGGCAATTTAGTGTCATGGTAAGTTAATGTCACTAACTTGACTTAGCTAACTTTATTACTCAATTAAGTTCTCCCTTTGTAAATTGGAACCACCTTCTGCTTGGAAAGCACAAAGTTAAAACACAGTTCCAAGATGGGGAGTTTAACTATATTTTAATAGGATTATTCACTAGTACTTGCCAACATGAGTAAGCTTTTTGTGATCTGATCCAATGCAAATAAAATGTAGTTGGTAACGAAGTGGAAAAAAAGTGTTCACAGACAATCTCATCAACCATATGCACATCAATGGAAATAATATGCTGCTAAACTCTGGAGAATTATCCTTCCCCTACCCCTCCTCCCACCCTGTGCAATGATTCACTAGATAGAAAAAGCCACTAGGTGGCATTTGTGATTTATTAGGCTGGAAGCAATGACTTTTAAAGATTTCATCTAATCTTTGGTTTCAAGAGAACAAGGCATTTAGCATTCCAACACATTTTATTCAAGAAAACCACTCCATAATTAGATAAATCCATAGAATTTTCAATTCTGCAATACTATTTAGAAACTTAATTTATGAATTTTCTATTCAAATCCTAGACATTCTCAGGCATGTATTCCCTGACCCCTCAGCACCAGTTTACGTAAGTAATTACTTGTCTACAATTAAGCTGTAAATAATGCAATCACTCCATTCTTGTCCTGTCACTCTAGTCCCAACCACAACAAATAGGGCTAATCACATACTTACTCAAGTGTGTAATTATTCACAGTTAAACTTCTGTCACTTTCACCCTGTTTGGAAACAGTAGAACACAACCTGCAATTAGCAAACGTTGCTGCAGGCACTTTTACTTGGAAATACACCACGGATTCAGCACCTATGTGAGCAAAGAGCTAAACCCTTTGATCTAAGATCCTGGCATGGTTTCTTCCCCGTGGGCTATTCTATTATCAGACCTCAATAAGGCAGAGAGATCAATGAATTATTATTATGTCAAATAAACCTACCGAAAATCACTCATGTCCCCTTTGTCAGAGACTTTGTATGCATTTATACCGTGCTTATATTCATGCATATGTATGCAGATATATGCCAACACGTGTCAAATTGTGTCTGAAGATATATGAATCAATCAAGTATACACCTTATTTGGATTTTCATTGAAATGTCAGTACAAATCTTGGTATTCACAAATTAGATTGATAGATATAGGTCTGGAGTTGTAATTTCTTTTATATGATGTTTCCTTGGTTAGAATCTGAGACTTCGGGGAAAAAAATCCTTCTTGATTGAAATGCAACCTTTCAAAGCATTGTATTCAGCAAAACACAATTATATTAGCAGATACAGAAAGAACCGTATGTAGACATGTCATTAAAATACTAGTCATAAAACGTATGCCTTTAAGTCATGCTCCAGCTTATTGTACTGAAGTTTTCCAGCTAAAATAATAGTCTTGTAATAAATTGAGCGCATCACACATGTAACATTAAATTGTGCATGCCCTCATTTCATACTGAGTCAGGTTCTGTCACATGTACTCAGCATGAGCTATTCCTTACTCTATCCCAAAGGCTGGTAAAGAACTACTCAGCCTGAACAAGGAGGCAGAATTTGTCCCATGGAGAAGATTGAAAAATTAGAACAAACTCATTTGCCACCTGCCCTTAGCAGTAGTTCCAGAAGCAGATGGAATATGAGATTAAAACCAGGACCTGTTTTTTCGATTTCTGGCATATAAACAGAACATTTAGAAAAGGCTGAATAAGAACAAATACAGAAAGTAATTGTTATAACACTTGTTTTTGTTTATCAAAGAAACTGGACTGTTCATTCCTTCCTCCCTTTGCCCTGCTCCCTGCTTCAATCTCGACATGGCTATGGCTCATTTTATAACTGTTCACATGAACCAAGGTTGTTTTATACCCAGAAATCAGAGGGCATGTACAAAAGAAAGCACAGATTGTAAATAAACCTTTGTGAGAAGACAGAGCTTTGAAATTCTTCATTAAATCCTTCAAGAGATGCGTTGGCCAGTATCAGAGGTGAAATAGCTCCCTACATGAGAACTTTGACATTTTGAGTGGAATAGGTTTCTTTACTACTACATATTAGTGTAAGGAGGTGAGGTTGTTATCTAGAATATGTTTCAGTAGACAGTGAATGAAAGGAAAAAAGGGAGTCAGAGTAACAAGCTATGCTATCAACCTGCATTTTCTACGTCGATATGCAGAAGCATATAAAATAAATCTGAAAATCATGAAATTTAATTATTCAGTGTGCCTACTGGTCAACCTGTAGAAAGGTAAAGGCAGAGGATTACTGTCTTGTCCTTAATGGTGTCTGGCAAACAGGTTTTAACTCATGAATTTCGACAAAAAGCTGGAGCATCCAATTGCCATGGAAACAGTCGTACTGGACAGACCTCGTGGCACTTAGCTAGTTAGTTAGTTAGTTAGCAAGTTAGTAGCTGTTAAATTATAGTGGTATGAAATTGCTGTTGTTGAAATTGATACTTTTGGAAATGGCAGTAGCTGCCTCTCAGTATAATGACTCACTTGAACAGTCTACCAGCCAGAACAAAATGCTCAGTAAATGTTTCCAAGTTGACAGACATTCTGTTAGGGACCTATTATTTGTTGTCAATAGGATGCAGGAAGAATGCAGACATGCTGGCTTTAGTTTATTTTTTAGCTGCTTGCTAAAACCATGACCTTTTGCTGCTGATGATATACATATGTTGAACATTTGTTTAAACTGTCTTCCCACCACTGATAAACACAACCCTCCAGATTACATTATGCAAATGAGTTGCAAAGGAAATAAAATAGAATTTCATATTTTCCTACCTAGCAATTTTTCCTACTGTTTTGTATTTATGACACTTAAAATAATATGTAATCCTCAGAGGAAAGTGTGCGATTCATATAGTTATTGCCTATAATTCTTCCCCAACATCAGAAAATCTGTCACACTGTCATTGCAAGCTACCGCCTGAGAAGCTGCCCTTCGGAGTCTTAATTTCCCTTTCCTTCCCCCTCACAGCCCACTAAGATTATTTACAAGACCCTGGCAACCACATCTGAAATCAGCCCTTGGCAGATTACTCAAGATTTGTAAACCGCATGAGAGGAGTAGGCTACAAGATATGCCGATAAGGGCTTGGGTATATCGGTAATGAACCTACCCAGTTTCTTGTTATCATTTGAGGGTAGTATATACTTCATCTCTCCCCTTTGATTGGGCAATCAAGGATTTGCCTGCATGCCAAATTTGTTTTCTAGTTAAGCCAGCTGCTAATTCCATTCTCTTTTCCCAGTATATTAAACACATCCTAATGTCACCAGCAAGAACAGGAAATAAAGTGTGTTAGGGTTTTTTTCTTTATTATTCACTATTCTGAATGTAAAACAAAAATATGTCTGAGCAACGACAATTTATCAGTACTGCAAATTATGTGTCTTAAAAATATATTGCATTAACTAGCTTTATGCTCTCCTAAATTATGTTTCATGGAGAAGGTGGTAACAAGCACATTTCATTAAATAATTTGCTTTCTTTTTGTTCACTGAAATGTGAGGGTTTGAAGCCCTGAAGCTCAAAGCGATATTCAGCTTGCTTACAAATGAACATTATTTTTCTGTCTAAAAGAATGTGAGACTGAACTAATGACATCATTATGGTTGCAATCCATCACACTGGAAAGCAAGTCTAAGAAAATCAGTACTGTAGGCTACAAGCAATATGCTGAATGG
Source organism: Heliornis fulica (assembly GCA_013399135.1). NCBI lineage: Eukaryota > Metazoa > Chordata > Aves > Gruiformes > Heliornithidae > Heliornis > Heliornis fulica. The sequence continues at coordinate 143,530 of VXBZ01007605.1, read as the reverse complement.
CTCAACAATGTAAATGTTACACTTCCAAATCAACAGGGATTTGGAGTGACTTGTTAGAAGCTGTCATGAATCACAGAACTTCTTTCTAAATCCAGAAGGCTGTCACAATATTTGATTTTTTCTGCTATAAAGTTTCCTATCTTAAAACTACAGAATCATAGATATAATATATGTCAAAAGATAAATCTTAATCTGACTGCTGTTTTTGTAGCCCTGAATTTATTGAAAGAATTTACATGATTCAATATACAGATGATATGGATGGTCATCCATAGCTGAAACCAGAAATATTGGATAGAGTTTCAGGATTAAGGAAATAAATCTTACAACATGATTAAGCTGAAAATTTGGAAATCTCTAGCACAGCTGCACTTACTGGATAGCATTTCAAGGCGAAGTTAACGTGTTAACTCCCTTTAACCTCCTGAGAGCTTTTTGCCGTTTTGTCAGTAGAGGGAAGAACATATTCTACATCTTATCTGTTACTCTTGATTTCTAGCAAAGATGAAACACCTGGTCATCAGTCACTTGCAGTTGGGTAAGGTAAAACTACACAATGTGGGATTTTTGGTTTTAGGTTCTTTTTTTTTTTTTTTTCAATATAAGAGATTCTATAGCAAGATAAATATTTATCCTTGCCATTAGTTTTAAGAACCATGTTTGTTAATCTTTTATTGCAATTACCTGTGCCAGTATGGTTTTACACAATGAAGCTCATCTCATAGATTAATCTGTAGAAAAAGGGCTCAGCATTTGGTATCAACTGGATGTTAGCTTTTGGCATAAATTTTCTGGAGTTATGGCTTGAAACTTGAGAGACCCATTGATCTCAGGTAATAATAAACATCCACACTGGGATGTGTTTTTCAAGGGTTGGGTCTAACACCTTTGAAGTTCTAGCTAACAGCTTGTTTGAAAACTAGTCCTTTCAGTAGATCTACTTAAAAAATAAGATTCTTTTGCACTGAATTAATGATTTCAGGAACATCTCAAATGTTGGTCAGCCTAAGGTGGTCTCTAGAAGACAGTGGCTGGGAAAAAATACAGGCAAAGTGACAAAGGTGGCAATTCCTAAGTGATTAGCTAGTTATAAAAACATTACCTGATGAACTCTGCCAAAAGAAGTATTAAGATTATGCTCTAAAGTATTTTCTTATGTAACAGAAGTTGCATAATTCTGTCAGATCATCAATTTTATACAAAAAATGTCAGAATTTTTAGAGTTTTTATGTTGTTTACCTGAATTTTTATTGGTTGTCACTGTTGAAATTATATTAAATAACACATGTGAGTACATAAACTTTATATTTGTATGTTTCCCATGGCAGAGTACTGTATGTTTTCTATATCATACATATATGAACTCAGTGTGCTACTTATTGAAGTTGAACAAATAAAATACTCATAGATTTGTTATTTTATTGTATGACTTATGGCTGGCATGCAAACTGGCATGCATCTGTTCCTTCCTTTTGCTGTACAATTATTCATTTAAATAGGTTCTCCTGAAATGCAGAAGAAATTAAATGTTCTATCCACATTCACGCTAAATGAATTAATTCTGATTAATGTTACTCAAATTAATACAAAAGGAATTAATCATAATTAGAAAGATATTGAAATGTTTTACCCTGACTTTTTAAGCTTTAATATGCTGCTAGGTTGCATGACATTAGATATGAACCCACAGCTAAACCCCTAGATGCAAGGATTTGGGGAGTATCGGGAGGAGTCTACATCTGAAACTAGACTGGGAATTTTGCTCTCATCTCTCTTTGAAAGTGATATTTATTATGCATGCTCTTTTGAGTTCTTAATTTGTTTTTAATTGGTTTATGTTTTCTAATAGCTCTTAGCCACTCCCTTGAGTCAGAGGGCAGAGAGGAGCTATATATCTGCATAAGCTTGCTTGGATATATACAAGCTGATATGAATAATGTATTGAAATTCAGAGTTTACACAATGAGGAAGAGAAGAGGTAAAAGAGATGTGGATAAGGTGTTCTTTGATTTATTCCTCCTTACATAAGTAAAATACAGAAATTGATTACTGATATTTCATAGTATCTCCACGGTCTTTCTTTCCTAAATTCTTAACTGAGGCATCTTCGCTGATCATAGGACAGTCAAAGCTAAGTTTCTAGCAATTTAAATATCTGTGGAATTTGTTTAAATAATAAATTGATAATAGCTCTGCATTTATTTCTCTCTAAATTTTTGTCCCCTCTATTTTCTGGCATCTGAGATGTATTCTCTGATAATGTTGTGGCATGCTGAATGGGATGTCAAGGACAAGAAGTGCTTCTTCAAGCATGCCAGTAGCAAAAGGAAGACTAAGAAAATGCAGGACTACTGCTGAATGTAATGAGTACACCAGTAACAGAAGATACAGAAAATGCGTTACTGAATGCTTTCTTTGTTTCAGTCTTTACTGCTAAAGCTGGCCCTCAGGAATCACAGACCCTGGAGGTAAGAGAGAAAGTCTGGAGATTCCTTGTTAGAGCAGGATCAGATTAGAGGTGATATAGCTAAACTCAAGACCCACAAACCTATGTTTTCTTTTGATAAAAAACAAGGAGTGGCTGATACACCAGAAGGCTGAGCTGCTCTTCAATGAGTCCTGGAAAGGCTAGAGAGTTAGGTGGTGAGGAACTTAATGAAGTTCAACAAGGGAAAGCATAGGGTCCTGCACCTAGTGGGGGAATAACCCCAGGCAGCAGTACAGGTTAGGGGTTGACCTACTGGGAAGCAGGTCTGCAGAGAAGAACCTTAGAGACCTGGTGGATAACAAGCTTTCCATGAGCCAGCAGTTTGTTCTTGTGGTCAAAAAGGCCAATAGTATCCTGGGGTGCATTAAGAAAAGAGTGGCCAGCAGGTTGAGAGAGGTTATCGTCTGCCTCTATTCTGCCCTGGTGAGGCCATATCTGGAGTACTGTGTCTGGTTCTGGGCACTCCAGTTAAAGAAAGGCAGGGAAATACTGAAGAGTCCAGCACAGGGCTACAAAGACAATGAGAAGATAATGAGAAAAGCCTGAGAGAGATGGGTCTGTTTAGTCTGGAGAAGACTTACAAGGGGATCTCATCAATGTTTATAAATATATACAGCGTGGTGTCAGACTCTTTTCATTGGTGCCCAGTGACAGGACAAGGGGCCATGGCGCTTCTTCACTTGTGAGGGTGGCAGAGCGCTGTCACAGGCTGACCAGAGAGGCTGTGGAGTCTCCTTCTCTGGAAATAGTCCAAACCTATCAGGATGTGTTCCTCTGCAACCTGCTCTAGGTAAACTGCTTTAGAAGGGAGGTTGGCCTACATGACATCTTGAATTCCCTTCCAACACCTACAGTTCTATGTTTCTGTTATTCTGTGATGGAGGCTTCAATGGACCCTTTATTGGACAGTTTGACTGCCTCTTTTGTGAGGATAATTTTTCCATCTCTTCTTACCTGTTTCAAGATTGACTGGAAGGGAATGAGTAAATCTGTCCCACCAGAAAAGATCAGGTTTTGGATTCCAAGCTCCAGTAAGAGTTAATGCCTTGACCCTAGATTAAGAGTTTTGTTCTAGCTCTTCTGATCTTAATAATTCTATTCATGAAGTAGAAATCTATTGTGAATTAGAATTCTCAAATAGGATTGCAGAATTAAATTATAATATAAAGTTGAACAGATGAGGTAAAGTTGTCACTTCAGCATGATGAAAGGGGAATCGATGAAAAGAATGTGATATTTTCACAAGAAAATTGAGAAAGATTCTTCAGCATTTTCAGTAAACTGTTACTTATTTTAGAAGATGAATAAAAGAGCAGCAATATCAGGGAAACCATAATTTCTCTAATCTGGCCTGTAACAACTGTTCCACATGAATATTCAGAATAGTGATATTATGTTGGGTTCCTGCTCTGTATGCATAGCTTAAATAAAGACCTCTGGTCTGCTAGGCCTTACTTAGCACAAAATTAAGTGGAAGTACTACTTTGAACTTCTGTTCTAGTACTGTTTAGACATTTTAGCATATAAGAGTGTCCCAGCAACCAGATGATGCCTTCAACATGAAATCTGCTCTGTGTAACACCGTCATCATCATGAGAAGCAGTTGAATACCAATATGTCTGCAGCTGTGCTGAAAGGTTTATAGCACAGTGAGTGGTAATCATATTAGCTGCCTTTATCACTTGGACTGTACATTACATTAACATAATACAATTTTATAGCTTTAAGAAATATTAAACAGAAATGAAGGCAAGCAGCGCTTCACTAATGGATTTACAACATCTCTTATCCCTGCTCAGCTACAATGTCTATAATCAGAGAGAATATTATTTGCACTACTTCAGAAAGAGCTGTTCATTTCAAACATTGTGTTATTCTGCTAAGTATTTATCACCTAATCGGTTTGTTGGTACAGAAACTGCTTTTATACTTAATCCTGATTTTAAATAGTCTTTTCTTTTTTTTTTTTCTCATGTACATCCAAAACAGCAACACACACACACACACACACACACACACACACACATCTTCTGTAAGAGATTAAGAGACCAAAAAGTCTCTTCACTAGGAGAATACCACTGAAATTCAGTATGAGTAGCTAATTTGCCTTAGATCTTTTAAAAAATCTCTAATTTTATTCTAGATATATGAAGTAGCTTTGGTGGTTTTAGTTGGGAATACCAATAAATTAAATAAACATAAGTGGAAATCTAATTCATCTTACCCAAATCATCTCCCCAAAGTAAGGGGAAGAACACTCCAAACAAAAAACAACTGTTCCTATTCTAAAGGGAGTTTGAATGACTAAAGCATATTTTCTTTGTTTCCACTCTCTAACAGAAGCATGAAAGTTGAACAGAACCAAAGGCATTACTGAAACTATCCTCATATGCTTAATCCCCCTTTTTTTTTTTTTTGCCAATCCCAGTAGAATGTATTACTAATATTAGCCAGACCCTGAAATTGCTCTGTGCAAATAGTTCATAAGAAAACTTAAGTAATCATTCTTGAGTAGTCCACTATTTGTTTCAGGACCATCCATGTTCCTAAGCCTTCATTTATAATTGTATTCAAGCTCTTTACTTGGGAAAGATCTGGCCCACAGCTCACAAGCACTGGTGAAAACAGAAGAAATCTAGAGTCTGCTTTAAGTCTCTCACTCCTTTTTGTCATCCTCAGTATTACATCTTTTTTTTTTGTTTGTTTGTTTGTTTGTTTTTTTTAATGGGTTGCAGTTGCAAACACAAGCCCTGATTACTCAGGCTAAACATTTTCAGAGTGACTTAAGATTTGGGACCACAGCCTGATACTAAAGACATTGCCTATGTTCAATCTTCATGCTAGATATCTTTAGAAGTCACAGTGAGTTGCATGTGAGATGTAGGTGTAGGAATGGCCTCAAAGCCCTTGTATAATTCAGGTGAAGTTTTATTGGTTTTCTCTCCATTAGCAAGTGTTTTACTGTAGCTGGCTTCCAGGAAACAGATGATGATCACAATTTTTAAGTGATAGATATAGATATAGATATCTATCATACATAATTTACTATTCTGTGGTCCTTTTTTTATAAATGATTTGCATTTATAGCTGCTTTGCATTTCCCCAAGTTAAAAAAGATATGCAGTGAAGTTATGCTAAGAAAGGAAGAAAGTAGAAGAAATTTTATGGTTATTTTACTAAGCTGTTCATTACAAAGGCATTGCTCCTTCATGTAATTTAACTTTTCTGGAGAATTGGTACCAAGGAATCAGCCACACGAAAGTATATTTATTGAAAGGCTGATACAGCTGCCAACCTTGTGGCTATCTCTAAAGGTTCACCTCTATTTCCAAAAAGTTAGTTATACCCAAAGAGTCAGAGGTGAGCTGGCAACATTACTGGAAAGAATAACTATACTTTCTTGTTCAAAGCTTAGTATTTGCTCTTTTCAGGAAAACATGGTATCTTTCTCTTCACAACAGGATTTACAGCTTGCTAGCCTGCTTGTTTGATGGTATTCAACTGTGTTAAATATTTTAAGGTCTTTTTTACTGAACATTTCGCTACTGAAGTAAAAATATTCAATGTCTATCAAGCACAGGCCTTTGCTTATTATTTTATTCCATCTATATCTGGAATTTTTCAGTTAGGTACTGTCTCTTACCAATATCCTTCTGTCTTTTTAGTTTATTTATTATGGTAAGAGAAAAGTAACTTGTTTGCAAAAAAATCCTAAGAATGGCACAAAATTATGGTGGACAGCGGGATGACCATAAGCCAGCAGTATGCCCTTGTGGCCAAGAGGGCCAATGACATCCTGGGTTGTATTAGAAGGGGTGTGGCTAGTAGGTCAAGAGAGGTCATTCTCCCCCTCTACTCTGCCCTGGTAAGATGGCTCCTGGAGTATTGTGTCCAGTTCTGGGCTTCTCAGTTCAAGAAGAACATACAACTCCTTGAAAGAGTCTAGTGCAGGGCCACCAAGATGGTTAAGGGAGTGGAACATCTTCCTTATGAGGAAAGACTAAGGGAGCTGGGTCTCTTCAGCTTGGAAAAGAGGAGACTGAGGGGTGACCTCATTAACGTTTATAAATGTGTCAGGAGGGTGGAGCCAGGCTCTTCTCAGTGATGGCCAGTGACAGGGCAAAGGGCAATGAGTGCAAGCTGAAGCATAGGAAGTTCCATGTGAGTATAAGGAGAAACCTTTTCACTGTGAGGGTGACAGATCACTGGAATAGGCTGCCCAGAGAGGTTGTGGAGTCTCCTTCTCTGGAGACATTCAAGACCAATCTGGACATGTTCCCGTGTGATTCAATCTAGGTAATCCTGCTCAGGCAGGGGGTTTGGGCTAGATAATTTTTTGAGGTTCCTTCCAACTCCAAATGTTCTGTGATTCCGTGATTCCCTACAGATGAACCAGTGGAGCATGTATATTTAGTTAAATTTCCAGTACACACACACACACAGTCTGCATTTTTATATGTATTCAACACTATTGTGTACTACTTCTCTTTTGGTGCTTAAAGAAAACACAAGCCCTCCGGGTCAAAATTTAACCTAAGGCTCTGCATCAGTTTACTGGCAGTTCCTGTTCAGTTACTGACTGCAGCAGAAGTGTCTTGCAGTTTTCCTGCACCTTGGATTAGGAAATAGAGATGGAAGGCTGTTAAAGTTGACTCCTGGGGGTGTACAGCATCTTGGTATCATCAGCATATATGCAACAGATGCAGACATTATCAACATTGGTATAAATCCATTAACTACTCAGATGCAAAGTGTATTGGGAAATCAGATTCAGTTAATCTGGTGAATCAAGGACACATTACTTCAAGAACCTGTGCCTTGCCTTCAACAGGATTATGTGTGCTGAAGTGTTGAAACATCTATAAATTCCTAATCCTGGAAGCAGAAATCAGCAGCTGAAAGCTCTGATTCACAGAAGACAAATCTGACCTGCTATAATGAACTGCCTGGTCCCCTTTGCTCCCTGGAAAGAAGACGTAGTGTGGCACTGAAGAGTTTGAGGGTTAATATATTTGCTACTTAAAAACCAATTTGGACAACAGATTTCATTCATCTGTGCAACACAGTAAGCTTTGATTTAGGCAATCAAGATTTTCTTTATATTTAATTGTGTACACTTTTTTCATTCAATGAGTTGTCATCTTTTCATGTATTTTTAAAGTCTCGCAAGGAGATGATCTGAAGTGCTGTTAATTATCAATTAAATTTTCTCAGAGTAGATTGTATAAAGTTCAGATGAACCCAATTAGAAAGAATGCAGCTTCCTTCTGCACCTCTAGGCTCAATTATTTTAAAGTATATGATAGCACAGGAAAATAATCAAACTTTTCCTATCAATTATAAATGTGCTTCTAAAATGAGATGCTAAAAAGTCAGAAATGCATAATTCAAAAGTGAAATTAATAGAAATACATTATTCTTTGTTTGGCTTTTTTACACCCTTCATGGTCAAAAACAAAAGAGATGACCTTGTAGATTAGTAGACCCCATTAATCTGTGTTATTTTGGGTTTAGGATATCTTTCTACTACTGGAGTCTTGTTATAAATGTTGCATTTCTGTGAGCCAGTTTTAATCACTTTAGTATAAATTTGAATGTTTATTTCCTTATTTTAATTCCCAGGTTTCTCAGTTTTATTAACATCCTTCAAAGTTTCCACTCTCCAGTCATGTCTTCTCATTTACCTCACTTGGTCAACGCCTTTCCACAGCATCATAAACGTACCTGATGTTTCAGAGAACCCTGTTGACCTGAGTTTATTATCTCAATCCATTATGCTATTGAAGTAAGACAGGGGAAGGCATTTCAAGAGAAGCTTATCAAGGAGTTTGTAAATAATGTGGGCTAAGAAAAGACTTCCTGAAGGAAGGTGTTCAAAGCAATGAAAGACATACAGTGACCAGGAAAGCTACTTTGCCTTTACCAGGAAACACAAGTCAGAAATCTATTCAGAGATTCACAGAATGTTAGAAATTGGAAGGGACCTCAAGGCTGGATCAGATCAGTGTTTTGTCTGAAGACAAAAAAGAAACTTAAAACTTTAAAAAGGAGTGAATCTCCCCAACCACTGAGTTTGATTGCTTGCTTGGAAACAACTAAATGTTACTTTCAAAGGTCTTGATTAAAATAACAACCACCTTATAGCTAAGTTTTGTCCCTGCTAGCTATAATGGAAGGCCATTCAAGTACTATTCTGACAGGTGAAAGCATTTCAGCATTTTCAGCATTTCAGTCATCACATCCATGAGCAGTTTGCAATCAATTATTCTTTAGCTGAAATAACTCCCTTTCTGTTTAACTCACTTTTGTATTTACAAATAATATTCTTCTCTTAAGATTTTCTATTCCTTTGGTTATTCAAGTAGTACTTACCTTTACTCACAGATTAATTATTTTTTTCCTTTAATATGAGTGATTGGATTAATACACCATGTTCCAGAGAAGTATTGTGCAGAGTGATACTAATATTTCCAGTTTTTTAATGGAAGCATTTCTCCCTGCTTATTCTGGTATCACACATACCTTTTTATCAGGTGTTTCCTATTACTACCTTAGTGTCACCTAATTTCACTAATGTCACCTTTTTCATTCATTTCCAGCTGATGTTGATACAGATTATGTCAAAATTTTGGTGTAACTCTTATTGTGCACTATTGGGCATACTGTAATTTTACATTTCATCCTATTTCCATTATTTCACTCTTAAACTAACTCATTTCTTGTATGTTTTCAGAAAACATGTTAAGGAAAGGATTCAGTCTCCTTTGCAGGTCTGAAGATAATTTTTTTGTTTCTAGACTTGCGTCATATTTATATTTAAATGAAAATCAGAAGACTTTATGATGTCCCTTTTATTTCGTTCCTGAGTCTGCTTCTCATAATCTTCCTGCTCTCCCTCTATTTTTTTTCCTTTTTAATTATATATTCTCTGTCATAAAACATAAGGTTTTTATTTCTAGAGAAACTTTACATTTGCTGACTATAACTATTTGGATATGTTTTCAGCTTGTTTGTACTGTATTGTGCACAAAAGACTTTGCTTATGATAAGAATACACATGACAATAGAAACAACAAAAAATACAGTGTGCACACATGTAAAAGCCCTTCAGCATATTGACAGGATGCTAAGCTTAAAATATGCATTATATAGTTGTTTTATTCTAAAAACACCCCCACATTTGCACAAATTGATTCAGCTCAACAAGAAGACATCTTGGCAGATGTGTTAACCTTCAGGTGCTGGATATTTGAATGCTCACTGTCTATAGTCATCATATCAAGGAAAAGTGGCTTTAGTGGAGTGGTGGCTGATCTCAGCTTTGAGTTACTGTTTAAGATAAGAAAAATATTCAAGCTTTTCATGTATTTTAAAACCTTTTCATAGTGGAGGTGATTTAGATTCTATCAGTGAGTATGGTTATTTGCATCACTCTTCAGCATGGCACTGAAACTTACTTGTTCTCTTTTGACAAAAGCATTTTACAGGACAATATTGGCATAGACATCCTTGAGTCAGATTCTAATGCCCTTTAAACTATGATAATACATCTGAGAACTTTATAAGATGCAATTCCTGAGACAAAGAAAAGAATGCAAATTCAGTCATGTTAGGCAGAGTATGGAGATCAATTTCTCTCACCCCTACTCCTCTCTAGCTTCTTACTATCCAACCAAGAAGCAGATGTATATTGATGTATGAAGATATTCTTTCAAAAGCAGATGGCAATCTTGGAGGTGTGGTTTGTATGGTTGACCTCAGACAGCTTTGGATTTTAAGAAAGCTAGTATATTCACAGCAGCTGTCTCCTCACAAGAAGTGCATGCAAAAAATATCTTTTCTACTTAATCTAGTTATTATTTAGTTTATTAAAGTACCCTTACTTTATTGTCTGCTTTCTAAAGTCTGTAGTTTCCGGAATTAAGTTACTGCTGAAAAGCTCGACTTTTATCTCTAGTTTGGTGAAAGAGCATATCCAAGTTATCAAAAAGAGAAAGCAAACTGCTCCCAAAAATGGGTTGTAAAACCCCATCTCATTGTGTTTAAGATTAATTTATAAAGTTTGAATACTAAAGGTTTGAGGTAATTTGAAACAAAATTTTAAGTACAACTAATATTGTAAAACATGTCTAAGTGTACTGCTTCAGTATTTTCCATGTTCATTACATCATTTTTGCTAGCATTTTGAAGGATGTGTCTTGACCTATAAATTATATAACTGTATTTTTCTAAAATGAAACTAGAAACTCTGAAGGAATTAATCCACTGTGGAACAAACAATATTATGAAATCACAAACACCCAAAAATTATTATTATTTTTTTTATTCCAGAGGAGTTGCATTCATTCTGCTGTTGCTTCCTTGCATGTTCATGTTTGCTTCCTTGCATGTGCATGTTTGCTCAGCAAGTTCATGTACTTGCTGAGCAAATTGTCTTTGTAGTCATATTTTTTGCTACCCACACATAATGCATCATCACAGCAATTCTCTTTGTGTGCTGCCCTGAATTACCCAGCTCCCAAGATTCTTCCTGACTGAGATATGTTTCCCATCTAGTGAGGATAAACAATTTTCACAGTGGCAGCTCAGCCTTACTACATTTGTACCAATGCTTAGCAAGGACATCCAATCTCAGTGTGGAGTACCTATTTACAACCAAGTGATAAATTGAATCATACTGCTGTGCAACTGTAGATGAGAATTAGGACTACTGCTCAGAGAAAAGTGAATGTTAATGTATATGGCCCAGAGTCTTGCATGTCTCAACTTGAAACACTAATTTATATGTAGTTTTCTATCAGCAATCACCTCAAATCCATATAAATGTAAATAACTTAAACATACACTTGTGCTGATTTCAGCAGGGATGAATCTAAGAGATTGCAGGGAAAAATCTTTGGATTGCCCTGAAGGATTTTCTAAGGACTCCTCGGAGGAGGTATCATTGACTACTCCCTGCCTGAAATCCTGTGTCCCTCTAGGGATACCTGTACCTGCTGCTTGCCTAAAGTGCCTGTATACTAATGCATGCAGCGTGGGAAATAAGCAGGAGGAGTTAGAGATCTTTGTTCAGTCAACGAATTCATTGTGATCATGGAGATGTGGTGGGACAGCTTGGATGACTGGAATGCTGTCATGGATGGCTATGTTCCTTTTAGAAAGGACAGGCTGGGGAGGTGAGGTGGTGGAGTTGCTCTATATGTGAGAGAGCAGCTAGAATGTATTGAATCCCACCTGGGGGAGGGTGATGTACCAGTGGAGAGCTTGTGGGTAAGGATCAAGCTAGTACAGGTGACACTGTTGTGGATGTGTATTATAGGTCCCCTGATCAGGAGGAGAAGGTTGATGAAACCTTCTACAAGCAGCTGGAAGTAGCCTCCCGATCCCAGGCGCTGGTTCTTATGTGTGACTTTAGTTACCCAAATATTTGCTGGAAAAGCAATAGGGCCAGGCATGTGCGGTCCAGACTGTTTCTGGAATGTATTGAAGACAACTTCCTTTTACAGATGGTGGAGGAGCCAACGAGGGGTAGGGTGGTACTAGATCTTGTCCTTACTAATAAAAATGGGCTTTTTAGGGAAGTGAAGGTTGGGGGCAGCTTGGGACATAGTGACCATGAGATGGTGGAGTTCAAGACCTTGTGTGGAAGAGGTAAAGCAAAAAGTAGGATTGCTACCCTAGACTTTGGGAGAGCAAATTTTGGTCTCTTCCAGGCCCTAATTAGAGCTATCCCATGAGCTGGGCTGTTAGACAGTCAGGGGGCTTGTGAGAGCTGGTCAGTGTTCAAACAGCACTTCTTCCAAGCTCTAGAGCAGTGTGTCCCTATGAGTAAGAGGTCAGGGAAGGGTGTCAGGAAACCTGTGTGGATGAGCAGGGAGCTCATGCATGAACTCAAAGGGAAGCAGAAGGTCTATGAATTGTGGGAAAAGGGTCTGACCGCTTGGGAGGAGTATAGGAATGTTGTCAGGGCCTGCAGGGATGCACCGAGGAAGGCTAAAGCCCACCCGGAAATGAAGTTGGCAAAGAACATAAAGGATAATAAGAAGGGTTATTTTAGGAATGTTAACAGCAAGAGGAACACTATGGATAATGTGGATCCCCTGTTGAATGAGGGTGGTGTCCTGCTACCGGGGGATGCTGAGAAGGTGGAGATACTGAATGCTTTCTTTGCTTCAGTCTTCACTTCAAAGACTCCCTCTCAGGTCTCCTAGACCCTGGAAGGAAGAAAGATAGTATCAGAAATGGAGAACATCACTCTAGGTGAGGAGGAGGTGGTCCAGCAGTGTCTAGGTGGGATTGGTGCCCACAAATCCATGGGCCCTAATGGGATGCATCCATGTGTGCTGTGGGAGCTGGCAGAGGTGATTGCTGAGCTGATCTCTATCATCTTTGACAGGTCTTGGAGAACAGGAGAGGTGCCTGAGGACTGGAGGTCAGGCAATGTCACTCTGGTCTTCCAAAAGGGCAACAGGAAGGACCCAGGTAATCACAGGCCAGTCAGTCTCACCTCTGTCCCTGGAAAGGTGATGGAGCAGTTTGTCCTGGATGCCATCTCCAAGCAACTGGTTGAAAAGAAGTTTATGAGGAGTAGTCAGTGTGGATTCACCAAGGGAAAATCATGCTTGACCAACCTCATAGCCTTCTACAATGTCATCACCGGCTGGGTAGATGGAGGGAGAGCAGTGGATGTCATCTAACTTGATTTCAGCATGGCTTTTGATAGTGTCTTCCACAACACTATGATAACAAAGCTGAGAAAGTGTGGGATAGGTGAGTGGATGGTGAGGCGGTTGGAGAACTGAACGATGGGTCAGGCCCAGAGGGTGGTGATCAGTGGAGCAGAGCCTGGCTGGAGGCCTGTGACTAGAGGGGTTTCCCAGGGGTCGGTGTTTGGTCCAGTCTTGTTTAACATCTTAACTGATGACTTGATGAGGGAATAGTGTCCAGCCTCAGCAAGTAACCATTGATACAAAGCTGGGAGGAGTGGTGGACACGCAGGAATGCTGCGCTGCCATTGGGCGAGACCTGAACAGGCTGGAGAGCTGGGTAGTGAGGAACCAGATGAGGTTCAATAAAAGCAAGTGTAGGGTCTTGCACCTGGGAAGGAACAACTGTGAGTATCAGTAAAGGCTGGGGGATGACCTGCTGGACAGGAGCATCCTGGGATGCATTAGGAATGTGGACTGAACAGGCTAAAGGAGGTGATCCTCCCCCTCTACTCTGCCCTGGTCAGGCCTCACCTGGAGTACTTTGTCCAGTTCTGGGCTCCCTGGTAAAAAAAATACAGGGATCTCCTGGAGAGACTCCAGCGGGGGCTACAAAGATGATTAAGGACCTGGAACATCTCTCCTGTGAGGAAAGTCTGAGTGAGCTGGGGCTGTTCAGAAAAAGAGAAAAAGTTTAAGAAGGGATCTGATCAATTTTCATAAACATTTAAAATGTAGGAGACAAAGGGGGATGGCCAACCTCTTTTCAGTGGTCCGTGGGGACAGGACACAGGGCAATGGTCACAAGTTGGACCCCAGGAGGTTCCACACCATTCCGCATCAGAGAAAGAACTTCACAGTGAGGGTGATGGAGCACTGGAACAGGTTGCCCAGGGGCGTTGTGGAGTCTCCTTCTCTGGAGACATTCAAGATCCATCTGGATGCCTACCTGTGCAACCTGCTCTAGGGAACCTGCTTTGGCAGGGTGATTGGACTCAATGAAGTTCCTTTCCAACCTCTACAATTCTGTGAATCTGTGAAGTTAATTTTCTTTCTAGCATCTGGTATAGTGTTGCACATTGGATTTAGGATGAGAATAATATTGATAACACAGAAGATATTTTATTTGCTGCCAAGCACTCAGACACTTTTCAGCTTCTCATACTGCTCTGCCAACAAGAAAGTGGGGAGTACTAAGAAAGTGGAAGAGCACACAGCCAGGACAGCTGATCCAAACTGGCCAAGGGGATATTCTACAGCACATCAGGTCATGCTCTGTATATAACTGGGACTTGATTGGGATGCAGGTGGCATGGCTAAGGCATAACTGAGCATCAACTTTGTCAAAGAGTTGTGCTCTGCATACTTTTTTTTTTTTTGTATTATTATTACTATTACTATCTTCCTAGTCTGTCCTATTAAACTCTATCTCAACCCGCCAGTTTTAACTTCTTTTTCTTTTTGATTCTCTCCCCCATCCCCATGTGTATGGGGAGTGAGTAAACAGCTGTGTAGTTGTTTTAGCTGCCAGTTAGGTTAAACCTCGACACTCCTTTTGTGATGCTTTACAAACATTTAGTACCGAAGCTAAAGTTTAAATTCTCAAAATAGTTACTTTAGCACCTTCTGGGAGCAAACTTTTGATAACTTCTGAAGAAGCCTACGTTTAATTTGGATTTTATATTCTGGAAATATCTAGATTCTTTATTTTGGCCAACAGTTGCTCAGATACCTGTATTTTTGCATCCAGGTTTACAATCCCAGAAGCTTGCTTTCTTTCTAATGTGTAGCTCATGTCAGCTGAGTTGTATCTTTCCTTATCTCACATACAGAACTCATCTGAAAATTGCTTTGTGAAAACACAACTATTTCTTCACAAAACCAGAGCAGAATGTTTGACTAAATTTATTCATTATCACTTGATTTAACAGTTAATG
The DNA here is from genome assembly GCA_013399135.1 of Heliornis fulica. Taxonomy (NCBI): domain Eukaryota; kingdom Metazoa; phylum Chordata; class Aves; order Gruiformes; family Heliornithidae; genus Heliornis; species Heliornis fulica. The sequence goes on along the minus strand of VXBZ01007605.1, from coordinate 128,399 downwards.
GACTTAGTGAAGCTGTAAATGATCTGATTTCTATTTTATACTCTGCCTTCTCTGTTTTAGCTCTCTGCATTTTTTTTAATTAACTATGGTAGTTATGAAGCTATAGCAAAAACTAGTAGTGACACATATTCCAAATTTCTTTTGGAAGTGCCTTAATTTGCACAGTCTAATTAACTGTTTTCTGTGTAAAAGGGAAAACATAGTTAAGGAACCACTGGGGAGAGAAGCAAGAACTGAATTTCAGTGTCACTGGGCACCTTACATAATAATATTAAACATTAAGCAAAACAGGGTAATTCCTACCCTAGAAAACTCACAATCCTGGTATTTAGCAGTATTTTCTTAGAAAGTGGAAGTTTCAAATCCCAGTAGGCACTGAAACAGGTTTTGCAACCCCTTTGCTACTGCATTAGAAAATAGAAGTATAAGAAAGTACATGATATACTTCTTGGCAGCTCTATGGAACAAGATCACCACAAGTGAATAGTTTCTGGAAGTAGCTGAAATTGTGGTATGCAACCATTCAGGGCTTAAAGTTAGGCAACTAAACAGTGTGAGGCTGAAAATATGCTCTTCCATTTGAGTTCTCTTTCTGGCTAGTCTTAACATGCCTCTGATATGTATGTTGGTTTCTGCAGATTTCTGAAGTATCTAAATTTGTGCTAGATATGTAATTTCAGGCTGTCAAAGTTGACAAAACAGCTCTATTGTACTGTAGAAGACAGCTAGAGTGCCAGAGAGCTGCTTCTTCCTTTGTATTCTGTGGCTTGAATTACGCTGGTAAGTTATGTAGCACACAACCAGAAACCTTTAGAGAAACAGTTATGTGAGCTTCTAAAAGTATGGTAATTTTTTTTTAATTAATTGTTCTTCTTTCCACACCCATCTACTGAAAATGGTGGCCATCGGTCTACAGGAAAGCTGCCTTTAAAATGGTTAAGATTCAGTGAAATTTAATGTTTGCTTTTCAAAGAAATTAAAAAACGTCAACAGCAAAAAAGAACCAACCCCAACACACATTCAGAACTGCAAAGTCCAGCATGTTTCCTTTCTGGGTTCTAGGCAAAACTGCAGAACATATCTATAGCTATTATTGCTAAAAAAAGGAGATCATTTGATCTACAAAAGGTACCGATTTATGATTATTACTGTGTTTTCTTATGAAGGTCGTTTTAATTTTGTGGGAAATTTGAACTTCTGTCAGGCACTGTCAAAATCAGCTTTTAGAATTTTGTCTATAACATGACAGTAAGCAACAAGTAAGTCTGATATTAGATAGTACATTTTATTTAGAATGGATTTTTTTTGTCCTTACACTATATATTCTTTTTTTAATATAATTTCAATTATTATTCCTAGAAAAATTATTAGAATTTAATGACATCAAATTTAGAGCAAAACATATACCAGAAATAATAATAAAAAAAAGATAATATAACCACGGGGATAATTAACTACAATACTAAAATGAAATCATCCCTCAGGGGGAAAACTGGATCATGAAACTTTTTCTCTCAACATGTTTACTAAAGGAAAGGCTACAGTGGTATTTGGCAGGAGTTTAACTGGAGTAATAAAGAAGAACAAAAATTTATATTTCATTCATTTGAAAATGTAACAATCATGCTTATTCAACAAATGTGCCACAATCCAATGCAAAACTGAAAATGTATACGTGTCAAATACTACATTATATTTTGAAACCAAATCCCTCTTCAGGCAAACCTAGACCTGAGAAAAAAACATAGTTTCTCCAAAAAAGGATTCTTTTAGAACAAAGACTAATGACTCTGACAATACTTAACAGTTCAAGCCCTTGAATCTTTCTGCCAAAGAAGAGTAATGAAGAAATGGTTTAAGGGTGCCAAATCTATAAAAAAAACCCTAACAAAACATTTTAATAGGAACTGAATTTTCTGCTGATTTTCCTTTTTTTTCCACAGGAGGCAGGAATCAAAGAGCACTGGGTGCCTGTTATTTTTGTTTTCTATAACAGCTCCTTATCTTCTTGCTGTTTTAGAGAAGAGATACTGACTGGTGTTGAGAGTTGCATGAGAATGGATTTCAGCTCAAACCCTCAAAAGTTTGCTTCAAAGAATACCAGCTACAAAAAGCTGAAAGGGGTTATAACCTTCTTAAAAGGGGAAAGTGATGAAGGGGTTAATGATTATAAAATATGCATTTTAAAACAAAGGAGAGGGAAAAAAAAAACTGACTAGAAAGTTAACCAATGAGTACATGCAATTACAAAATGGGATAAAAGTGACAAGGAAGCACAATTAGCCAAAAAAAAAATCTGGGCATTCTTAAGCCAGCTGGCTGCAACTGTCCTGCTTATTTGTGCAATAGCAAAGCAGTCACCTATGTCTTTAAAAGAGAACATCAATGGTAATGAGGAAAAGGACTAAACCAGGAACAGTTACCCCACTAAACAATGTGAAATGAAGTTTATTCAAGCAACAAGTGTGCAGGTTTTTGTGCCTTTTAGATTTCTTTTCCAGAGTCAAAGGTTTTAATATTTTATAGTTTTAATCCTCTGTATTATGCCAAACTTTACAGGAATTATATTTTATTACTGTCATTGAATTATCATATGCTTTCTCATGATAGGCAAAAGAGAAGTAACACAAACAAAATTGTAAAGGAGCAAAACTTCATATAGGTGGTGCATGATTATTTCCTGGAAACTGTGGAGTCATTTACATCAGTAAATAACACCTGCTGAGCTGTTGACCATTTGGCTGATCTAGTTTGCAGATATTTAGTGTTTAGCAGCAAGTATTGTAATTAGCATGACAGAAAGTAAGGGATTGAGCATTTAGTTCAACTAATTTCCCAATTTCTTTCCTCAGTCTGAGCCCTCAGACCTGCATCAGGCAATGGTGGGTCAAGAGAAGAAGCTCATAGCAGTGGTGGTGGCATGACAGTATATTCCTTTTAGTATCTCAGAATATGGGTAATTGTGTAATTGTGCCATATCTATGTCTTTCAGGCTGTTCCATGTAGACTTCAGTTAAATTAGTCAAAATTTGTCTGGAAGTGGGCACGCCTAATTTTTATTGATTCTTTCCTCCATGATAACAAGCAGTGGATAGGGTAGGCAGGCAAAAGAGACAATAACCTTGTGGAACAGTGCCCATTGGGAACAGCCAGCTGGAAAGCAGCTTTATAGAAAAAGAACTGGGGGTCCTGGTGGAAAACAAGTTGAGCATGAGCCATCAATGTGCTGGCCAATGGTATCATGGTCTGCATTAGGAAGAGTGTTGCTAGTGATCCATACCCTGTACTCAGAACTGGCAAGGCTACACCTGGAGTGCTGTGCTCAGTTCTGGATTCAAAAGTACTGGAGAGAAATACAACTATTGGAGAGTCTAGTGAAGGGTTACAAAGGTGATGAAGGGACTGGACCATCTGCCTTGTGAAGACAGGATGAGAGCAGTGGGACTATTTAGCCTGGAGAAGAAAAGGCTTGAGGAAATGATCAATATAAATACCTGAAGGGAGGGTGTAAAGAAGCCAGAGCCAGGATCTTTTCAGTGGTTCCCAGTAACAGGACAAGAGGCAATAGGTACAAAGCATAACACAGGAGGTTCTGTATAAACATCAGGAAACACTATTTTATTGTGAGGATGACCAAGCACTGATCAGGTAGGCTAGTGAGTTTGTGGAGCTCCTACCCTTGGAGATATTCAAAAGCCATCTGGACATGATCCAAAGAAACTGCCTCTAGGTGGCACTGCTTGATCAGGGCTTTGGGCCAAGCTGACCTTCAGAGGTATCTTCTTGCCGCATCTATTCTGTGATCCTGTCAGAGAGGTTCTTGAAATAATCCCATAGGACACAATCCTAAAGAGAAGAGTGATTCATGATAGCTGATTGATATTCAAGTGTCACCTACTCCAAGCTGAGTAATTCCAACAAGCAGAAAAACAAGCAAAAGTGGCAGAAAACTTCCATAGATGATCAAGGAGCTCCTGACTGAACTCCTTGAGGTAAAAAGGATTTTTACAAGAGGTGGAAGGTGGGGAAAGAGCATATGATCTAGGAAGAATATAGAGATACTGTCCAATCATTAAAGGATGGTCTTAGGAAAACCAAAGCCCACCTGGACTTCAATCTGGCAAGGGATGTGAAAAACAATAAGGGACATAAACAGCAGAAGAAAGACTAAATGAGTGGGGCAGGGGCTCTGTGACAAAGGACACAGAAAAGTCTGAACTGATCAATGTCTTAATCTCAGTGTTACAGGTGAGACTGGCCCAAGTCCTTGAGACCAGAGGGTATGTCTGGGGCAAGGCAAACTTTCCCTCCGTGGAAGAGAATCCTCCACTGGATGGAAACATTTAAACAATCTAGGGCCTGATGCAATGAACTGACAAGTGTTAAGTTGGGTGATGTCACTTCAGGGACACTTTCAATTATCTTTGAAAGGTCACGGGGACTGGGAAATGTTCCTAAAAGCCTGGAAGAGAGAAAATTTCACTCTGATCTGCAAGCAGAAGGATCTATGAAACTACAGGAAGGTCAATTTCACCTCAGTTCCTGGGAAAGTGCCATTTCCAGACACACAAAGGAAAAAAATAAAAAAAGCAGTCAGCACAGCTTTATGAAGGGGAAATCACATTTGTCCAACCCAATAGATTTCTACTATGCTGTAACTAGCTTGATAGACGAGGGAAGAGCAGTGGATGCTGTTTACACTGACTTTAGTAAGGTTTTTGACACTGTCTTCCATATTAACTTCATAGACAAGCTTATGAAATACAGATAAGTGGACAGTGAGATGGATTGGAAATTGGTCAGGCCCAAAGGGTTGTGATCAGTGTTATCAAATCTAGTCAGGGTCCAACCACTAGCAGTGTATCCCAGGGGTCAAATGCTGGCACCAATACTATTTAACATCTTCATTAATGACCTGAGTGATGAGGAAGGGCTAGTACTGATTAGATTTGATACAAAACAAGGAGGAATGGTTATAACATATTAGATGTGGGTGCTACTTCAGAGGGTCATCAACAGCCTGGAGAACTGAGCAGACAGGATCTCATGAAAGTTCAAGAAACACAACATACTTTATTTACCTTGGTTGAGTAGCGGGATTGCACTTGGTTTTCTCAAGAGATCCCTTGCAACTTCAACAATTCTATGATTCTGTGATTCAGTACTTGATGAGGTACATTCTGCATTTACTTCAACTGATGTTGATAAGAATATCATTATGTGTCTAACCCCTCAGAGGCATCCAATGAGGAAATGCCTCTGAGGGTTTGGTAATATGTTTATTTAGAAGTGAGCATGTCATAGGCTGATAATGTTAGAAAAGGGCTGTAAAAAAATAAGCAAAATTACCTGTAAAAGTCTTTGAAAGCTCACTACAATGGAAGACTGAGTAATCCTAGCTCAAGAAAATTTTGCTACTTAATTTCTAAGGTGATATTCTAAGATGTGTGAAAGAATGTCTTCACGATGAGGATGACGGAGCACTGGAACAGGCTGCCCAGAGGGGTTGTGGAGTCTCCTTCTCTGGAGATATTCAAAACCCGTCTGAACGCCTACCTGTGTGACCTGCTCTAGGGAACCTGCTCTGGCAAGAAGGTTGGACTCTGATCTCTCGAGGTCCCTTCCAACCCCTACAGTTCTGTGATTCTGTGATTCCAAAGCTCTTCAATTTCCAACACATTTATTGACTTGAATCAGACCCTTTTTGAATAAACAACAGGCAGAGAAAAAAAAAAAAAAAACCCAAAACAAACAAACTTGAACGAAGTCTACCACATACAACTTCTTGCAACAAAACAAAGAAATCAATTGTATTATCTCGGAAATTACAAGGTTATTACAATAGCTGTTGAAATTCTACTGGGTGTGATGAAGACATTTTTACCTCTTACAGAGAACTAATGAATAAGCAATCTGGCCCCATGAAAAAATCCTGCCTTCTGTGGTATAGCTCAACCTCACTTGTGATGATATAGTTGTCTGAGGGTAAAACATGAACTGAAACATAGCCTGTCAAAATATTGCCATTCTTACCTTCTGTGTTTGGATATTCTGGTGTGGGTTTTGTTGTTGTTGTTGTTGTTGTTGCTGTTGTTGCTGTTGTTGTTGGTTTTTGTGTTTTGTTTTGTTTTTTTAATTCCAGACATTTTTTTAAATGATACCTCTAAAGAGCTTCACTGTAAGATGAGAATATTTTGGATTTGCATAATAAGGTTTTAGTAGTGAGGAGGGTTGTAGGGGTGGCTTCTGTGAGAAGCTCCTAGAAGCTTCCTCTAGGTCTGATAAAGCCAACACCACCTGGTTCCATGATGAACCTGCCACTGGCAAAAGGCAAACAAAGGAGTAATAGTGGTAGCACCTTAGGGTTAACATATTTTAAAAGTTAAAAAAAAAACCCCAAACCCAAACAAAACTAGCAGCAGCTTTTGCAGAGAATGGAGTCAGAAGATGTAAGAAACTTTGCAGATACCAAGGTTAGTGAAGATAGAGGGAGAGGAGGTGCTCCAGGCACCAGAGCAGATTCCCCTGTAACCTGTGAAGACCATGATGAAGTTGTTTGTCCCCCTGCAGCCTCTGGAAGATGATAGGGAATAGAGACTCTATGTGTAGCCATGCTGGAGTAGATAGAGACACCTCAAAGATTATGTGACCCCATGAGAAGCCCATGCTGGACCAAGCTTCTGGCAGGACCTGCAACTCTTGCAGAGAGAAACCAATGTTTCTCTCAACCAAGAGGTTTTCTCAAACCAAGCAGGTTTGCTTGCAGGACTTGTGACCCTGTGGTGGAACCACATTGGAGAAGTCTGGTCTTGAAGTTCTACACTCAGTTGAAGAGACTCATAATGGAGCAGCTTGTGAAGAACTGAAGCCCATGTGAAGGACTCACACTGCAGAAGTTGACGGACAATTGTTTTACATGAGAGGAACTCCACACGGGAGCAGGGGAAGACTGAAAATTCCTTCCTCTGAGAAGAAAGGAGCTGCAGAGACAACGTGTGATGAACTGACCGAAATAGCCACTCCCAATCCCTCTGTGATACTGTGGGGCAGGATATAAATAATTCATAAGTAAAATTGAGCCTGAGAAGAAGGTGGGGGTGTGGGGGGACAGAAGATGGAAACATGTTTTAAGATTTGGTTTTATTTCTCATCATTCTACTTTGTAATGGTAATAAATTAGGGGGGTTTTTAGCCTGTTTTGTCCATGACAGTAATATCTGAGTGATCACTCCCTGTCCTTATCTCAAACCATGAGACTTTCATTATATTTTCTTTCACCTGTACAGTTGAGAAGGAGGAGCAATAGAACAGCTTTGGGATCCCTCTACCACAGGGAGGGGCTGTAAATGTAGGATGAAAAGATAGAAGAATAGGTGTCTAGGGAAAAGCGTCTCTATTTTAGCTTTGTCAGCAAAACCAGAAACATCAGTTGGATTTGTGAAGATTATTTAGGTGTTTGAGGATTTAGACAGATGCCTAGTTTGATCTTAAAGGTATTAAGCATAATGGTTTCAGTGGGTGTTTCAAAAAATGAAGAGCATACTTCAACCTGTAATCACAGGACTTTCAATTTAGATCCTAAGACTAAAAACTGGCTAACAAAACAAGCAGCACTTCTTCTTCCCAAGTCAGATCATCACTGGACCTTACACTTGTTTATATTAGAGTTTGGAATTAGCCTGTCTGTTGAGATAGCTTGTAGACCTTAGATAAAAAAGGCAGATGCATGATCTTTACATTGGCTAAAGTCAAATTAGTATAAAATACATTTACCTGTTTTCTCTTATGTGGATGGTCTTAAATCCTGCTCGGAATCAGGAAAGAATCAGCAAAAATTTGGCATGTCCTCTTCCAGATAAATTTTAATTGGCTTGTAAAACATAATTTGATTAAACCAGTGCAATATTGGGTGTTAATATGAGCCAGCAAAGATGCTGTCCCTATGCTAACTCTGAAACCAGTGACTTGTATCTATCCTTGCTGATCCTTTACACATGGGAGAGACTTATGGATATATATATATTTACAGAGATATTTAGATCCTTTGAATCACAAGAAAATCTCAGGGAATTGCATGTGAACAATGGGAAATACTCTGAAAGGACAGGCTTTATGCTTTTTGGATTAAGTTTGTATTTTTCCAAAAGCATTCCTTAACCTCTGAGGAACAAAACTTTCTGATATTTGCCTGAGACTACATGGTAATCAGTTCACTTACACGCCTTAATGGAAATTTACTGTTTGTTGTGTGGCTTCTTGAAGTTCTCATTCACCATCAGTGGGAATTATTCATGCATATGAATAAGGAAACAGATAATTTTTTTTCAGTCATTGAACCTGCACTCACTTCTGTTTAGTACCAGTCTGAGACTACCTGTTCACTTCCTTTCCTATATTTGTCAATGAGATAACAAGCTATAAAATTTGGAGGACACAAATCACAGAATGTTAGGAGTTAGAAGGGACCTCAAAAGATCGACAGGGAAAATTTGAACCAGGTATTGTGAAAAATGACTAACTAGAAGACTTAAGGGCCTCCCAGAGGAAACCATAAGTGGTGTTAATCTAGAAATGTGAAAATTTAATTTAAACCATTTTTTACAAGCAAGTATGAATTAGGGAACAAGGCAGAGAATATAAGCAAGCTACCAGGTTTACAGCAAAGCATTACTGTTGCCTTGAAATGTACTCCTGGCCACAGAGGCTCAGGGTTAGCAAGTGCACCCATTAAAAGACTTAATTAGAGAATGTAGTGGTATAGCAGTGTTGCTAAACTTCATTTATATAAAAGATTATATAGTGCATTTGTCCATGAGGTCAGTAAAATTGAGTGCCTGTATTTTCAAGAATGCTTTCAGCACTAGCAGGATTCACCTGGGCTGGAAAATCTTTATTTCAAAGTACAGATGAAAAATGAAATATTCATGACCATGGAGAGGAAGAGGAAGTTGAAAGAATTCTGTTGTCTAATAGTTTGGAAGATGGTGGATAGCAGAGTCTTAGATCCTGTTCTCTTCAAGGAACGGTATTTCTTGTATGACAGCAGTGCTTCCTTTACTGGTGTGACACACAATCAGTGCAATCCCCTGGTGACTGATGATTCCTGTAGTATGACATACATTCAGCCTCCTAGGGATGAAGGGAAAAACAGGGAACCCTCCTGCTTGTTGGATGAGTGTATCAGTTGGTAGCTAGTGTTTAGAACAGAAAACCATCTCCTCTTCAGACTGTAAAAGTGGCTGTAGTGGGACTTTCCAGGGTGTTTAGACTTGGAAGTCTCAGCAGCAGCCAAGGTTGATAAGGTTTAAAATGAATTAGGAAAAAACCCAAAAGCAACTAGATTTTTAGGGCTAGCCAAAATTCTACAGATTTTTGTTTAGTTTTGTTGGTTTTGCTTAAGTAGGTCTATTTTATTGTTTGAAATATTTTTAGACTCATTGCACCTAGCCCAAACCACATGCAATGTCCCACTCTTCAGCTTGCCAAATCTCATTTGTGACAGCCTATTACATAATGCTCCTCTGTTATCACTAGCTGTGGGAGAAAGCTGTATGTGTGCTCCATGGCTAATCAGATCTCTGGTGCTATATGGCTGAGTTTGATTTAACTTCTGGATATCCTGTATGTATTTTGTATACCTACAGAAACACTTAAGTTGCTCTATCATTAGAAGAGTTGATGTCAAGTCCAAAAGACCTCAAAGACTGGGTCATTTTATGCCTTCGGGATTCAGAAAGAAACAACATTTAAAATATAAAAGATAAACCATTTTATGGCCTTTTATCATACTACTTCATATCTTTATGTTCCTCAAATGCCTCATGGATGTGAGGATTATAATTTAGTTTATCTTAGTGATGTAGCCTAGAGTAATATAAGTAGTGAGAGGCAGAGTGAGCAACTACTAATTTAACTGCAGGGTTCAAACCTAGATAAATGTGGTAAATAAATAAAATAATAGACAAATTCCCAAGGTCCAGGAACTTACAAAGGAAGAAATGTAACTTTCTGTTTCATGTTCTGAAAGTTTTCTGTTAGCTTGCTAAAGCAAAATCTTCAAAGACAGTGATTGAATGGAATCCTGTCTATATGACTGATAAAAATTCAGAAGCCTAAAAGGTCCAGGGCAGAAGATTTTAATCTTGGTAAATATGGCACATTACATGTAATAGTACTGAATGTAAAATGGAAGTGAATACTGACTCAATTCTTCTAAAATAAGACAAGTTATTTTTTCACATAACTGCACTCCAATATGCTTCATAACTCTCTTCCAGGAAATTATTATTCCATCAAGCATTTAAAATTTTATGATTGTGTTATAGTTCAAAAGTTCTTAATGCATTTTAGAAATGTTGGTTGGAAGCAATATTAATGTAATTTTTACTTGGTTTGAGTGTGGGTTTGTTTTTTTTTCAATTGATTTAATGTATTTCTGCTAGAAGTATAAACAGCTGGGTTTTACCCACTACTTAGATGGCATCAATGCCATTATGTGTATTACCATCCGTTCAGAGCTTACTGCTAGGAGTACAGCAAACCATAGGGTTTTTTTTACTATGCTTTAGTACTTGCTCTTTAATTTCTCTGCATCTAGTATGATGATTTCTGGTAGCTATGCAAACAATGGAAATGTTCTAACTGCCTCCCTAGCAGTTCTGTATCGGCCCATGTTGGATGTAGTTTTTTATTGTTTTTTCCTTTGGTGGAAATGAGTGCAAAGGGAAGTATTCCTTCATCACCACAGTGGTAGTGGTGATTCATGTAAACCTCTAAAGTAGAATTCAGAATTACACAAATGCTATCTAAATTGATTTTCAGTCTATAGCCTTACTGAAGGTGTTCAAAATGTTTACTTTAAAAAACTTTGTGATGGTTTTATAACACACCAGTTGAATAAATTCGTGCGTATATAATGATCAAACATTTGGTTGGATAGAACTACTGTAAAAAATATGGGGAGTAGAAAATAACATAAATGTCCTTAAGAGAAAGGTGAGAACTACTGCATTATCAAATAATTATTTCCACTGCTATGAAGTGAAAATGGAAAAAGCAAGTTAGAAACAATTCCACAACTGAAAACATCAGATATTTCTTCCAAGTGCACTTCCAGTTGTAGCCTATTTCCCAGTAGTGTAACCATTCATCCTAATTAAGATTATTATCTCTGCAAGGCTGAACTGTATCTACATCAACTTACTCAGAATGATAATGGAATATGGCCTAGAAGGAATAGTGTGGCACTGAAGATTTTCTTTCATATGCCTTTTAAACATGCCTTTTTGCTTTGATCTCTAAAGGAGCTCACTGAAAGGGAAACTCTACTTACCTTGTTGAGACAAGTCCCAAAATAGAAGGCCTTATCTGTGTGCAGAGCGCATGGCACAGTATGGGCACTACTGCAATAACTATGCTGGTATCGGTAACAGTTACAGCATTATAATGTTATCCCTTTGTAGGGCCAAGTTGTGCTCATGCCTGCACAGAGGTCTTTCTCACTGCAGCAGGACTGACTTATGCAAGGAGAACAGTGTTTGTAGCAACAACACTGGTGTAAACAAAGAAATAGGGTTTTTTTTACAATTACCTTACCAAGGTAAGTCTTTCAGTCCATGAATATTAATTTCATTAGGGTATATTTGGTAACAATACATGACAAAAAAATTAATGAATCATTGGCTTGATGAGTCAGAATAGTTTCATATTCTTCGAGGAGGGGATTTAACAGGCAGATTCTTCATATTCTTCAGATCTTATTTCCAGAAATTTTGTTTCCTCCTATGCCACACCATTTTCACGGAGAGTAGTTACCAATAGCATCATTGTTGCAAGCACTTCTATAATGATGAGTTGCTATGGAATTATGGCATTCTCTAACATTGTATTAGTAACATACTAATGCTTGTCTTACACCTTTTTTTCACACAGCACTTGCATTTTCAAATGCCCTCATCTTTCTTCTTAACCTTTCCCAAACCACTTTGATTTAATGGTTAATATTTGATATAATAGGTTTGTGTAGTCTGTGATATAATAAGAATCATGGCCTATATACAGTTCAAGATTTGCAGCAATGAATGCCAGAGTTCAGGCTAATCCCTGGTGAATGGGAGTGAAAGTTTTTCACGCACATGTTCTCCTTCGCACCAGCTCAAAGAAAACAACCGAGGAACCTAAATTACTGGTGTCCTAACACTGTATTTTTATGGGGATTTTACTTTCCCCAAATCATTAAATGCATTTCAAATCTGGCCAGGAAAGAGAAAATAAAGAAGTGGAATTCAGAATGGGAATGGTTGGACAGCAAATTGGCTGTAATTTATAACAAAGCATGTGGACTATACAGCGAGGGAAAGGCGATGTGACTGCTGTGGTAAACATCCCCATAAGGATTTCAGGATACGCATTGAATTAAACAAATAGCATCATGTCAGAATTTTCCAATTGTTACTTAGATGTCTGGAATAATTATTTAAAAAAAAAAACAAAACCAAAAACAGCAGAGGATCATGTCCTCATAGTCAAAATATTGGCTTCACAGAGATCTTATTGCTGACTTAGTAAAGCTGAGATTTCTCAGCTAATTATTAACTAATTACTAATTATGGACATATGTGGAACAATGGAAAAGATCAAGCTTGGTACTTGACTCACACTTTATGGCTGTCTATGGAATTGTCCTTTACCTAAAAAATACATATGCATATACTGTATGTCAAATCAGACTTTATGCAGAAACTACTGGCAGCACCTTCCTTTGAAGTTCAAAGATAGCTTGAAAAAAATGTGAGGTCTCAATATGAAAGGATTTCCAGTTATGCATTTTATCATACTGTAAAACAAACAAACAAAAATATAATGGCACTAGATAAAGTCCTTCAGACATCTGTTAAGTGGTGATAGCTTTGCAAGTGGAAGCCTAGATGGAATAGATTTTTTAATCCCTTGGAAGACAGAGATAGAACAGGGAAAGACATGTATTGTGCGTAGGCAAGTAGACTGCTGCCTTTTAGCCATAAAATCTGTGTACCTGTCAAAAGCTATGCTTCCTTTGACTCAGATGTCTCAGTGGGCATTAGTTTCAGTTCTTGTAAAATATACTTTTAAAATAAATATGCCTACCTGTGTAACCGTGGCCATGTGCCTGGACTTAGTGATGATGAAACTTGTCTGGTGCTGTATCCACATGGAGAAAATGATGAATGAGGAAGACTCCAAGAAGGAATAAATTGCTGCACTCGTGTCCTAGAAGTTACTTTCTAGTTCCATCAAAATCAGTGCTAGCTATATGAGTTTTTGGTTTGGTTTTTTTGGGGTTTTTTTGGTTTTTTTTCCTGCAGAGAATGAATCCTGACACAATGGGTTGAAGTTAACTTGCTTGAATTTGTCTGTCTGTCCCTACCCTAGACGGTGCAAAGGCTATGACACTGCAATACACTGCACCAATTGATGCAGTAGATCATTTGTAAAAGTTGGTGGTTACAACATGTTGCTTTTTTTAAACATTGGATTTTTCAGGTAGTGGTGCAACTTGCAATTGAAATACTCATTTATGTTCAGAAACACTGAAATTAAAATTATGTACACTTTTATAAAACAGTTCTACAGAAAGACCTTATTATATGTAGCATGTATGTGTGACCTCTCTGCTGCTTCTCTGAGGAAGAATATGGAAGTTAACTTACCCTAAGTCAGTTTCAGTTTTCTGAATACTTCTGTAGAAGGTGTATAATTATTCCAAGTGAACTGGACAGAAAATAACTAATGAAACAAAGCTGAATCAAGATTACAATTAAGTTTGAAATATTTTTTTTTTAAATATTTAACTTTGATATAATGATGTGGAGCCCAGGTAAGTGTTCTCTGCTGAAACCATAAACATATATATATATACACACAGATACGTACATACATACACACTGAAAACAACTGCTATCTGATTTTTTTTTGTTTTGTTTTTGTTTCTGTGTTAGTTTTTTTTTTTTTTTCGCTGCTCTGGAGTTCACAAACCTGTGTGGTATTTTACTAGGCTCAGTGTGGTTGTTCTGTCTATCAGACATGATAGGTAACCCCGACTATCAAAATTTAGCACAATAAGACCTATTTTGCTTCTGTTCCCTTTTGCACTTAGTTTGATATTAAGCAAATATATTTTGAGAATAGGCAGAAATGGATGGGCAGTTTGAAAACACACACATCTGTATTTCTTAAAATAATATGATATATATTAGCCAAACAGGTAATTTAATTTTCTACAAAACATTCATAAAACTTATACAACCTTGCAAACTCACCTTCATCATATTAAATTTTTTTCTCTGTCACAGATGATGAAAGTGGAAAACACAAATTAGATCAATCACTTTAGCTCACATTAAAGGCAAGAAGAATTGGGATGATGTTCCAGAATGCAGCATTAGGACTACATATTCTGTATGCATTAAATACTTTAACACTATTTATTAGTGTTAAAGCATTCTGAGGGCACACTCCTAATAATTTTTCTTTATTTTGAAGGACTAAAATATGAAATACAGTACAAGAAAACTGCTTAGTAAGAGAATACATATAGAAAATATGACTGAAAATATCCTTTCTAGTTACCGATGACTTAACAATCTTTGGAAGAGATGAAAGTGGAGTTTTAAAGAAGAAAAACTGTTAGGTTTTAGTCAGTGATTTTGAGATGTACAATATTTAAGATACAAACATCTAAACTGAAATGGCAACTGGTTTTAATTATTTTTAACAAAAAGACTGGTAATCATATTATTTCTTTCAGTAGTTTTTCATTCTGGAAAACGTTTTATGCCCTCTATATACAAAATAAACTCCTTACAAGTCTTATCCTTGGTATCTCTATCTAAGGTTAACCCCAAGGATCAATGCCCATCTATTAATGTTGAACTTTAAACAGGATTGGTTGACACAGTCAATCATGCCAAAGTATGTATTTAAAAGTAGCACTACCCCTTTAAGTATTGATAAAAGTAGACTGTAACTTCAATTATACCAGTTCAGTTTAACAAAAAAAAAAAAAAAAACAAAACTCTCACTGATGCTAGAAGTCATTGTTTTCTTTCCAGTGCTTTTAGAGAGCAAAAATTTTCATTTATTTCACTGGAAAACAAATTAAATAAAATCTGAGTACTTTATCTCCCTATGAAATTTTTCTGTATTTTTTTTTTCTAAGAAAAAGTCTTTAGTGTAGGAAAATAAGAGCACTCTAAATATTTCTGTTAGCTTCTATGTTTATAAATTCAATCACGTAGGCTGGAATCAATCACTTCACCTCAGTAACCACCACAGATTAGTTTAGCTCCTTCAAAACTTCTCCACCAAACCACAAGTTTGTGTCAACTTGATGGTTGAGCTGTGATTAATGTTATTGATTTACACGTGAATCTACAGATAGAAGTGATATACTTGCCTGTATGGGAGCAAATTTGGACTATGGATTCACTGCTGAGTACTTTTTTATATCTATTTGTACTTACTTAAACATATAAGTTAATTTTTTTTTGTATTTATATAGAAATGTGCATGTTCAGTTAAAGCTGGTTTTGGCGGCTTCCATCAGGAATTCTGCTTGAAAATAATGTAGGCCAATGTTTATAGCAAATGAGCAGAGACCTGAACCTATGGATGCCATGAGCTCTACTAGTCCCAGTGATTCTGGGAGCAAAAGATAATCCAATTTCTGACTTAAAATTATTCTCAATGATGACACTCCATTGCTTGTCTTGAAAACCTACAATAATAATAAAAATTAATGCATTAGTCACATGCAATCAAATTTTCTCCCAGTAAGTAATGCAGTCTGATTAGGAACATCATTCCTTTAAAATTTCGCTGAGATTTGAGTTTATTGACAGGGTATGAATAATTATTCAGTGAAAACACACTTGTTCAAAGCAATATAATCAAAGGCAAAATGGATGCTTCTTTTTGTAAACCTATTTATATGACATATTTTTGAAATCTGTGTCTTTCACAAGATTACACTGTTACTGCTTCTTCATTCTTATCCTCCACATCTTGCAGTGTTGCAGTGGCTTGTGTTTAGACGTGTCAGTGGTTATATGAAGTTTGAAGGCAGTATCTCTTTGACACTGACTACGTTATTACAAATGAAGGGAAACTGCAAATTAGAACAGTTTATACAAACCGTATAGAAATTATTTATTACTTCTAACTATACTAGCTTACAGATGTGTGTATGATGCAAACATTCACATAGACATGGAGGATAAGAAACAGTATCGATGATGCTTCCATTCACTATTGTGTAAAAAAAAGGATTCTCAAATATGGCCTTTTTTCCTTGTATTTTCTGTTTTCAAGCTAAATAGTACTTTAAGCTCCAATCTGAATTTAAAGTTAGCATGAATGGTACATAGTAGAATGTTTAAATGATGTGACTTACATCCTCTGGGTGTGGAAAGAGGGATAATTATTATGCCAGGAACAGCTGATGCTAGTTAACACTATTACAAAATTTCACTGGGCTTCAAAAAAGTCTGGAATGTGACACACTGCCAAGTGAGCTTTTAGAAGAGAAAGCAAGCAAATAATTTTAGACTGATGTTTACTTTGTGTCAGTACAATAGATTAAAAACATTAGTGTTAATCCCCTCCTCCCAACAACTCAGATTAAGTAACAAAGAACTCTTATTCAGGGAAATATATTTAAAAACTGTGGTACAACTATTGTTGTACTATTGTTACAAAGATACTAATATTAAATCTTATTATCCTGATATACTTGTTTGTCATCATAGTGTCTTTAGAAACATGAAGGCTTATTGAGATACAATGCAGCACTAATGCAACATTAGCAAAGATAATACTATAATTTTACTTACATTAATTTATGCATCTAGATTACAAGATAGCTAGCTGGGTTGTAAAATAATTATATGGTTTTAGAGCAGCCCATTAAAAATGAAGACCAAAGTTCTAGTCTAACATAAATGCAAAAAATATTTCTCTGAAAAGATTTTTTTTTTTTGTTCTCCTAAAGCTGTGGTCAGATTAACAATGAAACAGTTCTGGAGACTTGAAGACAACTTCTATCCCTTTCTTCAACATCAAATATAGAGCAACAGTAAGTGTCCTCAGATTTCTAAGGGGATTTTCGAAAACATCGTGCTTTCTTGCATATGGGGTTGTTGTGGGATTATTTTTGTTAGATTTTGGTTTTCTAAATGACATTACAATTTACATAGTTTCAATTTGTAAATTTATTAAACTGATTATAAAAGTAACAAGAACTGAACCAAATCCAGATTTTTCTTGAGTAGTTGCATACCATAAATCTTTGCAACACTAGAAACTTGATTATATTCAAACTACTGATTTTTAGTTGAATTCCAATGAAATAAAAAACCCAACAAAATGGTAGCCCCACAGTATCTATCTTGTAGTATATTTACTGATGGTTTAAGAATAATAAAAATGTTTTAAACAAAGGGTCTAAAAAAGACTGATAGGCAAATATTTGAGGATAGGTTTAAAATTAACTGTAGTGAGAAGCGAGTACAGCTAGTACAGATAATCATAGGAACATTTTGAGAGAAAATGCACTCTAAAATATAATAAAATGCTTTAGAAAATATTTTCTGTAATTTTCATTTTTGAAAAAAAAAGGCAGCTCTGAAAGCCTGGGCTATATTATTGATATGTAAGGCACAATATTAACTGTGATGGTCACAAAATCATATCCTTGGAGTGTCATAAGTTCTCACGATAAGCCTGCCTGCTGGAAATATTTTGCACGAAGGAAGAGAGACACCTCCAGAAGGGACAATAAAGATTATTAATCTGGCAGAGAAAACTACTGAGTGGTAGGTTTCAACAGCTTTTTGTTACTCTAAAATTGCCTTGTTGATGTAGAACAGTAACTATCTGCTTAGCACATTTCCTTTACCAAGAAAAGATAACAGTTAATACACCACAAACAGAATCAATATCAAAGTATGGTTTAATATACAGAAAATCATACAAATTATAACTGCGTGAAGTGCCATATGAGGCCATCACCACCAACCACAACTGGATTACACATTTAATTTCCCTCCTCAACCAAATGATAAATGAATTCAGGGCAGTGTGTTAAGATAACCAGAACAGCAAATTTTAAAACAAAATGTAGCGTGAAACAGAAATAACAAATATGATTATTCTGTGGAGAAAACAAACAGATCTTCATTTTTAGAGTAAGCTAACAATTGTTTTTATACCACAATTTACCATTCTGACACTCACGGTACTCTTCCTGTATGGTCAAGCAGATCTCCTCTAATGAAGTTACTAAAACACAAAGAAGAAATCTTAGTTTTGTCTTTTCCTTTGTGTTTCACATGTTGGTGACTGTCATGGCAGCTTTTGGTGCCTTGATTAAGCGTCTCAAAAGCTACACCACTCATTACTTTTTAGTGTTATCACTGCATTCAGAAGATGGATTGCTATACTGTAAATCACTGTCACCAATTCTCAGAGATGAGCATAGGACAAGTGAGTTGCATTGACCCAGTGTGTGTGACACATCCTTCTGTTTTGCCGTTCTCTGTTGTGTCCTTGCATAGCAATGAAACAGACCGCTTCTTCATCCTGCTAGACAGCAATCCACTCACACTTGCATTTTTTTTTAATAGAATTTTAATAAATACATAGACCTACCTTTGTTATTCCCCACTATCATCCTCTATTAGTTTTCACGAAACATTTTTTCAGAAAATGAAAAGGCAAAACAGGTGTTAGATTATTTATGTTTAACAAATTCATATAATTTAAATAATTAAAACTAATTTGTGTTGAGAGCTACAGCTGCATTTTTATTAGAGAAACAAGTACAAATAGGAATCACTACAGAGCTGTTTATTCAATAATGAGATTAAATGAAATGGATTCCGTAGTCTCGGTTCTTCTGATTAATGTGGCAATCAGAACTCTAACTTCTGTGCCCTAACAATGTGGAAACAGCTGCTCACCCGCTGTAATTCCATAAAACATTCTTTTCTTTAAAGCTACACATTTTAAATTATCCCCCAAAAATATTGTAAGCAAAATACTGAATGCTTTCAATTTAAAAAATATTTGCATTATAAACCTAAAATTATACTGCTTTTTAATTTAATCACAAAAGAGGAAGTTTCATTTACAAATAGCAGTGTGCATGTTTATATCTAACGTAAAACCTTCTGCATGTCTTTCTGCTTATATAATTATTCTATTAATCTGCATAAAAATATTGTACTTTTAAATAATAATAAATTCTAACCAAAGTAGATAGAATATTTAAGCACATTTTAAGAGGAAAAGATATGAATACGGCTGCAAGCAGAATGAGCTGTGTGCACAATTTTCTGCTAAGAACCAGTTAAAGCAGCACAGTACTTACCCTCTGAACAAAAGGCATCAACATGTAATTGCAGGTAACAATTATATACTATTAAATGTTAAAGGAAAAAAACCCAAACAAAACCAAAGAAGCAAACTTCTAGAGGAAAAATATTTCTATAGCCATAATAGAGTATATTGTTCTCTTGTTCACTAAAGCATTTCAAGCATTTTGAGTAAAGATGCAGCATATTATATGTACAGGGACTGCATTGCACCAGAGAGTGACATGCTAAGCCATGTTTGCCTTGCATTTAAGAGATAGTATTCAAATCTCTATCACTT
>VXBZ01007605.1:43710-103710 GCA_013399135.1 Heliornis fulica | reverse complement strand
CCCTTCCCTATTATCAGACCTGCTGTGCTGTTGGGAACTATAATCTTTACCTGTAATTAAAAAAAATATATATAAATAATACTTCTGCTTTGTGCATAAACACTATAATATTTTGCTACCCTATAAAAGGAAGGAAAAGAACGAAGCAAGTTAGTTACCATGTTTTTAAAAGAAAAGGTTAAAAACTATTTTAAAAGTAATACAGCTTATCACGCTTTTTAACTCTCTGCATCTGTTTCAAATGTACAATACAAAGATTTAAAGATAAAATATCAGGAAAATCAGATTGACCACTCTCCCACAGAATATACTGCTTTCAGCATAATACATCACAGACCAAAAGATTAAGCAAATGCAGGTATTATGCTTATTGGAAAGATTGTCTTAAGATTGCATCAAGACAACGGTTTTCATTGGATTTGTCTCTTTCCAGGCCAATAGAGCAAACCTAGTTCTTAGATAAAATATGTCTGAAATTCTTTACCTTTCCTTCAAACATCTATACTAAAACTAATGTTCAAAAAGCACTTGGCTAAAAAGCAAATATGGTATAGCATGGACAGATAAAATAGTTGGTCTTGAACAGGCGGAACCTTGATTATTCGACCTGTCACCCACAGCAGCATACAGAAATTCATTATGTGCTACAGTGTATTATTCTTCAGCCTGTGGAAAGAGTATCTAAATATTGAAGATCTCGAAGGAATAAAATATGGCATTTGTACATCATAAAAAGTTTATCATAATGTCTTAAAGCATAAGATATTTGCTTGAACATCCTACCTTTCCTCCTGTTTAAACAAGTTTCAGGCTGATATGAACTCATTAATCTCAACAAATTTATTCCTTATTGGCTTACTGAGTGAAAAATGACACCCAACATAAAAATTCAATATTTTTACATATTATTCTTAGCTTCTGTTTGTGATATATGCTTTACAAATTTGTACTCAAGTTTTAATATGCCATCTGTTTCATGATATTGAATTAATATGGTGCTTTACCTTACAAAAATACATTTTTACTAGCCTACTGATATCCATCCAGGTTTTGTGGAGCATATATGCAGGCGTAACACTGTCAATTTATCAATTCTTTCAGCAAAATGCTATCTACAAATCTCAGCAACAGGTCAATACAATATACAATTAAGTTACTGCCTCTTTATAAACTCAAGCGTGTTATAAAGCCAAGTTAATTACAAACAAAAATGCATGCCTTAAGAGTGAGCTGCTTCTAGTCTTACCCATTTCAGACAAATATTTCCAGTTGTTATGATAGCATCATAATCAAATCTTTGAAAATCCAGCATGCTATAAAGTTGAGACATTTATATTTGCCATTTATACCATATGTATATTAAAAATTGTAGCATAACATATTTTATTTTGCACTGAATTGTTTTAGCATATATAGATTTTTAAATTTATTTTGAATTTCAAGCTCACTGACATGAAAACAAAAGATATTCCAATAAAATATTATCAGGTGCTGACTGCTGATAAAATAATGTAAAAATATGATACTGAAAAAATATTTCACCTACACAATACACTAAGTAATACTAGAAAAACACAAACATCTTCATATATTTATATACATACATACATATGTGTATGTACACGTATACTGAAATGCTCTAATGTATATTTATAGAAGCATTAATTTTTAAGTTAGGATGACTAAGAAATTTTAAAATTTGGCTATTTTGAGTTGTCCCATTTTGTTTTTCCTATCAGAGAAAGAAGAAAACCATTCTTAATATTTTATTTGGTATTTGGGATCTAGTACAATATGTATTAACTAATTGCTAAATATAAGGAATGTTCACTCTTTTGTTAAATCCATATATCTATATATGTATATAAGGGGGTTTGGTTGGTTTGTTGCTCTTTATTTAATACTCAAAAAATGTGGTGGTGTATAAAAATTGAATCACCCAGGAAAACTCAGTAAAACTGCAAATCTATTGCACGGCACAGCTTTTGTGATGATGTTATTGTGCCATATACCACAGAAAGCCTTCACCAGAGTCCACTGACTTTGAATATAGCAACAGCTGCTTTGGGAGGTTTACAAGAACTGTGATTTAGCAGATCCTACTTGGCTTCATAACCAATACACACAGTTCTGAGCAAGTCAGGCATAAATGTTTATGTAAGCTTAAGAGAAGAACCTAAGAAGTTATGAAAATATACTGTCATAAATGTATGCGTGATTGTAGAAGTAACTGAAGTATTTAATTTTAGGGTAGCATTGTAGCACAAGTTTTATCATAGCTACCCGTGCAACACATGAAAATCCAGGTTACTGTAATATGGCTAGGATGACTCTAAAGGAGTGGAGTAGTAAATCATAACAGTGGTTCACAAAAATTAAGAAGGAAATGTTCCTTATGCAAAAAGAGGTATTTTCTCGGTAAGAAATTACTTTTCTCACTTGAAAACACAAAAGTTCACCACAAACAGCTCTGTTTGCTTGACAACATTATCTATCCAGTCAGAGAAAAGATAAAGAATGATCTCCTCCTCCATACCCATCCACTCCCTCCTTGTCCAGATTTTGTGTATTTAGCCATAAATAACCCATTAAAACTATTATTCTGGAAAATCTTGGATTTGCTTGATTAATGTATTTGATTCTTAGGAGATAAAATAAAAAACTTTTCTAAATAGCTATTTTAGAAACATCACATTGTGTGTTTTAACTGACAACGCTCTTAAAGTCTTTTTTTGTGCAATATATGCCTCTAATATCCACTCTCCAAGGGTGGACTATTTAACCTCTTAACATACAGGATATAATTTAAAAATATATGAATGTAAAATTAAATAATATGCACAATCTACTTTATACTAAGATGTCACAGAAAAAAAAACATTGTATTGCAATCAAAATTCAGTTTACACAAATGCATCTATATGCATTTTGCTTTCAAAATAAAAAATATCCTGCTCTTCCTGAAATGAACGACAACATATGCGTAATTTTGAGATATTAAATGGTAAAATTCCTGTATTCATGACAATTGCTTGAAGATATAATTTAAACCCAGAGATAATTACTTGAAAAAAAAGCAAAGAGATATGTAAAGTTTCTTTTTTTATTTAGGTCATATTAATCTTGCTATCAATTTGCAACTCTCCATCTGTTTCCTGCATTCACTTGATTTTCTCTGCTTTATATATTGGATCAAGTCTTTAGTCTTTGTGTTGTATACGATATCAAATATATTAGGGTAAAGTCTTCTAGGATCCAGTACAAATAATACAAATATAAATTCATGTGGGTTTGTTTTTTTTTTTTTTCCTATTCTGCTGAAAAGGTCACTAACAAACACAACAAAGATTCTTGGTCTCAACTCCTGCTCTACAAACAGAAATTGAAACACATTACCTATTTGGTTTCATGCCTGAACCAACACTATTTTTTAAACTAGTAAACTCCATGTCTGTCAGTGCTCTTACTTCCCTTTTACAGATAGGGAGTTCAGAAAGTGATTTGGATGCAGAAATGAGAAACCTAACTACTACTCTAATGAAGTTCCCTGAGCTATCCAATAAAGGTATATTCGACTATACAGGAAGGTGAAGTTTTCCAGGTCTGTGGATATGCTCCTGGTTAGACTGAAAATTGTGCTGCAGGAAGGAGAAGCGATTATGGACATACGCTTAAAATACATGTTCAATTTATTTTTATTCAAGTGTCATAGGAAGAAGGAAAATAGAAGGAACTCAACCTTTATTTTAAATAGATTTTATAAAAAATAGGAGTGGCGATTATGACATTTGCTTACTCACAAAGAAAATTAGCTAGTTCTACAGGTATCACCCTCACCTTATTTGCGTTAGTACAAGCAAGTTCAAAATCAAACTCAGTAAATATACTACTTCTCCCCTGAAAAGGAATCAAACTATCACAAAAATAAAAGAAACTGTGTCATTTTAATGTGTATGTTTTCAATAATATATTACTATGACTTTTCAATAATAACTTTCAATAATATATTACTATGACTTTAAAATCTCTGATAAAGCTAGAGCAATCCAAGAACCTGTAGTGTTTAAGGAGGGCTCAAACCAGAGAACAGTTTGTTGCTCTCAGTTGCCAGTGAAGTCAGCAGAGATTCAATGAAACTGTACTTCAGAAGAGGACAGACACTTGGTACTTCAGTGATCTCAGCCAGTATGTCTAGAGGAAACAATTCAAATGGCTTTAAGCCATTAGTGGTTCATTTTATTATTAGTGGTTCACATTCACCCTTGCATGCTGCAAAATCCTAGTCTCTTAAACTCTGTATAAGAGATCTCTAATCTTTCTCAATTTATTGATAATCCACCTGCATGACCCCACGCTGCAGTAATCTGTCATGTCAGCATCACCTAAAAGTCCTCTCATTGAAACCCAAACCTAACAATTTGACACTAGAAGCACAGAATTGCATCATCCTCTGCTTATTCCACCTCACAGAGCTGGTTCTGAAGAGATTGCACAGAGATTAATGAACCAAGGATCTTTTTTATCTGTTATTCAGTCTTCTTTTTATCCTCTTCTACTTTCACAAGTTTAAATATAACTCATGTCATAAATCTTCCAAAATATTTGTTCTTTTTTCCTTTTATTATTTCAACTACTTATGTGATGTTATTTTATCTTCTCTTAACAAAGAAACACTTTTACAAAAAAGGTTCCATCTAATTAACAAATTCATTCTACTCTGGCACAATTCTGCAATTATTGTAAGATAAATTCAGACTTCCTACAAGCTGAAGCTAGATTTCTTAAGAGAATTATTTAATTTTAGTCCAAAACACTATCTTGCCTTAGAAATTTAACTTCATCTTAACTGCTTAGAAATATTTTGCATATGAAATCACAAGGCTTAAAACCTTGGAACCAAGCTGGAGAAAGATTTACTAGAGGAAAGAATATGCAAGAACTTTGGCACAGTTGCTTCTCTGGCTTAAATTTAGACCATTTTTCAATTAGTATTTTATATTGAAACTTGACTCTTTGGGGGACTGAAAAGTACCCCCTACTTCTTGTAGTTACTACCTAATTATGCTTCTTCCCACTTTAAAGTATGAACATTAAGATTCTTCTTTCATGCTTTTAACTAAGGCCGTAATTTGGAATGTAAACTTATCACAACAAGGAATTAGCAAATCATCCACAAAAACAAAAGCATTCTGGTCTCTGCTTTAGTTTCTATTCTGTCAGTGTGTGAGTGAGCTCTAATTCATAAATAGAAAGGCTTCTTCTGTCAAATGCAGTTTTTACTAAATGTGTGCAGACAAGATGTATGGCGACAGGACACTTATTAAAATAATGTTGGTGCATTTTATGAGATTATCTGATTCTGAACAAAGTATTATTTAAAATTTGCACATGCAGAAGTCTGTGAGTAGACTCATGAGTATCCCTCATGAAAACACAAGTCAAAAGCGTGGGAATGGAAGAGATCAAATCCTCCTTGAATTCTCTATGACACATCACTTTACTAACATACAGAAGAAATTTCACTTTTCTTTTTCTGTTTTGTATAAAACCAACATTCCATTTTTGATGCATTAATGTTTCGTGAGTTTCAAATTAAATTTGCAGAGAAGAGCAATGTATTTTGAGCAGCTTCATTTATACTTCTCACATTCTTATAATTAAAAAAAGAAAAAATGATCTAGTTACACACTGAATTATACAAGAGAAAAAAATCATAGATTTTCACTCAATTGCAGAGTATGTAGTATACATAAATATTAGACATCTATAATGACTGTGCCATTGTTCAGATGAAGTGTCTTTTAAGATGGAAAGCAGGAATACTAGCTACTCTGACCGGTAATGTAAATCTGAATGACAGTTTCAGTGACGGCAGAATGTGAACCCTACTCTGTAGCGAAATTTACAATTATGCCCCCTCCCCCTATTTAAAATCTCCCTTTTTTCTTTAATCTAATCTGTTGTGTGGTGTTCTGTGAATACCTGCTAACATTCAAGTCGTTAAGAGTCAAGGATGGGTTTCACAAAAGCATGAATATTTACAGTACCAATGAGTATAGTAATTTGGGATGCTTCTGACTGAAAGACACCATACAATTATAATGTAATTTCATTATTGAAATTGCTGAAAAGACACTTCTCAATACAAAATAATCCACAAAAAAATAGAAATATACTGTATTTTCAAACAAAATATGACTCACTGATTGTATCAAGAATTAACTCCTACTATTTTCATTAAACAGCAAGTAACTTATAAACACAGAAAACCCACTCCTGATTCCAAAGTGAATTGATGTTCCTGACAGAAACTGGAGCAAAGGTGGTGTTACTTCAGATCCTCATGCCTATCAACTCATTGTCCAATGCAGCACTGCATTGTTTGCTTTGCTGAAACATCTTCAGACAAAAGAACATAAGTATCTGACTAGTACACTTCTTCAATTCTCAAGACAATCCTTCAAGAGTTGTATCTTTTAACTTCATATGTACTCACCCCTGCAGCAGTTCAGTCATAAATGTGTCCTGAATGATATGCTAGTTTTTAACTGTTAAACTTTTACTTGATGAAAGCAATTAGTGGGAGAAATTCTATGATTGAAACATACAGAAAATATGTTAATAAATAATACTGGAATTATGTTTATTGGCCTATAAAGCACAGACACTTAGGCACCCAATTTCCACCACTTGAAAGAAACTAAGGCTAGCAATCTTTTTTTATTTTTATGGCTGTGGACTTGCAAGGCCAAGAAAGGGTAGGAAGTATTCTTAAATATGCCTTCGACTGAAGGAGAAATTTTCAAGATTAATATTCAATACTGGCATTACAGAACCACACATCTACTCAACAGTGCCCAGGTTCTCAGAAAAAACTTGGATATATGTGGCTAAAATATACAATGATGTGCCTCAAATAAATCTATACAGAAAATGTGGTGTAGCTACGTCACTTAAATTCAGAGGAGAGGATAGATAATAGAAAGGGACTTGTCATGCTGTATCAATAACACTTTTAATTGAAGCTGACTAGAACCTAAAAGCACAGAAAAACTTAAACTAGGATACTAGAAACGTGTGGAGATATTCACCCTCTGACATTCCTGGCCAGATTACAGTGTTATTTTAACAGTATACTAAACTTCATCTAAATTAACTGAGGATTTAAATACAAATTTTAAATCAAAATCACATTTCAACATTCCAGACAAGAATGTTCAAATTTATTCTCTGAAAACTACACTTGAAAATAGTGAATTTATCTCTCTACATGACTGGTAGGACTAAAGGATGCTAGTACTTCAAATTCATTTCCATAGTCTTTGCCTCAGTTGATTTCTGCAAGATACTGAGCACATTTATTAAGTAATTTCATTTGCAATTCAGAACAAAACTGAAGTTCTTAACTCTATACCATCTGCTTTACCAAAGCAGTGGAAGTAATATGATCCATTATAACCAGTTCAATTCCATGGTATGGAAAAGAAGGATTTGTAAGGACCATTAAAAAAAGTCACTTTCCATCTTGCCCAAAGCTTCTTGAGATCTTTTTGTAGGAAGTCAAAAGAAAAAGAGGCCGACAATCAGCAGTAGGAGTTTTATGATTGCTCATATCAACAGGTTTGTGATTTTGAAAGGAAAGGGTGTGGAGTGCTCAGGAGATAGGACAGTTCTTTCTTAAAATACATTGACAACTTCTATGTTTTGATATTTTTACACTTACAAATATCCATCAGTTTTTCTATCACAGCTATTATACTCTGATCATTTGAAAATTGAAGTTTTAAGATAGAAGATGTGGGACTAAAAAAAGGTAATGTTTAAAAGGAGGAGATAAAACAAATTGTAACTAGCTTCTACATAGAATCCAAAGCATACTATTCTGAACTGAGAAAAGGTGGCAGACTCCAAGAATATAAAAGATAGTATAGAAATAATACAGTAAAGAACAGAAGGGTATGTAAATTAACAGAAAATATCAAATTTCAAAAGATCTATGGCTATATAAATTTATCCTTCAACATTTCCCAACAGTTATCATGTAGAAATACAGCAATTTTCTAATAAGTTTCTGTGTTAGATATGGTGACAAATCCTGCTAACTGGAGTTTGGTTTTGAGTGATGGCTGATAGTAAACACTTAGATCTTAATCACTTTAGTACATCACTGCTACTAAAAGATTTTAGAACCAGTGACTAGTTGTTTTTTTCTGATCCTTACTTGCACTTTGTACTTATAGGGATAAAATACTATTGCTAAGATTTAGCAGAGTTTTTTCTCTAATAAAAAAAAAGAAAATGAGGGATTTAAAATTTTTTTACTACATTGAAGAGTTGCCTTAAGTCAACCACTCAACTGATGCCAGCAATTACTTGAGACACTTGTAGGAACAAGTGTACTACACACACAGTGTAAGGCTGTAGTAACTGCCTAGAAGTGGTGAAATGGAATTGCACACACTAGGAAGATGGTCTGTGTGATAAAAAATAAAGTCAAGATGGGATGGATGAATTGATGGATGGAGAAGGAGGGGGGAGCAAATTAATGAAAAGCAGGTTAGAGGGACAAGTGAATATACTCCATCTACAATACACCACCATTGCAAAAACATTTGGTTAACAGAAAGGTTCAGCCAGTCAATGCTGTTAAAAGACCAAACAAGAGTTTAGTCTCATTGATCCACCTCAATCTCATCAGTATTGTACTGGACATCACATTAGATTTATTTGATTTTTTAGAAAAAAAGGGGTTTATACTATTTTTAATGCTTAAAACTTCTATTATTTGTCAAGCATTTCATTTTTTGCCCTGCACAATAAGAAAGCATGTATAATTACATTTGCATATCCTTCAGCTTTCATCTAAGTTCAATTTTCTTTTACTTGGATAAGAAATTATTTTAATAATTAAATATAGAGTACATCAGTATCTAATATGGTAGGTATAAATTTAGGTACAGAAAGCTCATTAAACAATACACATTTCTATGGATGAGCAGTAAGCTGTGGAAGGACTTGATCTCTCAGTACATGAAGTGGCTCACTGGCAAAACTATTATTGGTGTAATTGTCTGACATCTAGAACTGAATTCTGAATTAAGCAGGACATTTGTTTTAATGGAACTGAAATTAGACAGAAAGAGAGAGCTAGTAATGGGAAAAAACCCCATACTTTCCTTTCCAATACTTCCCATGTTTCTAGAAATGTTATTTTCTATGAAGCAGGAAATTAACAATATTTTTTTTTAAAAATCATACCAAAAGTTAGACTCCTAGATACTTATTTAGGCATCTTAACCCCAAAAGTATGCTTGAATGTGTGGCAAATGCAATAGCCAAACCATTTATTCAGAAGATTTAAAAAATTCTAAATTCAGGCATTCTTTTAAGAAAACACTAATAATGATATTCTTTCACTAATTTTTAATTACAGCTGCAAGCTCGTGTCCTTTTTCTTGAATGTGTCCTTAATAACCTTGTAATGAAAAATTTGTGGATTACTGATGAGAGATATAATTATCCTGTGCAAAAACTTACTCCTTATCAAATCCACTGTGTAAACTATTATAACATTAAACAAACAAACAAAAAAAGGTGAAAAGTATCTTGACATATCTAGGCCCTAAACTGTAATGACAAAATATTTTCTTTAAAGCAATATAAATACAAATTTTCTCCAGAGTTCTTAAATTGATTTAGTAAACATTAGATTTCCTTCAGATATAACCACATGAAATCACACAGGTTTTAAAAGGAGGAAGTTTTTAAACACATACATCAACTTATAGTAATGAATGGGGAAAAAAAAAAGAAAATAAAAAAGATAAAGAATACAAGAAAAGGGAAGTCCTCGTTACCAGGAAAGTCCTTATAACCATTCCCACTGACTTAAGATTTGAGCCAAAAAGTTATAGAAATGTAAATCCCAAACTACCTGAATATATCACTACTGTATATACTTTTAGATACACACACACACACACACACACACACACACACTTCTGTAATGATACATATGTACTTCTATATGTAACTCCATCAGACAATTACTTTTATGGAGAAACAATCTTATTACATTTAATATCTATCTGATCTCTGACTCAGAAAGTACAGAAGCTACATATTCAGCAGTGCCTCTAAATGGTTTGTTCACAATACATCAATTCTAAAAACAATACGGAAAAACAAAAGCAAACGAGTCCATATGGAAGACACACATATTCCTACCCTATACAGTCACAATAAATGGAGCCATCCCTGCTCCCCTCATCCCTTCACATCAGAATATCACAGCTGCAACATTAGACATCAGCGTGCTTACGCACAAAACCAAATGAAAGCTCTCCACATTACTAGATCATGGAATAAAAACCACACTCTGTTGTAGAGTTATTTCAAGGTATTTTCCAACCTTTTGTTTGAATGCAAATTTCTGCTCTTAACAACATTAAAATAATATATCTTTTAACTGATATCTTCAGTCTATATTTAATCACACATCTCAGACAGAACAGAGCACTTTAATTAGTAGATGCTGATCTAACCTTGCACCTGCTTTGCACATACTTTTTACTAGCAGATCAAAAATTGTAAGATAAAATGAAAAATAAAACTTAGAATACAACAAACCAATATGCATAAAGCAAACACGGTGGATTGAGAAATTATTTGCTATATTTTAAACTGCAATGACTGTGGCAAACAACAACCAATAAAGATAATAGATGCACTTCTATATCATTTATAATTAAAATCCTGGGGTCATTATCATGTTCCTGATTCTCAGCAAAACAAGGAAGGGGAGATGCAGAACAAGAACAGGAACAAGGACATTTAAGTTGGAAGGGACCTATAACAATCATTTAAATCCATCTCCTTGTGGTAATCCCACTAATGTCTCACCTCAGTGAAAACAAGAGCATATTTATTCATGTTATGAACTACAGATTTTTCTCTAGATCTTCACAGTGTTTTTCACTACAAGAAATTTGTCTGACTTATGCAAAACACATCTAGTCTACCTAGATGAACTATCAAGATGAACCTTGTTGGTACCAAAGGTCTTTGCAAAAGACTACCAGCAGCAGAGGCTTGATTCCCTTTTGTATTCAGAGTTGGCTTACTACTGAAAAATAATTTAGCGGAGTAAGAACTACTCAATGAATTTCTCAAGAAATAGCAATTATTTGAGTAAAACAGAAACTAAAAAAGGTTGAATTGTGCTAGCATAGACCAGTTATGAAAAATCAACCTATGTTTATCAAGAAAAGAAATCTTGTAATTACAAGAGACAAGTGAATGTACAATTGTATTTTTCTTGTTAAACATGAAAATCCTGGGTTTAAATCATAAAATTTATCTCTGTGGGGAAAACCATATGTATTTATTGTGAAACTACGTATTTGCAAACTATATGGTCTCCATACATATTCTAATCATATTTCTCATGCAATGGGAATCTGTAGAGCTAAATTTCGTTAATTTTCATTATCTAAAAAAGTCACTAAAAACTGTCAACTCAAGATTTAATTAAGCATCACAAAAGCTAGACAGAGGTAACAGTTGAGTACATATAACTAGCTAGATAATCAGCTGATATAAATGTTCACATGGAAGAAAACACAGATTCCTTATGCAAACTAAAGCTGTAGGGCACAAATGTTAAATATGGCTGTATTTGCACGCATTTTTATATCTATATTGCGTATTTCCTACCCTGTCTGTGCACTGACTTTGAAAAATACCTTTCCAGAGCTAAATTTGGAGTCATTATTGACAGTTGGATCCTAATCTCTCTTTTTAAAGATACACTGGAAAAGTATTTGCATCTAACTCTTGCCTTGATCTCAACTGTTATGCTTACTATGCACATATTCTCCGGCTTCCACAGATTACAGTTTAGTTTAATTTTGATAATGAAAAAATAAAATACCTGAATCAAAATCAGATGAAGTGATGAAATCTTGTTAAAGAGTCTTTTTAGACAGAGCTCAATAAATGCATTATAAATTATTATAATCTAATAAAGGTTACATAACTGCACAGTCTTAATTAGACTTTTAAATATTACCATGCAATATCATACTAACCGTTTAAAAAATCTAAAGGTCTTCTATTTCAAATCAAAATATTCTTTTATTAATTTTCAAATAACAAAATGCTCTTGGTGATGTTAAAAAACACTAATTTTGCTGAGACCTCCCATGGTGAAATTTACAAGTTTATATTATTTTCTTTCACATTTATTTATTTATTTTTTAAAATCATCAAAGTAAAATCCAGGTAGGCCCAAAGAAAAGGCTTTCTGTATTACTAGTGTAAATAGTAACACAATTAGAATTCTAATAAAAATTTGACAAGCAATGTATTCAGTTATAATATGGCAATGACAATAAGTTGAAATAATTGCATTTTTGTTTGAAAAATAAATACTGAATATTACATAAGCTACAGAACATAATTACATTTATGAAATAACTGCAGTAATAACTAAATTTGTAGTTAAGGCATTTTAGAGCTCATGTTTTTTGGCTAAGCTCCTTAATAAAAATAAACCTAGCAAAAATGTACATTAATAATTTTAAAATATTAATAATAAAATATACATAAATTGTTTAATTGATATTTTCTAAATGGAATTCATAAATTCATATTTCAAACCATAACTTTCACCTATCAAATTTCTAACCTTTTATCTTTATTATCCTCACTCATGTGTTCCTGTTAACATAAGGAAGGCATAACATACAATTTACTTAGAAATTGCATGTGATAAAGACATCCCCCAGTGCAAACATACACATTGTTTACAACCAATCAGTCTTTACTGTAAATGTTCACATAAAGTGTAGTATTAATTGACATAATTAAAGCAGGAATTTATATATAATGGAGTAACTCTTAAAAGGCTCAAATACAGGTGAATTCTAACCTGGGAAATGTCTTTAAAACAGAGCTGTATGCTATTTTCTTCTGTTTCTAAAACAGAATGTAATAATACTGGTTCTAGACAACATTTGCACAGTTATTTTACTAAAGATTTTAAATACAGTATACTCAAATACTCAGCAAAGATCTTTTAATTTTTATTTTTTTTTATCAATTAACTGTACATGAGCAGTGACCTGCAGAAGATCTGGAGGAATTTCACTTTGCTTCAGTACTCTTTAGTAAAGAACATAATTAATCACAGTTTAATCTATTTAATAAACCGTTTTTATTTCGTATAGCAGTAACATTTTAAAAGAGCTTACACCACAATTGCATTTCAATATCTAATGGGTAGGGGCCAGCTGTTTATTTGTTATCACAATTATTACAATTACTACTAGGAGAATGAAGCAGATAAAACTATTCCTACTGCATTCATGTTTTGGTTAAGAGAAGAATAAAAAATAACCATGAAAAGCTGAGAAACATGGACATGGTGTGTTAGGTTACTAAAAACATGAGCGATACTTACACTGCAGTAGAACTGCCAAACTGCAGGCTTTCAGAAACTTTAATGAAACAGAAATTTAAAACATTCCTTTATAATCCTGTCCAAATCACAAATGCCAGTTCAAATAAATAATTTGTAATGTAGAAGTTTATTATTGCTGAACAATTCATGTGGGTGGGGAGAAGAGTCCAGAAATACTCTAATCTCTAAGGCTGCATTTGCTGAGGTGCCATTTGATAAGGCATTTGATATAGTTTGCCTTATTTGCAAACTATAACCCTGCATAAATTTATTACTTGCAGGAAGTCTAACATTTTCAGAAGGGAAAAAAACCCAACTAAACAAAACACAGACAACCAAACTCCCCAAGTGTGAAAACCGTAGGCAAAAAACTAGGGTAAAACACTGTTTCTGATTAAGATAGTTACATATTGTTTTGACTGCAGGGGTAAAGGTATTGACTATCCTGTCTGGGGTGCTATGCTACAGACGAAGATCTCAACAGATGCACCTTAGCTTTGGAAGAAGAAAAACTTGCCATCTCTAATTCACAATAGTGCAATAAAGCCAAACAGCTTCTTGCTATGATTTCTATATAAAGAACTCTCCCTTTTTTTACTCAAATGAGGCAGACACCTGCTCTGATAGGTGGGTTAGTCTCACATCTTTCTGACTGCTCTCCATCTGATGCATTCTCAAACCATGCAAAAAGCAGACTGATAATGCATTTAGCACACAGCCTGCAGGGAAAGGCAGTGCTTTGGTGGACTATTCCTACAAACAGCCTGGGAAAGTGATATTGTTTCAGATAGCACAAGGAAAACATTAATTATCATATAATCAAAGCAGGATCTTCTATGGCTAGATAGGCCTAACCATGCCTCACACAATGTAACTCTGATACGTGAGAAAAATACTGTACCGCCTTATCTACCTTTCAGTTTGCGCTGTGCTGCATCTGTTTCTCTCCACATTCTCATACAACTCCTGATCAAACAAATTCTGAACTCTAAGACCTGTTAAGTCCAGTCCTAAATAGTAAAAAACTTAAAGAGTCTAACCTTCATGTGACTGATACAGTACAAAGCAGAAAAGAAGCATTAAAATGATCCAGATTTGCATTCTGGAAATTGCTCTGAAATTCTGCTTCCTCCAGGTTGTTCAAACAGCAAAGATCACACCAAGTGACTCTGCATACCTTAGAATATAGTTGGCTTTTTCTACCAGTACTAGTTCGGAGTTAAATAGTACATCACCACACCTGAGTACTATGGACTTGAAGTCAAAGATAATCTTGGTTAGACCACAGAGTTACATGCTGGCAACTTTCATTCCAACTTGAACACAAAAACATCTTGCACTTTATAACTTGCTATTTATTTTCATTTTGCATTGATAAAAAGTAGTATGCTTAAAAGAGCTGGAAAATGAAATGAAAAGAATTAAAACCCCCTTTGCACAGCACATTTGTCCATTTTAACGGTGTTTTGCCAGAGAAGACTGCATTCTCCAAATTTTATGGGTTTAATGATCCTTTTTCATAGGACCTTTTCTTAGTACAAGGACATGGACAAATGCCAAAACCTACATATCATACCTACAGATATCTTTAATAACAAGATCTTCAATTATAGTGTGAGATTTTTTTAACTCTTGAACAGCATAAGATTTCCACTCAAGCCTAAAATAAAATCCACTCAAACCAAAAAGAAAAGTATTTTAAAGTAAATAAACCCCACACAAATCACAAGTACACACAGCAGTGTAACCTTTGTCATGCTGACAGAAGGAACAGTGATTTAGAGATAAATTAATGATATCAGAAGCAGACTTCATGTAAGTAACACTACAGCAAAATTCATACACTATCTAAACCGTCTCCGTACGTTTCCAAAATTCTACTTGTATTCACTTCCTTTAACAAGGTTTAAAAGTAATGACAAAACTAAGAACTAAAATTGATTATAGGCTTTATAAATGGGGTTACCATGTAACTTCTTGTTAAGACAAGAACAACATCCACAGCCTTCCCCTCATCCACTAAACGGGTCACCTTGTCATAAAAGGAGACCAGGTTAGTGAAGCAGGACCTGCCCTTCATGAACCCGTGCTGGCTGAGCCTGTTTCCCTGGTTGTCCTGCACCTGCCGCATGATGGCACTCAGGATGATCTGTTCCATGATCTTCCCCGGCACCGAGGTCAGGCTGACAGGCCTGTAGTTTCCCGGATCCTCCTTCCGACCCTTCTTATAGATGGGTGTCACGTTTGCTAGTTTCCAGTCATCTGGGACCTCCCCAGTTGACCGGGACTTCTGGTAGATGATGGAGAGTGGCTTGGCAAGCTCCTCCGTCAGCTCCCGTAGTATCCTCGGGTGGATCCCATCTGCCTCATAGACTTGTGGGCATCCAAATGGAGGAGCAGGTCAGTGACAGCCACTTCTTCGACTGCTGGGACTTCGTACTGTGTCCTATCTCCATCTCCCAGCTCAGGGGCATGAAAACCTTGATGATGACCAGTCTGACGGTTGAAGACTGAGGCAAAGAAGACATTAAGTACCTCAGCCTTCTCCTCATCCTTAGTGGCCAAATTTCCTTCCGCATCCAACAAAGGAGGGAGATTTTCCTTGGCCCTCCTTTTGCTGCCTATATATTTATAAAAGCCTTTTTTGTTATCCCTGACAGAGGTGGCCAGTTTAAGTTCTAGTTGGGCCTTCGCCTTTCTGATCTTCATCCTACATAACCTCACAGCGTCCCTGTAGTCTTCCTGGGTAACCTGCCCCTTCTTCCAAAGGTGGTAGGTTCTCCTTTTCTTCCTAAGCTCCAGCCAAAGTTCTCTGCTCAGCCAGGCCGGTCTTCTCCCCTGCCTGCTCGACTTGCGGCACAGGGGGACAGCCTGCTCCTGCGCCTTGAGGACCTCCCTCTTGAATAACCTCCAGCCTTCATGGACTCCCTTACCCTTCAGTACTACCTCCCAAGGGACTCTATTAACCAAACTCTTAAACAAACCAAAATCTGCTTTTCCGAAATTTAGGGTCGCAGTTTTGCTGCCCCCCTGCCTCTTTACCTCACCAGGAACTGAAAACTCTATCATTTCGTGGTCACTGTGCCCAAGACAGTCTTCGACCACCACATTGCCCACCAGGCCTTCTCTGTTGGTGAAGAGCAGGTCCAGCAGAGCACTTCTCATGGTTGGCTCACTTACCAGCTGCATCAGGAAGTTATCCTCCACGCACTCCAGGAACCTCCTTGACTGCTTTTGCTCTGCCATGTTGTATTTCCAGCAGATATCTGGCAAGTTGAAGTCTCCCACAAGGACAAGGGCTGGAGTCCTTGATACTGCAGCCAACTGTTTGTAAAATATTTCATCTGACTCCTCATCCTGATTGGGTGGTCTGTAGCAGACTCCCACTATGACATTTCCCTTATTAGCGTCCCCCCTTATTTTAACCCACAAACACTCAATCTTGTCATTACCTTCATTGAGTTGTAGACAGTCAAAACATTCCCTGACGTATAATGCTACCCCACCGCATCTCCGTCCTTGTCTGTCTCCAGTATACCATAACTTTTGGGCCTTTCCAATAAAAGTCAGAAAAATACATTGCCTGTTTCTTCAACTCTATTCCCCTAAATATCGTTATGAGGTTCTAAACACCACTGTCACACCAAACCAGATATTCTCCTCAAGCACCTACTTGTGAATGAAAAAATTTGTTTGATGTCAGAATTAGAAGAATATATTTAATATATTGATAATTTATGACGTCTGTAGTCTTCATGTATTTATAATTTTAGAATCAGGTGTACTAAATTCTTTAGTGATGTGTACATATAAAACATTGTCTACTAGATGAAGTCTCTTTCAAACACTATAGTACTTTCGTGCTGTAACATCATTTTTGGAATATAAAATGGCTGTATTTATCAATGACCAATCTTGCAGGTTGAAAAAAAAAGGTCAATTTTTTACCTCAGAGAGAACTACAATGGCAAATATATTCTGAGCAATGAAATTAAAGTAATAGCAGTATTTTAATTCTAAGGCACCTTTTCTCAGAATGCTAAATAACTTTATATTGACC
The DNA here is from genome assembly GCA_013399135.1 of Heliornis fulica. Lineage (NCBI taxonomy): Eukaryota > Metazoa > Chordata > Aves > Gruiformes > Heliornithidae > Heliornis > Heliornis fulica. The sequence goes on along the minus strand of VXBZ01007605.1, from coordinate 86,188 downwards.
TCTTCACTACATGGTACTGAGATTTTTAAAGATCAATCTTTTAACCATCAATCTGTGACAGACCTAAAAAGAAAACAGATTTTTCTCAACACCACTGTGAGAAATGACATTAAAATTAGGGATTAAAACTGAATATTGCAGTTGAAAATATCAAAGAGATAATACCTTAAATAACACTCACATCAAGTTGTTAAAAGCAAACAGATGTACTAGTTCAATAGCCTGCAATGGCTATTTACTACCCTGGAATAATCATTAAAACTTCAAGATTAATCTACAGATAAAAACTTTATCATTTTAAGTCGGGTATCATATATTTTAAGATTCGTTGTCCTAAGTATAACAGGGACTAAACCAAAGCTTTCTTTCCTATCTCTTCCTTCTTCCACCTCCGACAAAGAATTATATATTGAATACAAGGGATACAAACTCATCAACCCTTAAAAGATGTCACCCTGCTTTACAGCCTCTGTTTTCGGATTCTAGCTCTCTATCAGGAATGAAAAGATTATACTTCTCTAAGTCATTCTACAGACAGGGACAGGACTGTTCTTTAAATTCAGAAAGAGACTGTCTACAGTAATCATTAAAGTTTAGGTATATCAATTAAACCCCCGATATCTAGTTATATGGGTACAATTATAACCCATTGCGAGCTATAGATTTTGCATAAAATAGATGACATAAGCCAAAAGTAAAAATTCCCAATACTGGGATTGTAAGAGTCATGTGCTTGTGCTGTATTTGTTGGGTACAGGCAGTACCAAGGAAATTGGCTTGGTCCCATCAAGTAAAAAGGTTGAACAGCATTATTTATTACAGACACTGCAGCAATCAGATGAGGCAGATATGCTCCAAGAAATTGTAAACCCTGAGGTAACAGAATGGACAAATCATACTTATCTGAACTCCAGAAAATTTATACTACACTATACTAAATGATAAAATAGTTTCAGGTGCAACATTAGAGATGCAAAATTATAATTGTTAAAGAAAAAAGCAAATGCCCTAGGAAAAAGTCATGCATTTAACAAAGTAAAAATAAAGAAAAGTTTATATAGTAAATTACTGACAAAATTTGTTATGATAAATCCTATCACATTACTGAGCTTAAACCTATCTAAATTTTAAATGAAGGGGAAAGGACTCCTACCCATCACTCTTCTGACTCTTTGGTAAATGGGAATGTGCAGCTTGGCCTTTATTTCTCTAACAGCCAGCAGCAAAGGTCAGCAGAAGAATCAATCTCACAGAAAAAGGGAGGATTAGAGAAGGAAAAACGCAAGGGTTTGTAATGGCATTTATAGGTGTACATGAAAGAAATAAAGGAGATATAAAAAGCTTAGATTTATAACCCTTGTGTTTCTCCCCTTAAAATAACAGTAACATCAGTAATGTAGGCAGATAAGAAAAACATTATTTTTTGAACAAAAGAATATATGTAAACAGTTTAATTATAGTAATACTTATCTAATGTAACTAAAATGTTTAAATAGGTATTAAAACTTGTACCTTTACAAGGTACTACAGAGACAAAGCAAGCATGTTCCATATAATGTTTATGGTGTTATCACCTTTGAGAAGAAACACTCACTTGAAGCATACTATGGAAAAGTAAAATTAATTTCCTTCTTCTTGTAAATAAAAGTAAAGCTATATTCTGCTGGCTCGAGGGGCATCAGAAGAAGTTTCACCACTATAGCTATATGTCTGTGAGTGTTCTAATACACTCTAATACACAAACTTCATGAGGGTGTAACACGAGCTCTTGGTCTAGAAATACAGAAAGATTGAGTTCTTTACAGTGACAAGCAGACAAGATGGGAAAAAAACACTGTTATTTGTCCCTAATTCTGTTGACTCTTTGGTTCTTTCTTCCTTGGGAAGTTTGCAGCATATGAAGTTTTTCATGTGAACAAGGGCCCTGCTACAAAAATAAACAAAGTATTTACAACAGTATTGACAGACGTATACCTTCCTGTAACAAAGTACTGAAGGAAAAAAGCCCACTTCCAATATAGAGGTTTCTGTTGCATCTGTGGCAATCCAGTATAACACAACGCAGGGCAGTTCTGATGCAACTGTTTTCTTCCACTATGTAAGGAATTTGAAAGACTACCATCTTCTTGAGACTCATAAAAGAAGTAGTTTCATGAACACTGGATTTTTCAAAAAGCATTTCAGTAAAAGCTAAAGTTCCCATACAAAGGGGTTATGATCTCATCTGAATGGAGGCAAGTGAGTCATTAAAAGGAAGGCATAATGCAAGTCTGATTTCCTGCCCAGCTTCCTCTGACCTCTGTTAGCTGTTTTTCTTCTTGCAGTACAAGTGTGCCTAGAAATTGTTCTGCCCACGATGCAAGTTCCGTCAGGAGCTCTGCTCATACAACTGACATGCTCCTACAGTGGGAAGGATTGCATCAGGTATGCTCATTAACAGGCATACTCTTCAGTTCTCTGACTGCAATAACTTATGGGGAGTCCTCCAACCCAGTTCAAAAAAACTCACACCAACAGTAACACAGTATTAAGTATTGCTTAAAACTTACTTAATCTCCTTAGTAATCTTTAATATAAAATACTGTCTTGTCATGAGCAAAATATTATAGAAAATTGAATGATCATAAGCTTGATATGCTTATATCCACAAAACAGGGTGAGCTGTGAATTTATCTTACACTTTAACAGTAAATTTCCTGACATCAATCCAGTTAAATAAGCTCTTTCCTGTTATCCCAATATAACATCTTGTCAGGAAACCCATACCTGAATGGTGATTTTCTACTGAGAATCATTTCACACAGCCATATTTCAAATCAAACATTTGCTGCTGTTCTCTAATACTATCCTATTGGGTACTTACATGACTACCGACAGGTTTGAGATTACTGTGTTGGAACCTATTTTCCTGTGACAGCCGCAGTGCAGATACTTGTGGATACACTGGTGCTGAATGCTAATCAGTACTACAGTCTGGAAACAATTGCCAGCTACGTCACTTATCACCAGAATGAACAGAAAAGCCTTAATTGCTTTATCACGTGCTTTCTGCTTCCTGTTGGAATGGCTAGAAAAACCTAGGAAGTACTAGGAGGGATAAAATAATTCTAAACCAGTAGAAAATTCAAGGGTTACTGATAAAAACAATTCCAAAAGTCAATAAGGAAGTCATTGCTCTGCTTCATATAGTACAGTTTTAATCCTACTCATAAGGAGTCTTGACTGTTTTAATGAAAACTGAACATCAGTTATGAAAAACATGCACTGAAAGAGATAATGTGGGATATAAGCAGGACACAAAGCATATATTTTCCTCCTTTTGGATATTCAGCTGTATCACTTAACTATATTCTCACAAAAACTTTCTCTAAAAATAGGCATTTTTAGTTATTAAAAAGTCATTTAAAGTTTAGAGGCACACTATAATTTTGATAATTCAAAATTCACTGAACAGATGCAAAGTAGGTACTTCTAATGCTAATTAAACAGCATGCTCAAATAGTATTTCCTGTAAATAAAGGCATCTCTTCCTTTTTATCCAAATAATGATCATCAGGGCATACTCAGAATTAAAAAAAAAAAAAAGTGGGAAGAAGACAGAAAAGAAAAAATTAAGAACATTTTAAAAAAACTGTGCTCTCAACATTTTCAAAACCTTCTAATTAAAATACACAAAATACTCAAACAAGGAGAGAGAATAAAGACTGAACAGAGTGTTTGTAAAATACCCCTAGCTGCTGTTATTTAGCGATGATGAAGCCAAGTAACTGTTGCTTGAAAGCAAGAGGCTGATGAAGTCTTTCAAATTCAAGTGAGGGATACTGCAATTTATGTTTTTCTTAGTTCTTCTATCTGTACAACTTTCTCTAAATTTCATTATTTTCTGTATTAGATGTCCCTTTCAACAGTCATATGTTGATCAGAAACATGATATATTGCATATACTTGTGTTCTGTTGTATGTTAAATCTTTTTGGTACAGCCAGCAAGTTCTAATCAGGTCACAAAATATCAGATCAGTAATTAACATTGTCAACTTCCATGGGAAAATTAGCTTGTTGTGAAGAAAACTTTTCATTTGATCTAATTTGTGCAAAATCTGATAGAAACATTCAGCTAACTTAAAAAACCCAAACAACCCAACATTGTGTGAGAAAGACTATTAACACATACTGAATACTTACATTATTTAAACACAAAGTACAGTAAGTTTAACAGTACATTAAAAAGTACTAAGGTATTTATTAAGTATGAAGCAGTTCTAAAAAGTATGGCATGATGTAGCTAACAATTTTCACAGGGAAGGCAAAAAGATACACATTATGATTTGTGGACATAATGAACTGGACAGGTTTTGGTTTTTTATTTTCCCAGTTAGGATTAGTAAATAAGTGTAATTAAAATACTGCTAAACCCCCAATTTATGCATTTTATAATGAGACATGAATTAAACTTACTTAGATGTGTTTAGTATGTTTTTAGAGACTAATTTTACTTCATTTTTAATCAATACATTTTTGTTTCAGATTATTTTTATTATGTACACTATTTAAATAATGCCCCTATATTATTGTCCACAAATACAGTTCAAAATTCCTAAAGTAAATAAACAAATAAATGAAGAAGTCTGTTTGCCATTCCTAGGTTGATATCCAGCTAATTAAGCATAGTTTTAGGAGTAATTCCATTATAATTTATAAGCAAATCAGGAAGTAAATACGTGTGTGCATATATACATAAATGTACATATTCCAAGAGTTACTCTGTCTATAAACATACCAGCACGTATCATTGCTGTTTATTAATCAAATAAAATTTTTAAAAGAGTGTTTCACAAGATATTTTGCTTTCATCAGATTTAAGAAAAAAAAAAAGCTTTCCAATCTATTTACCAATTTCTAATAAGAATTAGATATCTATGGTTATGGGTGTATATATGTGAATGAACGAATAAATCCTCAACCCACCATATCTTTTTCTCCAGTTTGCAAGCTGTCACCCGTGAAAAGTATGGTGTAGATGGTAGGATGATACTGTACCTGATTGGCTCTGGAGGTGGTCATGGGATCAGATGGAGAGGACTTGGTGGTAGTTGGGGAAGATGGCAATGTCTGGGAACAAAGCAGTTCAGGAGCAAATCAACCTTTACAAGCCTTAGACTGAACAGTTAAAAAAATAAATAAACCAAACAAAGTAACATAACTAGAAAATTAAAATAAATAAAAAACGCCTAAGACAAAATCTTTCTCCTACTCATTGGAACTTAATGGAATTTAAGATCAATCAGATAAATAATGCATGTAAATATGCATGCTTATGCATGTAAAAACAAATTCATGACTTGAAATCAAGATGGTGAACTCACATAAATACTCAAAAATATGCTGACCACATGAGGAATATATTCTTTTCCTCTCTCCTTCTCTTGGGGAAAATGAAGACTATAGTAAACACAAATTCCAGCAAGTTCAATGAGCACACTAGAAACAGTTATCAGTCTACAAACAGGGCCAACATCTGAAAGAAGTTAAGAGACATTTACTGTGGCACCTTATAACGCACCATTCTATCGCACGGACTGTAGCCAGCAAACTGTGTTCCATGTCTTACAACAATCACACTGAAGCTACTTTCTTTTTCTACTAATATACTAACTGCTAAAATATCCATTTATCTATTTTTAATTAAAAGGAAGGTGAAAAAATGTAAACATCAATCTCACGATGGATGAACATGCAACTAATACCTGTATAACAAATTACTATAATATATTTTATGACTAGCGTTAAAAACGTTCATTTAGTTGAGCAAAGGTTAATAACTTATCATCAGGCCTGTGTTCAAAATAAACACAAAAAAGAATTAAGAGTCATATTTATTGATCATGTTTTCTAAATATACATGCTCTTAACATTAATTCTTGAACATATAAAAAAAGCACTGGTCTGTTCAAAATTTTCATATATACAGCTCTCTTTTTAAAGTATTAGTTCCTGACAGAATAACTCTTTCTTTTTATAAATGTAGTGAAAATGTAAACTTCCAATTTTCAAAGCATAACATACAATACTTCTTGGAATAAAGTTTTTGACATTTCTGTAATACTATAAAATATCCAAAATTACACTACTTTTACTTTAGTAAAAAAAGATATTAAAATGCTATACAATGCAATTATAATATAGTCATATACTAACCAAAACTATTTAGAAATAAATGAAGCAAAATTTCACACTTTCAGCAGTTCTGTTACTTACAATCATTGACAGTCCCTCATAAAATAGGTATACATACTTTTGCACTAAAACTCTTAATGCATATGAGAAAGCTGGGACACTGTGAATGCATAAAATTTTGTATTAGCAAAATACGGGCTTGTAGTACATATGCACACACAAATATTTTAGCTGTATTTTAAATGATATGAAGATTCATTTTTTTTTTCATAGTTTTTACATAAACAAGCAGCCAAAAGAGGAAAAAATATTTTAAGAAACAGATCCTTAATTTGTATCCAACTTGTAACTGATGTTATGAAACAATAAAAGCCAAAAATAGAGTATATACATCAGAAGCATGACTGGGAACCTTTCAGGAGGCTTAAGTGAAAAATACTACTATGTGTAGGATATTATAATAGGAACCATGTAACTTGGCAAAATGTTACTGGTCATCAGTACATTCTACCTTTTGAAAAATCAAGACAATTAGAAAGGATTCTCCCATGTCTGTTTAGAACATGAGTTCATACATGAGGGGCTAGAATTATTTAGAAAAAGAAATTCGACAATAGTACAGGCCAACTCTATTCGATTATAGAAATATACTTCTTATTTTAGTGGGATGATGCAGTATCTCTCGAAGTCTGAAATTGCAGTGAACTGTTTCTCATTATTTAAAGCTTAACCTCATGGGGAAAAACCACACAAAACACACAAACAAAACCCTGAAACAGAATGGGAGGACTGTAACTTATCCCAGTAGGTTTTTTTTTTAATTATAGCTATATATTAAACTCTTATTCTGTACACGCAAACAAACAAACAAAAAAGAAATAAAAATAATATTCTGCAGCAAAATTAAAAGATTTCAGACATCTGATGGTTTGGGTGATCAACACCACTGCAAACTAGGGCATATTGTATTGCATAGTTTTAGTACACTAGGCTAAATAATAAAAGGAAAAATAGTTTGTTCTTCACAGGTGCTNAACTGGAGGCATCTGAGTTTTCAATTAATATCAATCTCCCTATAGCACAGAAATCTATGGCTGCAATAAAAAAAACGCTGCGCAATACTAATTTCAGTTGACTGTTAAATTATAATATCTATTAAGTAGAAAAATTTCACTATTCCATGTTAGCAAAAGGTTGTTTAAAATACAATGGAAAAATGATTAAAAACCATTTAAAAGCAAAACAACTGTATTAACAACCAAGAATCAAGTATGGACATATATATTTTTTCCAGAAATACACATACCAATGGCAAAATACTGAAAATAGCAAGGAGGCATTTTGTTTTGTGATTTTGGCAGGTTTTTTTTTTGTATCAGGTTGTTTGTGATTGAGGCTTAATTTCTCATATTTTCTTTGCCGACAGGACTGGCTTTATTTTTTTTTATATATATACATACATTAAAAAAATATTATGTATATAAAACATGAATGATTATTATGTATATTCAGCATTCAGTAAGAATTCATGCCTTTTCATACCCCTGTATAACTCTGAAGACACATTCATTTATGAAGACACACCTTTCTTTGATATTAAAGTAACACAAAGAAATATCTCNAAAAAGAAATTCGACAATAGTACAGGCCAACTCTATTCGATTATAGAAATATACTTCTTATTTTAGTGGGATGATGCAGTATCTCTCGAAGTCTGAAATTGCAGTGAACTGTTTCTCATTATTTAAAGCTTAACCTCATGGGGAAAAACCACACAAAACACACAAACAAAACCCTGAAACAGAATGGGAGGACTGTAACTTATCCCAGTAGGTTTTTTTTTTAATTATAGCTATATATTAAACTCTTATTCTGTACACGCAAACAAACAAACAAAAAAGAAATAAAAATAATATTCTGCAGCAAAATTAAAAGATTTCAGACATCTGATGGTTTGGGTGATCAACACCACTGCAAACTAGGGCATATTGTATTGCATAGTTTTAGTACACTAGGCTAAATAATAAAAGGAAAAATAGTTTGTTCTTCACAGGTGCTGCTACATCTAAATACTGGGTTCATAAGAAAAAACGTATAACACTTCAACACTAAATAATGACCTAATCAGTGATTCCACAAGTAATTGAAGAAACTGGAGGCATCTGAGTTTTCAATTAATATCAATCTCCCTATAGCACAGAAATCTATGGCTGCAATAAAAAAAACGCTGCGCAATACTAATTTCAGTTGACTGTTAAATTATAATATCTATTAAGTAGAAAAATTTCACTATTCCATGTTAGCAAAAGGTTGTTTAAAATACAATGGAAAAATGATTAAAAACCATTTAAAAGCAAAACAACTGTATTAACAACCAAGAATCAAGTATGGACATATATATTTTTTCCAGAAATACACATACCAATGGCAAAATACTGAAAATAGCAAGGAGGCATTTTGTTTTGCGATTTTGGCAGGTTTTTTTTTTGNTGATTATTATGTATATTCAGCATTCAGTAAGAATTCATGCCTTTTCATACCCCTGTATAACTCTGAAGACACATTCATTTATGAAGACACACCTTTCTTTGATATTAAAGTAACACAAAGAAATATCTCAAAAATAATAAAAGAAACACAAGGATTTGGATTATGTACTACATTTCTGTTGGCTGGTAATTTATTGATACACTCTCAATTGTTTTGCAGGAACTTTTAGGCCAAATTGCCCCTTAAAGAAAGCTGGGCAGAGCTCAATAATTTTGATTTATTATGCAGCGCATAATATATTTTTAAAAATTTGGCAAGTGTTTTCCATTAGCCAAGCACTTGAATTTAGTAGTTATTAGGCTTCTGGGAATGAGATATATAAAGTGATTAGAAATCATAAGATGAATTAACATTACAGACCTTCGGTTTTTGAGACTGAAACATGAATTCTCTAACTGAAGCTTTCCTGTTGACTACTGGCAACATTAGAGAAAAAGGCCAGTCAGAATTCCTACCACAAAATGCTCCTAAAACTCGCATGGCTTTCCTCAGCTGTATCTTTAATAGTACAGTTCAAGCCATGGGGAAATTTATCTTCTCTATTTTCTCAATACTATTTCCTTTCCTATTTATTATTAGACAATGAATGGAAGACTAATGGCCCTTAGTTTTAGAAATAAAATTCTTTTTTGAGTCATATTTGCACTGTACTATTTTCTAAAATTCCATGAAAACACTTCTTCCTTGTGTTGCTCACAAGAAGTGGTTATATGATGTTAGACTGCTCTCAGGCTGCACAACATATTAAAGGGAGCAGAGAGGTGGTCAGAGCATAATACTTCCATGTTTCAGATTATTAGGTAACAGAGTGAAGATATGGCTGTATCAAAGCAGTACAGAATACATATATTCCATGTGCACAGTGTTCCAAAAGGTCTCTGAGCCTCCTTTCAATGACTTCATGAATTGACTACACAAATGACAGAAGTCACACCCTTATATATACATATACATACACACACACTAAAAAAGCCAATATTTACACTCTAAGTAATAAATATTGTACTGAGAAAGTTAATTCTCAGTACCTGTTAGTAAGTTTATATATAGAAGAGTAGAAAGAAAAAATATCATTCTTCTAAACCAGGGTTAGGCTTGAAAGCATATGAAGACCATCATTTAAAAGTGAAGATAAAACTGAATTTAGAGCTTACCGATTTCTAGTTTTGCCACTACAGGGCTTGACAAACAAAGGAAATCTTGGTAATAATATTACCCATATTAAACTACTATTAATACTAAGCTAATACTGAGTTTCAGTTTCTATTAATTTTGGTGCTTTTAAATCACTGAATTTAATGTGATGACAAAACTAATTTGCTTAGGCCAATATTTTAATACACTAAGAGAAAGTGATATTTTTTTCTGAATTGTATTAAATATTTAAATACCTTCTGCTGCTAAAATGAGAAACACAGAGTACTGCAAGGCCCCCTTTTGCTGAATAACAAAAAGGACTGACTTACTAGTCTTTCAGCAAGCAGACTTTCAGACCACTTGCTTTGCTAAACACATTGAGTCTTCATCTGCCATGAACTCCTTTTGTCTGTAACTTTGGCAAATGAATCTCAATCACACAGTAATGACTGTATAAACACATAACATTTAAAAAATAAAATTTGGAAAAAAAAAATAAATAATTAAGGAGTAATTATTTACAATCCACATTATGAAAGGGCTAATTTTTATGACCTCATGTATCTAATTTTACCTGATAATTTCTCACTTCTGTAAAGAATAAAATACTTTCTGATGATGCATTTGGTTTTGCTTTGTAGAGAATATACAGGACATAGGGCAAGACCAAAGTACCATGAAAGCTAGTATACACAGATGGAACATTTACTTTAAGTGTTTATTAAAGAAATTTATCTGCATGTACATGAGCATTTGCTCAGTATGACACACAAAGAAAAAATTATATCTTATGCAATTTCTTAAGGAAGGACGAACTCAGGGGTATTGGCAGATGAAAAATTTAATATGGGCTGGAAATGTGCACTCAGCCCAAAAATCGACTAGTAGCCTGAGTTGGATCAAAAGAAGTGTGACCAGCATGTCAAGACGCGATTCTCCCCCTCTGTTCCAATGAGACTCCACCTGGAATACTGCATCCAGCTCTGGGGTCTTCAGTAAAAGACAGATATGGACCTGTTCAAGCAGGTCCAGAGATGGGCCATGAAGATGATCAGAGGGCTGGAGCCCCTCTCCTATGGTAATATGCTGAGACAGTTGAGGTTGTTCCACTTTGAGAAGAAAAGGCTCTGAGGAAACCTTACAGCAGCCTTCCAGTACCTGAAAGGGGATCTATGGGAAAGATGGGGACAGACTATCTGGGAGTGTAGTGGCGGGGGGGTGGCAGGTCGAACAACACAGTAACAGTTTTAAACAGAAAGAGGGGAGATTCAGATTTTATATTAGGAAGAAATTCTTTACTGTTAGAGTGGTGAGACACTGGAACAGATTGCCCAGAGATACTGTGGATGCCCCTCTTCATGCAAGTGTTCAAGGCAGATTGGGTGGGGCTTTGGGCAACCTGGTCTAGTGGACAATGTCCCTGCCCATTGCAAGGGGGTTAAACTAGGCCCCTTCCAACCTAAAATATTCAATGACACCTACCAAATCTTTATAGGCTGAAGAACTCATATCTGGTAATTTTCTTTTTTTTTTTTTAAATGAAAGCCCTCCCTCTAACCCAGTATTTTCAGATTGGAATTCTTAATGTCAAGATATATTTAAGCATTTCAAAGTAAAAAATTATTTAACAATTATCATAGAATGGCTTGGTTTGGAAAGGACCTTAGAAATCATTTTGTTCCAACTCCTCTGCTATGGGCAAGTAAGTACACCTCCCATTAGTCCAGGTTGCCAAAAGCCCTATCCAGGATGGTCTTGAACTTTTTCTTTTTGTTGATCAACATTTCTGAATCAAAAGTAGTCATTTGCGCTGGAAGAACGTGAACTTTACAAATCTGAGTTCAGACACTGAATTTTGTAGATATTTTTAATACAATGTCTGGGACTGTTCTTAATGAACATAAGTTAAAGACTCATGAGAGATTAATTATCTACTGGAAAAGGTGAAATGCAAGTAGGTTCAATAAAACCATAATTGGGAATTCTATATATGAAACTTGTATACTGGATTTCCAAGAAAGATTTCTAAAGCCTTGTCCATGTTTTAATAGGCAGTTTTCATATAATTGAAGAACGATTCAGGCTGGAAGGGATCTTAGAAGGCCATACAGTGCAAACTCTTCCTTAAAGCAGAGTTAGCTATCACATCCCACACATCTTTCCTTCTTTGTAATGCTCAGTTCTGAAATTGCCATCCCTGATTCTATGTTATAGCTTCCTGGACAAGATGCTGTAACACTTACTACCTGTAAAACAAAACAACTGAAAGCTGGAAGTAAAATTCAAGTAGTATGCAAAGCACCTGCAATAGTTTCTGTACACAGAAATAAAAGATGCAAATATCTGACAATTAAATATTTATCAGACCTGCTTGGAGGAGAGAACTACGTGGTCTCTACTGTTAGGTCCATAGTATTCAATATGGAAAAGTGCAATGGAGAAGGCTCAAAAGGAACCAGACAAACTTGCAATTCTTCTGAAGCTGAAAAAGCTGAAGTTAGAGAGACCAGAATGCCTGTGTAGCAACTTCTAATAGTAAAGAGAAATAGCAGGCCAGACTCAGCCTCCATGCATAACCATGCCTTTCATGAAGACAGAAAGTGATGAAACTCAAGCAGTCAGCAAAGGGTTTGCCTACAGTTTTTCTTCATTGAAACTGTAGCCAGAAGATATTTCCTTCCTCAGAGCACTTGCCTGAGGAAGCATCAATAAAGCAACCCAGGATGAAGAAATTCCAATAGAGAAATGACAGTTGCACACTCATATAGACATGGGTGGCATTGCATGGCTTCAACTATGGGTATCTGCATGCACAGGGAGAAAACTGAAGGTATTTCTATTTTCTAGCTGTTTCTACCAAAAAGCAAAGTTACTAATGAAAGTGAAAGTTATTATTTGAAATCAATTCTTAATCTCAAATTGTGTCTGTTTTCTTCAATCTGCAACATAATACACTGAGAGCCAAAATTCTTGTCTCTGTAAAATCTGTGTAAAAGAAATCACAATTCATAAGGCTTATTTTTTGCCAAGCTCAAAATCAATTGTATTGTACATTATCTTGATCATTTTAATAAAATGGTTGTCTGTCTGCTATTAAAAAAATAGCAACAACAGAATTCTAGACCATGAATACCTATTACAAAATATAATCTTTTAATTTCTAAAATAGAGGTATTTTATCTTTCATTAAGTTACAGGATATTCTGTCATTGGAGGATACATTACTTCACTTTGAAAATTTGAACTAAGCCAATACTTTCTTGGTAAAAATACAAATTTTAGATTTATTGAGTCAATATTTATAGTGCATGATTTTATCGGAATAGATGTAACTCATTAGAAGTAAATAATAGCTGTCAAAACCGGTCAACATATGCACATACATATCTTGAAATATTTGCAGTCATATTATTATGCACCTGCACATATACAAGTAATATATTACAATTTTAAAATGTAGATCCGGTCACTAAATAAGGGTCCTGCAAATTATACAATATATTTAGACTGTCTTAATTTCACTGGCAGTGGCTCTATTCACTAATCCATCCATCCAGAATTTAACATTCCAAACATGGAATTGCATTAAATAAAACCCCAAACAACAAACCCCAAACCGACCAAACTAACTGAAAAAAGCAAACTAAACCCCCACTCACGTGCCCTCACCCCCCAAAAAAACCCCACAAACCAATCCACAAAACAAACAGCAAATTGGAAAAATACACACTACAACAACTTTACAAATAATTTTTCTGGACAAGTATTGTGGTCAAGCTATATTAACTTCAGATATAAACCAGGAAGTATTTAAGCTGGTCACTAAACAGCTCTGTAAACTATTTTTTTCAGGAACTCACTTACTTATGTAAAAATTAGCATAATTTCATTGCAAAGGGAAAAATCACTTTTCATTATAACAAAGAATGCTGTTTTTCACATTGGTTTAAAGGATATTGTCATAAACCTAAACTTTTACAAGTAGAAAAGCCATTCAAAATACAGATTTCATGTCCAATAATTGAGAAATAATCCTATAAACTCAGGGCTTTTTTTTAAGCATTATGAACTAACTAGAGGGTTTTTTTGTTTTTTTTTTTTTTATTGTAAAAGTATTCTATATAAAAAAAAATAGTAGCAAATATTTGAAAATCGTATACAATATCTTATGCAACAGTTCCATCCATGTAAAGCACTCTGATTATTCCAAATTCATCCTGCTCAAACACATCTTCATATCTTCATTCTGTATACGTTAGTATATACAGAGTAAAGTAATTTTATACAGTTACCAAATTACTTTATAGGACACTGACTCTTGCTAGTGTAGAAGGATGAAAAAGTCTTTTCCCATATAGGACAGGTAAGAAACTAACATCTATCCTATATAGGATAGAGAGACAAGACAAAATTTCACTAATGTTCATTCATTTTTCCATATTTTTTTTCTTATTCAATACAATAGAAAATAATTTTAATTCCTGTATGACACATATTTCACATCTTCCTTACAGGGCAATTTCTTTAATAAAAATATGATTTTTATGGAAAATGTAATAAATTAAATAATACTATAAAAATAACACCATATGAAAATATTTTACATTGCCCATAGATTTTGAAAGATGTTGGTGTAAAACAGGAAAAAAAGATGCCAAAAATAGCACAAAATTAAATTGTAGAACACATTCCAAGTAAATGATATTTTTAAGTTCTTACAGGTAAGATTTAAAAGTATCTAATATATAGGGTAAAAAACAGTATTGGTCTTATTTTATATACATAGGTTTGAAAACATTCAGTTAATATTGATTTTTAGTAAAGCTAAAGATTTACAAAGAGGTTCATTGTTTAAGATTAAATTTAAGCAATCTTTAGCTAAACCTAGAAGTGCATTATCACTTTGTACAGTAAAGAAAATTTTATGAAAAAAGCACATTAGATTGTGGCACTGAAACTTCTAAAACACTGTCTAAAAGAACTGCTGAGAAACACAGAACATGGTTATAAGGAAAAAGAGGGCTAGAAAATGATTAAAAAGTAGAATAGCATTTTCTTAAAGAACATGTTATCTAGACCCCTTTAAGTTTTAAGATTTCTAAGGAGCTGCTGTGACTCTCTATTCCTAACCAAAAACTCACTTGTTTGATGCGGTCTGGATTAACGGTGGTCTGAGGCTGTAGAATGCTGACTGGCTCTGTCTTGGCCACATTTTGAGGCATTTCTCGAATCTTCTCTGCAATGAAGCCATGAACTGCATTTAATGCTTCGACTGTTCCCTGGATCAGACACACCCGCTCTGTAGTACCTGCAAATAACAAAAGTTGATGTGAATAAAGTCGATACTTCCAGATCCCACAAACTGCTTCATTGTGGCGTTGAAGCCACACTGTGAAGCCAGTGAAGCCATTCACTCCCCTGAGCGAAGCACTCACATGAACCTTGCAAATTAGCAATACATGCGTAAACATACAAATGGAAGGAGAGATTTCCAACAGATAACATACTGATGATCTGAAGAGGCTATCAAAAGCTATTTGGGTAGATACTACAAATACATAACTTTTCAAGCAATGATATGTCAGGAAAAAAACCTCAACCAGGCCAAAAACCCCAATCAAACCATAAACACTATTTTTTTTGGTAACATCAGGTAATATGATGAGTGTGTGCAGAATACATGTCTTTTGAATTATTTTAGCATATATCTAGATTATTCTAAAAATATTGTGAAGCTTTTAGGTAACACAAGGTTGAAAACAATAGCCAATGTTAGAGATACAATTGGAATAAGCTTTGGTAATGAACTGCCAATACATTCATTTAGTGAGCACATTATTAAATCATTTCTTCAGACAGTTATGGCAAGATCTTTCAAGGCCAACTGATCTCATATTTGAGGATCCACTCTGTCTTTTATAACACCCCAGAAATGACTTGTTTTAGAGTTATGCTGAATACTGTTCATGCAGTATATGACTCTGTGTGACTACTGTCTAATCCATGTTTCAAAGTCATGCAAAAATACTACACGCTTGTCTCATAGGTCTCATAGATGAAATATGTTTATTCTGTGTGTAAGAACACTACATCTTTGGTGACAATGAAGCAGATGAGAGATGCTTTCCCACCACAGATTTAATTTTAATATTCTAGAAAAGCTTACAGAAAGCCTACATCAGCACATCTCACCTGAAACTGTGCTGTTTGTCTTACTAAACATATGCCAGTCTTATCTCTTTCATTTGTTAATTAAAAAACATCTACAGGATGGCCAAACATGGATGCAGAATTGTGGAAAAAATACTTTGTTCTTTTGTTACTAAGGTGGTTTTAGAGGATTTTGTATGGCTTTACTATATAGCAAAAATCACTTTTTTACAGATTGCCTATTAAGGGTACATCAGGCTGTAACCCAAAGTATAAAAAAAACCTGTATCGATCTTAAGGATACAAGTATGATACTGCAATGAAACAAGCACCACAAGAAAATGAAAAGCTGGTTCCTGGTCAAATTTTCTTAATACTTGTTCGTCCTACTTGGCTTCCTCTCTCTTTGCAAACTACTGCTGTGGTTTCTTTGTAAAGCAATCCAGCTCTAAGGAAATGCTCTGGGGAGTCTTTACGCTGTAGTATTAATTGTCTCCTAAATGATGAGATGTGATGTGGATTGATCAATGCAGCTAATGCAAGTGTTCTCTAGGTCAGCAGACAACACACTGAAACAAAACACAGATCAGGTTGCATCCAAGCTACCAGAGCCTAATACAGAGAGCACTTAACAGGGATGACTACTGTCAAAACATTTGAAAGGAAAACAGTCCATGTGAAATAGGAATTTCATTGGACTCGACACTAAGTGACTAAAGGGTATTCTACAATCTGTGTTATTTTAGAAGTAGCAATGAAAAGATACTTTATGCCATGCTAGGGACCAAAAGCACTACATTTTCCTCTGTATAAACCAGAATGCAGTAAACGGAAACCACTGTTCCATGAAAAAACACTATTGTGTAAATGCACATTTCACGTAGAGTACACTACAATTTTAAAGTGTATCACAACAGTAGCACATTTTCTTCATGGGTTACATCAAGAAAAAAAAAGTAAAAAAAAAACCACCAACAAGTGTGGAGCAAATGTACAGCTGGAAATTGCTTTAATCTTCTGAAGTGATGTTGTTGTTTTCCTTCACACAACTCTAACAGTTTTTCACTTACATAATAGAGTACAATAATTTACAAGAGTCACACAAAAGAAAACTGCCAGTAATATGACCAAACTGTGTAACAAAAATAAGCCTATGAATCACTAAAGTTCGTGAAATTTCTGACATTTTAAAAGCTTTTAGGCTTCATTAATGTTTAAAGTAAACTGTCAGATTTTTAAAATAATTTTCAGTTGTTTAACAGTTGCATCCACTCTTCTTTGCTAACAAAAACTCAGCCATCTATATGCATACTTTGCCATATGTTTTTCAAAATATGCACTTAAAATATTAATCTCACTTTCGAAATAGCTGATATAACCAGTCTGAGGTGTTTTGCTAATTTGTTTTGTGAACACAGCCAATATAAAGTTATTCTATGTTTTTAATTATTTACAAGTCAAAGCAGAGTTAGGGTTATGTATGATGTGTTTTCTTTTACATATGAGCAGATAAAACACGCAAGAAAAGAATAATACTATCACAGAAAATGACCAAAAGTACAGTACATGGTCATTGTCCCTGTACATTCAAAACCCCTGAAAAATAATTTGTATTTACGTTCAATAATACTGAAATCCATGACAAAAGTTTGCACATACTTGCAAAATACAAAAAAACATTACCTAAACACATACTGATGACATTGCTACAATATTTTCATGATTATTTTTTAAGGACCCAAGTAAATTACTCAGTATTAGGATGTGCTCTACTTTTCAGAAAGAAAAATGCGGTTTCTTTCCTCATATCAGAATGAAAATTCAATTTGTGCATCTATGCTTTAACTTTTTCTTAACAAATATAGACAGAATGCAATTGCACAAAAATGCCTGTCTATACTGATAGATATTTAACGTGAAAACAGATATGACAATATATAAAATATACTTTCTCCTCAGTTCCATAGGGTACAGAAAGATTAAGCTGTAAGCATCCATCAGGTGATTGAAAGTAAGTAAGGACAGATTTTGAAATCCAACCAGTTAGATCTAAAAGCTAAACAGCCTGCAATGTTATTTTAATCATTTATTTTTCCTTCCATCTCCTCTACCTACCTAAAACTTTGCTTCTGACAAATATCCTTGGCAACCACATCACACTAATTTTATAAAGAACATTTTACACATAGTTGTGAAACTTCAAAACAGGAGTGCACAAGCTTCTTCTCCAAGATGGAGAACCTCTACTTTTCAGAAAGAACAGTCTGGCATTTATATGACTCTATATACATTTAAATGGAATTTTACATCAATCTTAAAGAGCATTCAAAAACTACAATGAATTACCAGCACAAGGTAATCCTTATGCATCCACTAATTAAATCTCCTTATAGTTTTCCAGTGTACACTGCCAATTTATTTGACACTGAAAGGGAAAATCTGGCAGAAGAGCCAAAGTTAAAATGTTAACTAAATGAAAGGCTGCACTACGGCTCTCATCAGCTGATTTGCATTAAGCCTTTTATTTGACAAACAAAAGTGCAGCAGTCTACTAACCCTAATGTCTCATACATTTATTTTTCCAAACTATGATCATACGGACTGTAGAGTGGGATTCCCTCTAACTGCACCAGTGACTGCTTCAGTCTAAAACAGACCTTGCAAAAGCTCTTGTTAAAATCGGACGGCAATGTAAAAATTGTCAATAGCACACAACATGAAAATCAGATAAATTCTTCCTTGCATACATTTTCTCTCTATGTTTCCATAAAACCTCAAGCAAAAGTCATACAATAAAAATGGGGTTTATTGAAACGTAGTAGCAGTATTTCACAATGCCTTAAACAGATATGAAAAACCTTTGTCATATAAATGACATGAACACAACTTTATATGCACCACATAAAAACATCCCGCATATGTGCAAAGTGTCATAGAAATCTCAAAAAGACATTTTTCTCCTGAGTTCCTTATCTCCCTCCCGTCCTTTTACCTTTGTTTCTTGAGAGAGAATTAATTGGTCTTAATATAGAGCCTCTTCCTGTAGTCATGACAGACATCTCTCTCTTTCTCTCTCTCAATCACTCAAAGAAAAGCTCAGTGACATAAGACATTTCCCAAACTGAAAGTAAAACAAAGGCAAATAGCAATTCTAAAGCACTGATGTTCTGCATTTGTTTTCATACAGGTGAAATAATTTCGTTAACAAAAAAAACAAAAATAGGGAGTTAAACTCAACCTTCCTTGACTCCAAAGTTAAAACAGCAGCTTTAATGGCAACTAAAATAGCTGAGTACAAGATGAAAATTTTGAAAGGAATCAGTGAAACTGAAAGGAAAAAAAAAATCTTCTTGATATATCTGTTACAAATCACAACATCCTTACCTTGGATTTTAAATTTCAAGCATGACTAAACTTGCATTTTTCTCTGAGAAAAATAAACCATTCCTTTTAAAGTTTCATCTGCAATTCCACCTCCTGAAATTCTAACAATTGATGTTTTCTGAAACTTCATTATACTTTACATGAGTCACACATCTAAAACAGCAGAAATTTAGAATAAGTGATGGAGTTCTTGAAAGGCATTAGCAGATGTGATGATTACCGAGGGTGTGCATCTATGCATGTGACTTGCTGAAACTTGCTAAAATCCTTGTTAGAACTTAGGCTCCTCTAATATCAGTCCTAAAATATTGTTTTAATCAGTTGTTCAGAGGAAGCCTTACTAGCCGTAGCAGCCGTAACCCACTGCTGTCAACTGATACATATTGATAATTGAACATGTTTATAACGCGTCTGTTAGGTGTGGCATATGGAGATTTCTATATATATGCATTCATACTCACAAATATACCAATTTATTCTGCTATGAGTGAACACTTGAGCAGAATTCAGATAAAGAAAATAATCAAATTTTAAAATTCTATAAGATGTAAGAACTTTAAGAACCAAACCTTTAAAGGCAGAGAAGGATTATAGGTTATCTTACAAAGCAAACAATCCCTTGAATATAAACCATTTTGTTAGATATAAGCTAATAATTTTATGACGATTTTCAGAAATATAAGTTATATAAAGAATGATGAGGAATTAGTGATTACTATTACACTGTTATGTGTAAGACAGGAAACAAGGATTATAACTACTTTTCTTTAAGAGTTATTAATAAAACACCCCAAAAGTCTACTGAAAGCAATAGCAAATTTGCCCCAAAACAAAAGGCAAGAGCCACACAGTTTGTCATTCTATGGTTTAACAAAGGACTGTTACTTAGATGAGAAACTTTCAGAGAAGAAGTTATGTCCAAATCAATGATAAAGGGCTGCAATGAAACTAAGCACAAACTATTTATGCTTTGGGATGTCCCTGGAAAATAAAAGCTCTAGATCTATGAAAGACCACAAACCATGGACAGAAGCACTATGTTCTTATTCAATTTGTGTGGGAAATGGTTGTCAGAGTGTATTATTTTTTCAGCTGATAACACATTAAAGAGCCAAATATCAAAACGCACCTGATTTAATCATAACATTAACATCTAACCTTAAGAGCAGTTAGAAAGGGATCAAGAAGAATTTTGCCACTAAGAAATTATATGCCAGAGAAGAACTTCCTCAAAATAGTATTTGGAGAAGCAACTTTCTATTAATTTTCTATCTCCCAAATAGTTCAGTAAATGGGCTAAACTGTCAGTATCTCTTCTCAAGTTGGAGAGTAAACACATTTCCTATAGGTGTCTGTCCTCAAGAACAAAACTATGAAGAAAACCCTCAACAATGGGAATAAGAATTTAAATAAGAATTCAAGTGTTAAATAAAAATTTAAACAAAATACTTAACATTTATTTTTTTCATTGCTATTTAAGTGTTCCATTGATTAAAAATTTAAATGAATTAGGGTCCAAATTATATGACAATCTCTGCTAGCATAGAGAAGCCTTCTACAATTTTTCTCTTAATTTTTTTTTTTTTTACCTTATCAGGGTAATACGGTTCCTGAGCAGCAATATGGTTACAAGTCATATAAACACTTTTACAAAAGGAAATAGGCTTGCTACTATGGTGCTTATAAATCTTTTCTAAAAGTGTAATAGAAACATTTTCTTATTCATATACTTCTAAGATTTCCACATCCCCTGGAATGTTGCACAGAGTTGCTGCTTTTCCCCTATCAGTGAACAGTAAGCATCTAAAACCGAGATGCTAATAAAAGTCCAATACCTAAGGTTTGAAGAAAATATGAAGTTGTTTGAGAAGCAAAAGCTTTCAAAATCACTAAAAAAAAAACCCAAAACCAAAACCACACACATTACCATGAAAAGACCAAATCTTTTTGTAGAAAAAAAGAGCTGACCTTATTTTTGGAAGACAACCACAGAGTAGAAAGAAAAAAATTACATGCATTTTTCAAGATATCTGGATGAATTTTCATATCAACAAAAGCACTTAAGAATATTTTTCACGTAAAGTAATGTTCAGTTGGCAATTACAGCTTTTATGCTATGCTATAGTAATATGAACTTTTGTTAATAGTGCCTCCTACGTATACTATTACCAAAGGAAAAAATAGGGTTGAGGGTTTTCTTCCACCCATTTAAGCAGTAAAATATTGTTTAAGAAATGGTAGGAACTGATACATCTTATAATTTAGAATGATAACAGTTCAAATAACCAAGGGAGCTATTCCTCTAAAAAATACTTTTCAAGTTCCATAGTTTAAAAGCCTGTGAAAATCTTTAGAAAATCTTCCCAGATATGGCCAGTTATTCAAATCAAATCACTTAACATATTCATTGCTAAGTATCTATTTGATGGAAGTAAATACCAGATTTCAGGTAAATGAACCCAAGGTTTGGATTAGAGAGTCTATCAATATATTTATAAATATACGTAGAGTTTTTTATATAATGCAAGCAAACATTGACAACAGTCATGAAAACACAATTTATCAAATTATTAACTGTATTTTCATTTGTCATGATCTTGCAATACATTACTTTTATCTACAGCGTTCAAGATAAAGACTAGAGAACAGAAGTCATTTCAAGCCTGAACAAATGTCAAGAAACACACTATTACATCTGTATGATAGCAATTATTCAACATCCCAGGTCCCAAAATAAAAGGAAAGAGACAAAGACGCATACACCTTCTGTTGTCACACTAGGAAGATTTTCGTCACATCAGAATGATCATGGAATGAATCATAGAGCATGTTAGGTTGGAAGGAACCTTTAAAAGTTATCTAGTCCAACCTTCCTGCAGTAAGCAGTGACATCTTCACTAGAGCAGGTTGCTCAAAGCCCCATCAAGCCTGACCTTGAATATCTCCAGGGATGGGGCCTGCACCGCCTCTCTGGTCAACCTGTTCCAGTGATCCACCACACACTGAAGAATTTATTTCCTAATATCCACCCTAAATCTACTCCTTTCTAGTTTAAAACCATTATCGCTAGTCCTTTGCTACATTTCCTCCTGAACAGTTCTTCACCAGCTCTCTTACAGGCACCTTTAAGGTACAGGAATGCCACTGTAAGGTCTCCCTGGAGCCTTTTCCTCTTCAAGCTGAACAACTCCAACTCTTTCAGCCTTGATCATCAAAATCTCTTATTTTGATGCAGTCATTGCAACACACATACAGAAGAGGCACATACAAACACATAGTAGACAAACACAAACACATATATTTTCATATCTTGTTCCTTCTGTTTTCCTCTCTAAATGGCAGTCCAAATCCATTTTCTGCTCATAGAAGATTTTACCTGCTGTGTTTAATTAAATTCACTGCTCTCCATCAGTGGACATCTAGTCCAGGTTTTATATGGCTTATATAACTACTTCCTGACTTCCATACTGTAACCCTTTCATAGCACATCCTGTTTGTTTGGTTTTTTTTTTGTATGAATGGCATTTATATCTCTCTAAATGTAGCTTTCTCAAATATATGCATTGAGTCCAATGCAGCTGTTTAAGTCAGACATGGATATACATGAACAGTGCACTCCATCTACCTCCAGATTGATTCATCTCACAGAGGCACAAAGCTCTCACCCTTAACTCTCCAGGGAGCATAAAGTATGAGTTTAGATTAGACACTAGGCTCCTTAAAGTCACACATATATGCACACAATAGTATACTGTTTTTTAGAGACAGCCACAACATGTTGAATTACTCTCAATACTAAAGGTAAAATAATGATTATCAATATGATATAGTTACATTAAAGTATTGCCTGGGTGTGGGACTAAGGCAGTATGTAATATGATGCAGTGAGAGGTAAAGTGAAGTGCTGATAAAAGACATCTTTCCTTCCAAAAGCAAATGTCAGAATCATTTCCACCCACCAACAGATTTATATAAAATCACAAATATTTTGCTACTTAAAAGTCAACAATAAAAAGGAATAGAAAATTTTATGTAGGCAGAACTACTTCTAAATAGAACTTTTTCAGAACTTTTTGCACTGGATGACAGCTGCTCTTTATTTTTATAGGCATCACACAGATAGATATTCTTTTCTTCTAAGCACTCAAAAATTCCTGCTTCACTGACATTTGCTGAACTACTTCAATTCTTCAATTGTACAAAATTACCTTTAAAACAGTCAAGATAGACATGATGGCTTTAGCAAGTTCAGTATCAGTGAGCTAAACATCTTGCTGAAATTAATTATTACATGATCTAAGAAAATTCAGAGGATAAAAAAAAATCCCAAACAAAACTCCCAAACCAAAACAAAAAACACACACACAGGTTAGGAATCTTAGCTTTTTCTTTAGTTTCTGTACTCTTTCAGTTTTCGGAATGAGAATCAGATGAAGTAAAAATAAAACCCCATCTCCTACTGGTACTGTGTCTGGGACAGGCAGTATGGGCTAGTCATTTTGAGAGCATTTTCAACTCTACAAAAGAATAATGTCACAATTTAATGTTTATACAAATGCCACCACATTTCAACATTTACACTGTTGAATTTGAGGAAACATGGGTAGCTCTCATACAACTTTACTTATCAAGAACTGGACTGAAGGAACGCTTTCTCTGCTTTTAAGAGTGGGCCAAGCATTGCTGTTTAGAAACTGAATGGCGTCAAAATTTATCTGGAATAAATACAACTAAAATGTTAATAGCGACATCAGCATTACCACATCCTTAAATCCAATGATATTGTCACTAAGAACATAAATTTAAGGCAATAAGCCACTAGGTTATTCTACATAGACTTAAAAATCAGAATTTTTCTTGGATTATATGAAACTCCTATGACTATTTTAAGACTACAGTTTTGTTCTTTTGATCCACCTCCCACCCCCACCTTTTTTTTTTAAAAGCAGCTCTTTTTTTAAAAACTGAATTAAATACTATTATAACAGGTTCTGGTTCAAGGTTTTCTATATGTTGCAACACAAATCTTTCAACATCCTTAAAAGTGTTATTTACCTAGCAGACACCTGTTAAACTTCCACTGTATCGAATCAGGTAGATCTTGAATGCATTCTTAGAAAGAATAATGGTAATTTCTAACATGAATCAATACAAGGTTGTCAGGTTATTAAGCAGTTGATAATGAAGCATAATAAACATTTTCACATTAAAACAGAATGTCCAAATCTAATCACACATTGACATTGTGATTAGAAAACTTTCCCTGGAAGGCAGAGTAAGCATTTCCTTCACTTTGCAATGAGAATAAAAGAAGAATGTGAATTGAAGTCATGTATGCCCAAATGCAGAAACAACATGTATAAACCAATATGAAAAAAGAAACCCACTTGAAATAAAACCAATATGTTTATACACTATGCATATTCTATATGCCTAAAGAATAAATCTCTCTCCAAATTATGCCATAAGCTGAGAATCACGCTCAAAAAATCTCCCCAGAAATCAGTGGGAAAGAAGAATCTGCATCTCAGATGACTCCAAGATGCAGGAGTTTCTCCACTGCTACTCTTCCAGAGAGCCTCCCATGGGCTGCAATTTCTAATAGATCTGAGTAAGTTGCTGATCCTCAGATACTCCTCCACAGTCCTACTGTGCAGTAATGTAACACAAGCTTCACAGAATTAAGAACCTCACCAGTTCTTCTCCTGATAAGCAAGGAAAAAAACAGAAACAATCATCTCTAAAAATCAGACTCTCTCTACTGATACAAATACATGTAGAATTGTCTCATTTGTCTGAGAGCTTACTTATCTTTGCAGGATGGAAGCAGAATTACAAATTAAGAATATGAACTTTGAAAACCATATGAACCATTCTGTACTATTTGCATGAATTCCGTACCAAGATTATCTCAAGAATCTTAAGTATGTTTCTTTGCCCAGTGCTAACCCAGGGATGCTCATACAGCTCTCAGCTCGGGCAACAGGGAAGCATTGCAGGTGGATGGGTCGGGAAAGGGTAGGAGGAAGGGTGCAGGAGTTATTCTGCTGCTTTTCTCTTCCTCTCCAAATGCAGAACATCTTTCTTGCTGCAGGAAAGGAGCTGAGGTACAGTAATTTTTCTGAGGGAAGAAACCAACACCATTCCAAACCTCCCAACCACTTGGTACTATACTTCCCATCAGAGAATTTAGAGCCTTAGGACAGGCACCGCTATAGCAAAGTTACAGTGGCCAGCAAGAGCGGTATTACTAAAGAACACTTACAGTCCCCAGTCTCTCACACCACCCACCCACCTGCCCTCCTCCGCCCCCCCCCTCCAAAAAGCACATCATATTGGGTGACAGTACTATGATACATCTTTTTAATATTACTGCGACAAATTCATATGGTGTCATCAACCTGGATATAGCTTTTTACATGCATTAGCAAACCGAGTTAACCTAAGGTAGGAATGTATTTGTAGGCTGAACATAAATGTGAAAATACTTCAAAGCATTTATATGCATGAGTTCTTTGACTCTCTCCCCCACACCCCATAATCACCTGGCAACAAGAAAGACAATGCTTTTTCCTTATAAGTAATTAAGTTTTGAGGGTAGTTTTTAAGATTTCATAGTCCACTATTCACTAGCCATTTCCTCACATCCTTTTTTATCAAAACAAAATTTATCTTTGGATTTTAGAGGACCTTCAGAATGCTGATCTTTGGAGAAGATGCTGTATGATGTCTTACTGCTTTTAGGAATGCTATTTAAATGTTATTGTGAAGCATTTTCAAGAATACAACTGAAGTATCAATAAACAGAGGAAAAAAAAAGCTAAACAAAGGTAAAATTTTCACGTTAAATAGAAAGATTAATTTAAAAATTTGTATATCCAAAGCTTTAAGTAACTGTTAACTAATGCTACTTAACATCAACACAGATAAGCTAGTTTAAGGATAGATTGAGATAAATTACATGTAACGGGAAAATTGACCAGGAACAGTGAAAGTTGAGGAAAAGGTGGGAGAAGGAATGGACTTATTCAAATAACCTACACAGGTAGAACACCTGTTAGTAATACATATTAATAATTTTGACCCAGATAGTTAAAATAATTACCCTCCAAAAGAAATACTACACAACTTTTTTGATCAATATTTAAATCAGACAATAGATTGCATATAAGCATATCTTTATTTTATGCCTTTTTTGATATAGTATTTGAAATATGTCTAGCACATGTTTCTGGGAGCAAGTATATGGATAGTGTGTTAAAAATAGCTAAATTGAAACAGATTCAACTACAAACAACTATAAATGAAGAGTAATTTAGTGCAAAAATGTAGAAATAAGCATTTATTCCAATCTAGAAATAAGTAATAATAATTTAAAAAATGCAGTAGTTTCTAATCACTGACAGAGCATAAACTGAGTGAAAACGTCCCACTTACATCTATTGTTGATTTAGACCATGTTTCACACTTATATGGAGTAATACCCTTTTTTGAAACTTTCATTTGTACCTTCTCAGAACAAGTCACTAACTGAATGAAGCTTCAGCGATAACACCATATCCTCTGCTTTCACAGTTCAGAAGTTGTAAGACTATTCTCAATGCTTTTACTGACCAAGTATATCAGAATTACATCAGGTTTTAAAATCTACCTGCTTTCCTCCAAATTTATTCTAAGTTTCTATCCCCAAAACCAATAAACCTGCATGAAATCAGAGTGAAATTCCTATTCATTCTAAAATTTAAATTAGCACTAAACCAGTGTTTATTTTAAAAGGTATATAATCCCTTAGAAACCAAGTATTAAATCCTAAAATGGGAGAAAACAGATGTAGTACATTCCCTATTCTTTGATCTTTCATGAGATTTTGCTTTAAGTTAAGGAAATTGTTTTTTCCCGTTTGAAAAAGATATTTCCAGCCTAATTAGATTTCTTAATCTCCTCACAGACAACCAGTCTAAATCCATAAATTGTTTATTCCTGCATGATATAAAATGCTCTTTTTTAAAAACCTCCACTCAAGATTAGAATCATGACAAAAGCCATGTTAAGAAAAGATATCCAAGTAATTTCATGAAGCTGGAATTAATAAATGTTTTTCCCTACAGATTTGCAACTAAGAATGTAAGAAAGGGCAGACTCTGAATGAAGCTTTTCTTAGACCTGTCAATTTTTCTCAGGACAGTAGGTTTAGGGTGATGGTTGGACTTGATCTAGAGGGTCCTTTCCAACCAAGATAATTCTATGATTCTGTGATATAGACATAAACCAATGCCTTCCTTCAGTGGAGTCCTTTCATAGCATCATTATCCAATTCACAAAAGCATATCTTTACAAACATGTAAGAGTTTAATTATCTCACAGGTGTTCACCTCTTTGTCAAATGTGAATTGTGTTAGCAAAGGGTTCAACATTGTTTCACAGAAACACCAGGATAGGTAACACAGAGACTGATCAAATAAAGTGTTTTGCTCAAAATACTCTTAAGCAGTGATCCAGTCAGAGACGATAATATATGCATATACTAATAAAACCCTAAACTTCAACTGTTATGCATTTGTGTATTTGGCTTTTTAATGTTTTTTGTAAACTATAACTAGCATGTTTTGAACTTTGTCTTTCAATTAAATGTATAAATCTTTCTTACAGTCCCAAATAATGCCTTTAAAAACATGTTTATGAAGCAAACCAAGTCTCTTTGAAGGGACACTTGCAACTCTTTCTAATCTGTCTCCTTAAGACTAGCTTCTGAGTTGAACTTTCTGACTAGCAAACAACTACTGGGTGACTCAATTCCTGTCTCAAGTGTGGAAAATGGACATTTACTTCTATAAAAATTGAAGAGTTTCTTATTACCTCATTCCCATCCATTGAATTTGCATTTGTGGCTTAAAATACAATGGCAAATTTTGATTGCCATGACACAATATCTGATACCAGGATCACTCTGAATTGCATTCCTGACAGTCATATTCTGAGATGTAGTTTTACAAAACTATGATCATCCCCCCTCAGTCACTGAATTTCTCACAGCTTTTTGTACCACCCCTAAGAAAGCAAGCATAGCTCAGACTGTAGGGTTCTAGATACAATTAAATGATTGAAATGATGGAAAACAAAGTAGCAAGGCGTAACAGAGATATTTTTACATGCACAAAAGAAAAAAATAATGTGTTTATAAGTCAATACCAAATTGAACAGAAAGAAGGAAAAAAGCAACAGCTTAAACAACAAGAGCTATTTTAGCTTAAATTTATAAATGAGAAATACAAATGAGGTACAGAAATACAACTTAATCTAAAATTTAAGAGTTTAAGTTAAAAATAAGCATAAAATGTATCATATTATTCTGATCATTATGGTAAGCCTTGTTTTGTACTTGTAATTTCTACAGTGGTTTTCACTGCAACGTTTGTTGTAAGACTGTATTTTGTTTGTCTTACTAATCATGAATATTACAAGGACTGTGTTCAGTCTTAGAACTTGAGCCTTTCTATATTTGTAGGTTTCCTGCTAACGTGCTATGGAATTCAAAACCTATGGGACTTTGGGACTTTAATTTAAGCCTGTGGCAATGAAGATGCAGCTGTTCATTTATAAGCAATCATCACCGCTCCAGAAGTTATAAGATTAAATTTGAAAAGCCACTTTCCAGAACTTTTAAAATGATTAAATTATAACAGAATCAGTGCTATTTTGTATTAGAAATATTTTTACTCATTAACTTTCGTCCAAGTTTAAAATCAAACCAGATCAATTTTCCATAGCATTCCACCTGAGGTTGTATCAGGTTAGCATTGCAGATTAGGTATCAGTATTTGATTATTATTGTAATGTTTGCTCCTCACATACATAATTAGAATATATTATCAACCATGACCCAGTCAAGAGTCTTCTGAGGTTGGCATTGTAAGTTTTATTCTACATCAGTTCAGGTGCAACTCTACACTGCTAGCAGAATTTATCTAAGTTAAGCTTCTTCTATCAGTGAATCAAACCAGAATTATAAAGTAGTTTTACTACTGCTATTATAGAAATGCCTTCCAATAAAGCTATAAACAAACCAAACAGAAGATTTTATTGACGTTCAAAATCTACAGATCTCGACATCTACAGACAGCAACATATGAAATGTATTTTTTTACTGATAAAATGGGACAGTTGCATATCTATGCCACATGTTACATTTTAAAATAGGATACTGTATTTCATATGCCTAGGATAGCATCCAGGGTGTAAAGGGCTAATCATGACAGTCCAGCAACTCTCTGAAATAGTGCTAAAGCAGCATTCCTGTGTCTGAAGTCAAAAATTCTAGTTGTGTTAGGTGAGAACTTAGAAAGCTAGGCAAACAAGCTTGCAAGGCAGCAACAAGATCAACTAATACCAGTAAAAGCAGTATTTTCAGAGAGGTAACAGAAATAGAAGCCCATTAAAATGGTTCACTTTCTGGATAATAAGAGGAAGATTCCCTATGTACACAGCACCTGTAAAGTTTAATTCCTAGTAGCTCCTTATTAGCTAGTCCTGAGTATAGCCAGACTGGAGAAAAGGTTCTTGTCCAATGAACAAGTTAAATACCAAAAAGATATTAGTCCTTTACCAATGCCCAAAAAATAAAACACATTTTCTCTCTTTCCTCCTCTTTTCCTCAGTGAATTTTTCTGTATTAAAAAAAAAACCCGCAACCAAATTACCCTTGGAAGACAATGTTTCTTAGAGCAGGGAAAGACTCTCATAAGACAAAATCACACGGGTTTGGGGATCTTCCTACAAAGAAGCATTTTCTCCCCAGATCTAGACAGTGACATAAAACTCTGCAACAACAATCCTCAAGGAACTCAAAGTATAAGTTTTAAGGCAGATAGAAGCTCAAATCAAATGTAGTTTCTTCACCTTTTTCCTGCATCCACCCCTGGGACTTCCTTCAGTAGCACCAGACAGATGTAAAATGCAAATACATGTCAGAAGACTGTAAGTGTTTACGGTACACTGTTGTTTAAGAAAATTGGTATCTTACTACTTGAATGCCTGAAACTATATGATTTGAGTTGCTGTGAGACCACAAGCTCAGGTAGGTGAAAATTACTGAAGTAGGCAATATAAGGAATTTTCACTCTTGCCCACTTATGAACCTGTCATTTTAATACCCTCCAGAAAGAAGCTCTGCACAACAGCAGTGAAAATCACAGAGAAATGTGACCAAAAAAAACCCACCTAGGGCTTTGTTCTACATTTATTTACAGTGATGAACAATCACCAGGAGAACTGCTTTTTTGCTATTGGCTAAGTAAAATATAGACAGCATAAAGGAGATTTACAAGTACAAAGATGGTATATGTACTAGATAGCTCTAAATGTTGTATTTCCTTATTTGTTACATAACAACCTCTGTCATACACAATTCAGAAGCTAAAGATGATGTGCCACTCAAAATTACAGCTATACACAATATTTTATTCTATTACTTGCAGAAGGTATTGTTTGCATTATTGAAGACTGTTTTGTATGGCACATATCCAAAATGGAATCTAAGTTTGCATTTTGTGCTTCGACTTTTTCTTGTCCTGACTTAGCATGTATGTAGAAGTCCTGAAAAAATGCTATTTAATTTTATTGAAGTTAAGATGTCAAACTTAAAATGTTATAACCTGCAGACTGATTTACACAAGTCAGTCTGCTCCAGAATTCTGGCAAAGTGATGTAAATTTTATGTTCAATTTTTTACTATTGTGTCCTGTCAGTTGTACTTCTTTCCACATTGACTCTACATCAAATCCAAAGGAAACGCTTTTAAGACACTGCTGTGATGCAGTCATTACATGGTTATTACAATGGTAACAGGTAAATAACACCAATGCTTATTTGGGAAATGGATAAAATGCCACCTAAGTGCCATCAGATTGAAGGACGTGACAAGAAATTGTAAGGTGCAGAACTCTCACATGCTAGCAAAGATTAGAGGTCATTTTTCCTGAGTGCAAGTTTGAATCTTGCTCAACTATCTAATGCATATCTGACTACAATGATGTCATCAAAAGCTCTTGGGAAATGTGCATAAAAAAACACCCAACCTCCTCATTGTGTCTATAGATGAGCAGACAAATCTAGGCTGAAATAAGTGCGATTTCTCCACACACTCCTCAATAATATCTTCTAAGTTGATTGTTATTCAAATGCTTATAGTGTTCTAAGGAATGTATGGCTGAACAGTCAAGGCAAAAAAGGGAAGCCCTCAGGGAACTGAGTAGGATAAACCTTTAGAATTAAAAAAAGATCACCAATGAGATCAGCTTTTCATTTGGGAAATGTATTTCTTCTATGCCTTTTTAATACCAAGACACAGGCATTTTTACTCCAAAATTCAACTGTATTCTCATCATGTTCTGGTACACTCAAAGATATCGGTTTTCTAATACAGTAAGGGTTAAGTAGCAATTTTTCTGCTTGCAGTATTTTTTTACAGTATGCAAGGTAATATTAACTTTGCTAATCAACACTACAGTATCTCATCTAACAGGTCAGCTGGAGGGCATAAAAAATATTAATAAAGTGAACTACAGTTTGCCTCAAATCCACCACAAAGGGTTCAGACAGTTTGTTGTTTTTTTCTAGCATCAGAAAAAAGAACACTATATTCTTTAGAAATAAAAGCATAGGACATGATTAAACAGAATTACACTAATAAGTATAGCTTACATGCATGTATTTTTACACTTATAAACAAGAGGTAATGCGATGTCGTCACCATCAGCAAATCATCTTCATTTGCAAGGATATGAAATTGAGCCACATAGCTCCCCAGTGGGTGAAAATTAAAATGGAAGCAAATCAATTTGGTAATTATTAATATAATAGACACGAGCTAGGGTGGTGAGCCATCAATTCTAATTAAAGGCTGCAATTAAAAGATACTTCAATCAATCATCTCTGTAAAGTATACTCTATTGATTGCTACATTAATTATTAAAATCATATTAAAATAAAATTCAGATTTAGTTATCTGTCAGCTACTTTAAAATAACATTCTGAGTCTTATGATCTAAATCAATGATGTCATAACTAGGATTAAAATGTACTTTCTTTTTTGTAAAGAACAATGCAAGATGCTACCTCAGGAACTCAAAGCAGTGCAATACTCAAATACTTATTGTTAGAAAAGATACACAAGAAATTTCTACCACAGCCTGTGTTACCATTAGCTCTCTGTGACAGTTATTACTATCTGCCTTTCCTCTAGCAAGATTTGTAAAAATACCAATTTGTGTGTTATGTACTCCAGTTATATATACCACAGAATCACAGAACATTAGGAGCTGGAAGAGACCTCGAAAGACCATCCAGTCCAACTCCTCTGCCCGAGCATCTAGAGTAGATCACATAGGAACATGTACAGATTGGTCTTGAATGTCTCCAGAGAAGAGACATATCAGACAATTCCAAACTAGGTATTTTAAGAACTTCTGGCATTGACAAACCCTGGATTTGGTAGCATAATAGGGAGAAAAGCTAAAATACAACTCACAATTTTGCAGCTTTAACTGAAATAAAGACAGATGGAAAGCTGAGCTCATAGTTAAATGACAGCCCATGAGGTCCTAGACTAAGCCATGTTTTATTTCCCATGTAAAGGAAAAGAACGTAGAGAAGATAGTAGTTGGAAAGACAGTGAAGTCTGCTGCAAGTTAGAGCCAATCTCAGTCAAGAAAAACACATAAAAGATTGAAGGAAATATTCTGCCAGTCACAAAAGCAGCAGAGCTATAGGTGTGGCAAGTAAAAAACATGAAAAATTGTTTTCCACCTTAGTCCTTGCGAACCAGAGCTTTATAGTCTGGTATGATATAAACAAAAAAAGCTGTTTCTGTGTTCTGAAGTACAGGTGTTATCAGTATTATCTCACACAGGTTTTTAATATCTTTAGTAAGCTGATGTAATGACAGGTTAATAATTTACATTTGAAATTCTCATTATTTCAACCGCACAATAGTACAATACAATAGTATTTTCCAAATACTATTCAAATGCCATTTGAAAAGATTATCTGATATTTTGAAAGACCACAGTCCATTGGCTTTGAGAGAAATGTGTTACAAATGCTAAAAATACCTCCTTAAAATCTTGATTTTTTGAAAAAAACTCCTCCAAACTGTCAAATTCCACAGTTGATTTTAAGCTAGTAATTGTACCAGCAGGCATCCAGGCTACAGAAATCTATGACAAAAAAAATTCTATGGATTTATGACTGCCACCCACTGCTACTGACTGTTCTGCAAGTACAAGCTGTAATCAGAAGAAAAATAATTTAAAAAACTCCAAAACCTAAAAAAACCCTCCACCAACCCACGAAGGGAGAAAAAGAAGCAAAAGAATGGAAAGCTGCTAATATAAAAAAGTACCTTCTCCCATTAATCCAATGTCCATGCTAACAGAAATGTAAGCATAACTATATGCTCTTACTGGCCAAAATTTCCAGATTTCAAAACTGTCAAAATTCGCAAACTAAAGTAAGGATTTAACTAAAGAATCTAGCTAGATATATATTAATTACAGTTTGCTTTTCTTAATTGTGTTCCACCAACCTTGGCTTCCTTTGAAAGTCAAGTAAGTAACAGCAGGCAATAGCAGCAGGTGAGAAGGAGCAGGCAAAGGCAGCAGCTGAGAATGGACTTAGATGTCATATGCTGTCTGGCTGAATGCATAAACACAGATTTCAAAAAAACTGATATTGATTCAGATGCACTAAAATCAGTCTAAAAAGACAATATAAGATTGTAATTTTTTTTTCTTTTTCCAGTAAGAATACAACTGGCTAGAAGTCAGAAGTCTCCTAAAATACCTACAATGAATTACTTGCCACCTTTTATAATATAGTCCACATTTATATGGTGTTAATTCTCTACTATTATACACACATCATCTTATCTAATCCTTTTTAACAAATACAAAGGCTAGCGGATAAAAATTATCTATACTGTTTTATGATTTCAGAAAATTTTTTTACAGCAATATCAATAACTGTATTATAGATCACTTCCTTTGGAATAGTTACTTGTAAAATTTATAAAATAACAACAATAACTCTTCCCTGGAATAAGGTTGGTTTTGTTTTTTTTTAAGTCATCATGAATTATCACTGCTTACTAGATATCACTAAAAATTAAGAAAATAAAACCACAACAGTCAATATTTTGAAGACGATCCCAATAACGGGGGGGCGTAATTTTTTTTTTTTTACCAGCACAAATGATTTGCATCAAGTTAGCTATTCACCTTTCTTGTCAGTGTGAGAAGAGTGTATATGGATTTATATGAAGCCAGCAAGCTAAAAAAAATAAATCTTTAATTACTCAGAAAATACCTGGGGCATAACAGCAAAGCAACAACTACTATCAATTTATGTAACAGTACTATTCTGCTCCTCAAGTGCCTCAGACTCTAGGGATAGGATTTTAAGAGCAGTTACATTTGTACCTAACGAGATACAAATGTAACTACAGGTACAAATCTAACCAGGTTTCTTATGTTACAATTCTTTGTAAAATCATTCACTTTTGGTAACAACGTTAAGGATACTTGCCCCAAATATATGGACTACTACACTGCTATTCTGGCACTCCCATCAAAGCCCTCGTACTCTGATTCAGTACTACTAATTGTATTATTATTGTTTATTTACAGACATGATATACAGTACCTGGCAATGTTAATTTGCAACTGACTCATTTGTCATTTATTTCCCAAACCAGTTTATATTATTTTATCTGTCTTAACCTCTATGTACTATTCCCTCCTAACAAACAGCAGTGGTTCTAGATTAAAACACTGAAAACACTTTCTTTATTTAGAAATGTGTTTGTGAATTATGATTTCTCTAGATTGTTATAATAGAAAATTAATGTTCTACAGTTAGAATCACATTTCAAAATAGAATAAAACCTGGTTTTGTATGCCCTCTTTTTTTGTTCCAACTATATCCCAACACCATCTTAGGTCTTGGAAAACAGCCTGTTAGCAGTGGATGTTATACCATGGATGTGGTAATCTGTGTTTACTACACTTAAAGTAGAACAGTGAATTAAAGCAGAAACTGAGGACAGCTTTACATTTTGCAGATTAATGGAAATACAATGAGGCCATTTGGTGAATTTATGAATAATAGGAGGCAAAAATATACTCAGTATGTGTGTAGGTGGAGACACTGAAGGTCCTGACCGACTTGTGCAAAGAGACTAAAATCAGACAAGGAGCTAAATCGGTCATTACCCCAGTTGCACACAAGCCCCTTCTGACAGATGCTGTCCCTGAAACAGTGGCATCTGATCAGATCAGAAATGAACTCCTGAACCATCGGTTTTCAGCCTGACATATCAGGATAAAACAAAATTGAAACTAGTTTACCTTAATATGCCGGGCTGAAACCTGTGGTAGATCAGGAACTGATTTTTGAGAGGATCATACGTTCTGTCTTGAGGACAGGAACATCCATTGCCAGGGCTGAATGCAGAAATAACTTCAGTTGTCTGATCTTTAACCCCTTACCATGTCCATCAGAGCCTTACTGTGAGAGAAACATTATAATGCAACCAACAGTGTAAACACTAAAAATGTAAGAATTGTCATAGCAGTAAAAATTAGTGGTGCCCCGTTCCTGTATGTGGTGTCAGACATTTAAAAGGAAAGCACCTTTGCTGGGTAGATATGAATTACAATCCATTTTAATTTTATTTTTTTTACTATTGTTTACCTAGCCAAGTAGTTTAGTCATATCCTTCTCTTTTTAACTTTTAAACATTCTTCATCTCTACACAAAACATAAGCATTCTTCAAATTTGGCATATCTGTAGATGGTGACATAGGCTTTGGAGCTTTCTAGAAAAGAATATAACCCCAAATTATCACTTGTCTGACACATGCTAGTTTTTTCATCAACAAAACATAAGCAAATTACACCTTTGGAGAGATTCATAATGAGGTGAAAGTTTGTTGAGCTGAGGTGCAAAACTTGTGTATGCAATCAGAACTAAAAGCTAAATTACAGAAGCGCTACTCCATAGTCCTATTCAAGTAATTTTTTATTCCCCTATCCATTTAGGTTTCCAACATTAGTCACAATACAAACTGTGACAAAAATTCCTTCACCATAAGAAACCTCATTCAAAGTTAACTGCTGTGTACTTTATCATCCTCCTTTATCCAAGTGCCTTTTAATTTCTATTTGTATTATTTTTACTCTAGTTTTGGAAAGCATTAACCCTAGTGTCTTAATTTACTAAGCTAACACTATGAAATAAATCTGAAACTGGAATTTTGGTAGGATGAGAAATGTCATTAAATCTTTAAACCTCAAAAGTGTTCTGGTGTTCTTGTGAAATGAAGATCAGGACCAATGACTACAGATGATGCTTGCACTGGTACACTACATAAAAGTACGACCATGTTAACAGTCATTTTATGGAAGCCGGATGAATTTAAGTAGTGCCTTGACAAAGGAAGGAGTGAAAAGGGTCAGATTTTGTAAAAACCGTTTCAATGGTCTAAACAATGAATGCATTCCCTGTCTGATATTATCTCCAAGCCTATTCAAAGCAGTTAGCACTAACTACTATAACATGTTTCCTGTTGTACTGCCTTTTGTTCACGTCCACCCTTATCTATAGCATAAAAATAAGTGACTCTTGCAAGCATTCATTTCAAAAGAACAGACCCAACTTTGTGCAACCATATTTTGTTTTGAAACAGTAGATAAAACTTTATATTTAACAGAAACATATTTGTTCAAATTTACAGTAATGACATCTCCCAGAAACATATACGAGCAACTGTGCTCTGAAAGAAAACACAGTAGCTGAAAATACCTAAAAATAGCTTCATTTTCACAGAAGTATGATTTTACAGTTCTCTTTCTAATGGCATTCAACCAATCAGGGAGTTTCAAATCACAACAGTAAATTAAAGAAATGCAATCTGATTAGTGCAATATGCTCAAGTGATTCACAATGAACACAGACCTCATACATGCCCTAGTTTCCTTGAATGGACCAAGGCATTAATTTCTTTTTAAAGGGACAGTGATTTGTTTTCTTCTTGCAGAAAACAAGAGAAAAAATAAAAGTGTTAACAATCACCAAACAGAATTTCTCATTGCTCTCTTAGAGATATGGAGTTATGTGGTTTGATTTGTTTGTTCTTAACAGAAATCAGTCCAGTTGAATCAGTATTATTTTCAGATGTCTCAGTTTTACTGAGCTGATAACCTTGATATTGTTTTTAAAAACAGAGCATGCTCATGGTAATTTTGGATTAATAAGACTTAGGTTTTCAAACAGTGGGCTTCTGAATTTTTTCTAACCTTCAAGCTTCAGCATCAGGGTACACTGTAGCATGAGTCATACCAGCATTCTAAAAATATATATTGAACTTAAACATACTGAATTTTTGCCAATAATACATTATTCACATATGTGGAAACTTACCTGGTTTCTATATAAACTAGAGCTCTTTTTCACATCAACAGAGGATTAGTTACAAATCATTGCTGTGATTTAGTGTCTATTAAAATTTCAGGGTTCTGGGAAAGTTCTTTTCTGTACTGATTTTATTATATAAGTGTAATTATTCACAATTTATTTAACAGTATGACCAAAAGCCTCCCCCCACCACCACCTTTCTCAAAAGATGTCCCACTAAAAACATAAGAACTGCTCAAAATATGAAGTTTATATCATCTATCTTTGCAGTTCCTTAAGTGCAAGGGGTATGGTCCACATGAACAATAAATGAGCGAGAGGAATACAGTCATACTAAATTTAATGTATTTGGTATTGGTTGGGGCAGAGAAGAGGAAAAAATACAAATCAATTCTTTTGAGAATAGTGTATGTAACTTGCTGGTTGATGAATACACCTTGCTGGTGTATTAGAAGTTTGTGGTCAGTAGGTCAAGAGAGGTCCTTCTTCCCCTCTATTCTGCCCTGGTGAGACCACACCTGGTATACTGGGTCCAGTTCTGGGCCCCTAAGTTCAGGAAGAGCATAGAACTCCTTAAAAGAGTCCAGCACAGGGCCACCAAGATGACGAAGAGAGTGGAACACCTTCCTTATGAGGAGATGGGTCTCCTTAACTTGGAGGAGACTGAGGGGTGATCTCACTAATGTTTATAAATATGTTAAGAGTGAGTGTGTTTATAAATATGTTAAGAGTGAGTGTCAGGAGGACAGAATCAGGCTCTTCTCAGTGCTGGCCAAGGGGCAGTGTATCCAAGCTGGAATGTAGAAAGTTCCATCTGAATATAAGGAAGAACTTTTTCACCGTGAAGGTGACAGATCACTGGACAGGCTGCCCAGAGAGGCTGTGGAGTCTCCTTCTCAGGAGACATTCAAGACCAATCTGGACACTTTCCTGTGTGACTTAATCTGGATGATCCTGCTTGGGCAGGGGGGTTGGACTATATTATCTTCAAGGTCCCTTCCAACTCCTAACATACTGTGATACTGTGATTCTGCAATTAACATACATTCTTTAGGGAAAGGAAAAAAGATCTCTCTTTCTGTTAAATGGTTATCAACTGTTCATTTAGGACAATAAGCTAGTTAAATCTGATACTTTTTTTCTTTATAAGAGTTTTTATTTCTCTTGACTGTTTTCTTGAGAAATTTCAAGTTATGTTCTGAGCTTTTGGTAAGGGTGGATGTGGATGTAAACCTCTTTTGTTAACAAAGTAACTTATTCCCTTAGACCGATAAAGCAAACAAGTTAATGCTATTTCAGTGAATAGAATTTGGTTTTGCAAACATGACAGAGTAATAAATCCTAGTTAAAAATGCAAATCTGTTTTCATAATTGCATTTTTTTTCAAATTCCTGCTCTAGTTATGTCATTTCTTGTCACATTATCTTGTCTAAAACCAGGTTACTATGAAGATAACTCAATATTTTTTTAGGTACACGTGGTAGTTTTTTTATTGTTTCAGCTCCAGTAGGCACTAACAGTGATAGTAGACTACTATCTTTTCATATCTACAGAGGTATGTAAGAAACATACATTTTGTTCATGGACTTCATAATGAAGCTCTTTGCTGCCACTGCAGCAACTCAGTATTTCAGCACTAGAATTTTGGAAGTACACAGTCTTGTGCACACATCTCTAGCATTTTCTGCTCCTCCCACATAACAGAATTTTTTCCATCCTTTGCAATCCTGCATCCCCCACTGCACTGTCCCAGGCTCCTCAGCTCATTCTGATCACCTTCCCCAGACAAGCCTTACTCTGCATACAGAGTACTGCGTTACTGCATACACCTTCCCCATAGCACCCTGATATAATGGTGATGAAAAATCCAATCATCATGTATCTAATGACCATATGTTAACTATTTAATAAGATTTATCATGAACATATTTTAGATAGAAAAACAAAAAAGTGTTTTCTACACATATGTATCTGCCAAATTTTGAGCTCCTGTTACCAAGAAATGTAATTGAAATGGAAATGTGTCTTACTGAAAAGCTATATACAGTTGGTTTTGGGGTTTTGTTGTTTGGTTTTTGGTTGTTTTTTTTTTACCCTCTCTATAAATTGGCTGTAAGAAAGTAAAGAAATTTTTAAAAAATATGCACTATGTCCTGTATGTCTGGGAACGGAAATTTCATTCAAAGATTCCAACTAATTTGGTGATAACACAACCTTTGCAGATAACTGAGAAACATCTTTCTGATATTGACTATTTTTAAGATACAATAACAAACCACAGAGCTTAAAGTTTTGAATGAAAAACAACTAAATATCTTCAAGACTGCCAAATATCCAGAGCACTACATAAAACTGGTTAAGAGCATGAAGAAAATCACATTTTTAACAACTTTAGCCGTGTCAAGAAAATCCTCTGTGCACAGTTTTAATGATATGCATTACATAATTTGGGACAACCACTTCACTCTAAGAGCTCAGTGAGAGACCAACAGGATTCTTTTCCTAGTATACACTCCATACATACATGTCAATGTACAAAGATACAGTGTATTTGAATTAGGTCACTTACAGCTAACTTCAGTACAGCTAGTAATTCTTGCATTATTGTATCATCTCAGGCAGGCTCGTTAGCCCGCCCTTTTAAATACACAAACTTGTAAGAATATTTTAATCAATATCAACAATCATTCTAAAAGGGGAGGGGGATGGATGGGATACGGGTGCATACAGTTCAATAACATTTGTTCACGTTAGAGACTAAGAAGTGTTACACATTTTCCATCTTCTAATCAGTGCTGGCAAACATAAGACCAAACATAGCTGGTGGGTGTTTCTGAAATTTACTTTTGGCAAGAATGAAAAGGAAACATAAACAACTAAAAGCAGCATCATTAACCAGGCAGTGCTGAGCAGCAATGCAAGATGTCATTTTTTGATTTTTTTTTTAAAGAATTTTCCTTCTTACACTTTTCTGAAATTGTAGTTATTAGGAGGTGTCTAAAGTCAAACTGAGTGCTTATCATTAACACACCAAGCACAGTTCCCTAAAATTGCACAACACACCTTCCCTTGTTTAGGAACAACATCATATAATGTCCCTCCTATCCTAAGCAAATCCACCCATGTCTGATCTCTATATAGTACTCAAGACAATGCCACCATTAATGATTTAAGAGGCCTAACAATCCTAACACTACTCCATCTTCAGAGATTAAAACTTAATATAGGGATTTATGTATGAACCGTAAGCATTTAAAGATTCTATTACGAGTGAATCACTATTTTTCAAGCAATAGACATAATTTAGAATTTCACCAACATTGAATTTAAGTCAGACTTAAGGAAAAGTTCCCTGAAAGCATAAAAGTAATCAATGTTTCAGCTCTTGAGATTCTTAAATGTGGATTTTACTGCTTTTCATACTTGTCTGAAATTTTACCGAATGTTAAGAATATCATCAATTATCTACTAGTTGAGGACTGACTACCATGAGTACAAATATCAAACTGCATCTGAAATCAAGACACCACAAATACCTCTATAGACGTGTTAAAAACATACACAACCAGTACTTTACAACTTGCCAAATAATGTGTAGGTCTTAAACATGAGCAACTCTGTTTAGAACTCAATTCTTAAAAAAAAACATATGTCGCAAATCACAGCTAGATGCTCTCTTAGCATTTCTTTTGATTATACAGAAAAGGGAAAAAAAATCAATCAGTTACCCTCAGAACAATTTGGCTTCTCCTCACAGCTATGTTCTCACTCTTGGTCAACAACCCTTCAAATTGCAGTTCTGCTTTTTTTTTTTTTTACAGAAGTAGGTGTTGGTTAAATTTATCTTGAAAAAAAAAAAAAAGGAGGTCCATAAAAGAAATAGGTCAATGGATTACAGCAACTATCTTGTGATGTGGAACAGAACTGAAATTCCAGGTTGCTAGATTAAGTGAATAAATCTCTAAATATTTTAATACAGAAGCATTTTTTTTTACAGAAAAGCACAAGGCATAATTCCTCCAAATAAAGACATATACTACCTTCAGAACCACAACAGGACAGAATGACTTGTGCATATGTCGCTGGAACATCCCAGTAGAACAGCAGCAACAAGGTCCCTATGCACTCAGTACTTTCAAGACACGTATTGCAAAAAATTCAGTATATCAAGAATAAGCTGTCTAGTATTTGATGTGCCAAGAAACTGTGTAGCCACTTTCACGCACACAGCTGCTGTCACATTTTCTTTCAGCACACAGCCCCCAGATGTTTGACATCATCCTAACAGTAACCAGCTTAAGTGGGAGTTCAGCAGCTCTAGGAGAAGCAGCAATTATGTTTATCAATGCTTAGGACCAGCTTCCTGCTTTTGAAACCCTGTTTCCTGTTTGTGCACATGAAGCACTAATCTTTTCCCACCACCTGCGTGGCAATTCTGCTGCTCCTCAACGGGATTCCCACAGCGTTCAAGTGCCATTATCACCATATCGACAACAACCATGCTGCAGGTCTAAACAGATTCAACTTCTGACATACACTTCTTTTGGAAATTATTTTTTACAAACGGTGAGTATGGTAACCTGTACGACTATATTTAGAAAAAAAAAAAAAAA
>VXBZ01007605.1:0-24645 GCA_013399135.1 Heliornis fulica | reverse complement strand
GAAACACTTCTCTCACACTGTGAAAGCCCTGCACATTTCTAGAAATGTACTCTAAATATCACTGCCTTGCAAAGTAAATTATAATGTATGAAAATATAGAATAGAAACTATATTGAGATATAGGTGCATTTCTACACTAAACCTGAATCATTTTCCTTACAATCAAGAAACACCTTCATTTAACATGACTAAGAAAAACATAAAACTAAAATATTGGAGGCACGAGAATTTTCATCTCTCAGAGGAGAAAGTATGTGATCTTATGGGCTGAAAAGCCATTTTTTACAATTTCATCACATGGAAGCTATTATTGCACAAAAATGAACAGAAGTCCACAAAAACATAGCTTTCAGAGGAGTAGCATACCTCTTACGTGTGATTAGTAATAACTTAGAAAAAAAAAGACAAAATGCCATGAGCTTAAACATTCCATTACATAGCCCCAACACAATGATATTTAAAGTAAATACATCAAGCAATCCTTACTAAGGCTTCTATAAATTTAAAGCAACAGGAAAACACTCATCAACAGGGAAAAAAGTTTCACTTTGTATCAAAAATTTCATCCTTCAGTTTCACTGATGAGTTCATAAAGTTTTTTCTAGCTTTCTGTTGATTTGATAATTAGCTCCCTACATTCATATCAAGATTCTTTCCACTTCCCTCACAACTGAGCCTTGTAGCAGCAGATACTAATGGAAACATGTTGACCTATATACTTTTGCAGAAGCGAGATAGAACATGATATTTGAAGTAGAAGAAAACTTTCAGTGTGTAGAGTAAAAAGCATACACCTAATGAAACAAGCTATTCAGGCCTTTCAATCTAACTTTGGTAGCTGTTGTTTTGGGGTGGGTTTTTTTTTTATTTTACTCTTTAAAATCAGAAAAGTGGCACTACGTCCTAATTCATAAGGTACTTCACAGTTGGGATAGATTCTATGTACAGGTTTGAAAAAAAATAGAGAAGCTCAAAGGTTTAAGAGCTTTCCTCATGCAAGGAATCACACATAGTTTGGAGCAATTACAAATATTAACAAGAGCTGTGAAGTCCAACATAATAAAATTCTTTCTAGGAAATGGAGCTCAAGTACAGAAAACTAATGAGCAGAAACAATATTTTGCATTTGATATAACATAGAATTAGAAAGCAATGAAACTGAAGTATTGTGATCAGAGAAAGTTCTAAGTCAAATGACTTTGGAAGTAGCTTAATGAAGAAACAAAATTTAAGGACCTAGATAGGGCTCTGGTAACCTGTAAAGAAGAACAAGCATTTGAGGGTTTTTACAAAAAGCAAAATTTAGACACATTCAATCTGAAGTTTCATAGATGGGCTATGCAATTTGACACACAGATTACAGTCTTGAAAAGGGTAGATTATCCTCAGTAAACAAAAACAGGTAAGAAAGAAGTGTCTGTGAAGAGAACAGAGATCAACTTTCAATTTATTTATTTATTCAAGCTCTGAGTATCCATAAGAAGATAAGCACAGACAAGACAAGATGTCCTAGGAATCAGGGACAGTAAAACTAGATATGAGAGTCAAGAAACAAAAAAAAAATAAAAAAAACCCACAATCCTGACCAAATCTGTGTGCAAGTTCACTTATATAAAATAAGTAAAGAATTTTAGGAAGCAAGTCTCTGGCACACAGACTGAAATGAGATGATGGCAAGCAATCTACCAAATAATATGAGATATTTGAAGACAAAAATCACAAATGGATAACAGTTTCTTTTAGTTTATCATGACTACTGACCCATATTGAGTAACTGAAATGAGTGTGAACAAATTGTGTACATATGTGGTTCAGGAAGAACAGAAAGAGGGAGTTAGAAACAATAGAGTTGTACATTTTTAACAAGAGGAAATCACTAACTAACAGAACAAAAGCTGGAATGGATGAGCTTTAAATAAAAGGAAGATAGGATTAATTCAATATTGATATATACCATGTACTCAATTAAGCTTATGGGGCTGCTTTGCAGAAAATGCATTAAAAATGCAGAAAAAAAAATCACAAGGTTATGTTTGCCAAACAAAAAAAAAATGTAGAAAAACACTTTGTTTCTAGGGATTGAAGATAGGAGAAAAAAATGCACTGATATCTTCCATCTGACATTACATTTATGAATCCACAGAGGGAGTTCAGTAAAAGGTTATAAAGCTGGCCACAGTTTTTCATGCTCATCTTAGTGAATTATCTACAAATGCCAAATACCTAAAAGTAAAATATAGCAATACGAAGCAGTTCCTTAATTAAAAGATACTCTTCGTGTTAAGCATACGGTTCTCTTAATCTATGAAGAAAACCTAATGTTATTAATTTTTCATACTTTGGATAGTTTTACAGAATGCATTTCTATTATACCTGAAAGTATTTTTTGTTAGTGTCACTACTGACCTAAAGTCAGTACCTATAAAAAAAATCATTTATGCTCTTTGCCATTATAGAACAAGAA
Source organism: Heliornis fulica (assembly GCA_013399135.1). Classification (NCBI taxonomy): domain Eukaryota; kingdom Metazoa; phylum Chordata; class Aves; order Gruiformes; family Heliornithidae; genus Heliornis; species Heliornis fulica. The sequence goes on along the minus strand of VXBZ01007605.1, from coordinate 22,181 downwards.
AAAGAAAGGTGCTTTCCTTTGAGCTACCAAGTTTGATAAGCAATCATAAATTTGGCAAAGATAGCAATCTCAGGCAAAAGAAAACAGAATAAATGGAAAATAAAATCTTTCCATATAACTGAAGTAACTTTCCTTTTTTTAATCCTTTTCTCATTTTTTGCAAGAATGCTATTTTTCTCCTCTACTGAAGTGTTACTTAAACTGTTGTCAGACACATTCACTGGAGTGGAAGCAGCTGAGACTTATTTTTGTTTGTTGAATCTCATATGACCCACTGAAATGTGATGCCAAAAAACAGCAAACCTTATTAAAATGGAAAATTAATTTTATTACCAAACCCATAAGCCCTTACATAGCACAGTGCTAAATTGTCACACTATTAGCTGTGCACTGCTAACACTAATGAAAGCCTATTTAATCTGCTATTTTAATGTGGTTATTGATATGAACAAAAGTGGCATAAAAATGAAGAAAATAGACTGTGAAAACAGAATTGGATGATGTAATATTAGAAGGAATTTCTCACAAGAATCCTGTGCTGAATTAGAGCAACTTTCCAGCGATATGCCATTTCCTTCCTGTGCCACACTCCATACTCCCTGAAAATATATAAAACGGAATGGGTTTGACAGTAGATGGAGTCATGTTAATGTTCAGTTACCCTCTAGGCTTTATGATTCCTAGCATACCACAAAAAAAAAATCTTATTGCATAAGTAAATTCATTTTTTTCTAGGATTCCTCCCTATAGGAACCACAATTGTAGTTACTGTAGGACTGCAGACAAACCTGATGTTACCAAGACACCATCAATGAATATACAAGAACAACCATCTGCAGCTGGCCCTGCATTGCAATAGCTTTCAACACTTTAGAATCACTCTTAAAACTAGAAAGTATCTTTTAAAAAGAAACTAAGACTCATTTTGAGATGCATTTTCTGAACAAAGAAATCAATTAGGAGAGAGAGCTTTGTTTTTAGCAACCAAACTGTAAGTACTTGATATAATATTTTGGCCTACTTTAAATCAGCTGAATATCGCTGTTTTCAGAAATATGGTTTTTCAAGTCAACCCTAGGAAAACACTAGAACTGCATTCCACATTGTGTTGTCTGGTTTTGGGTTGTTTTTGTCGTTGGTTTTGGTTTTTTTAAGACAGTATTTAGGAAGCAACCTAAAGTATCTTCTCCTTACTCATATCTAAAAAACCAAAGATCTGTAAATATATCCACAGCACATCTAGGAATGGTTGGCAGAAAAGGATCTTTGAAAATAGATGTAAGGTCCAAATTTAACATTTTAGTACTGTGTACCAATTTGGACTACAGAGACTTTAAGTATCAGTACCTTTACAGGATGGGAATTACAGCTGCCTGCAGCACTCTCCTTCCCAGCAGTATCAGCCAAAGCTCACATTTCCAGTCTGTGATATCTGGTAAAAAATTGAATGGAATGCCATGTCACTGCTCTGCAGATTTCTGAAGTATCTGCTTTTTTGCCTGTTGTAATGACTGCAAGATCTTATACACTGTCTCCTCTCTAACAAGCATATCAGATTTGAACTACATCTCCAAGTTTAAAATAGCTAAGGTTTGTGGGTAATGTATGGACTAACATGCTTCGTGGCTCATCTTGAAAACTAGTGAGCAGAAAAACTCTAATTCTGTATCCAGTTCTCTGGAAGAAAGGATGCCGCCTTTGTTTTTTACCAGTATACCTAGAATATCCTTGCTGAAGAGAAATGGGAGTCTTTGACTGCCAATGCACGCTTGAAATAGATAACCAAAGTCTTTTTTATTTGTTCATCATACTAATTGTTGATCCACTACAAAACTGATGTAGAGGATTCATATATTAAAGGAAATCAAGATATTTTTTTTTTTTAAAAAGTTTAAGTATTCCTGTATCAGTTCTGTCTAAAGGTAAAATCAGGTTCTACAATGGATGAAGATCATTTAAAAGCAGAAGCCCTATAAAATATCCCTGATCAATCCTGAGAAAAGAAATAGCAAACATTTTTTAGACTTATATCTGCAGTCTTGTGTCTTGTGAACAATTAAACACTACAGTTAACCTAAAGAATACAAGAAGACAAGCAACTTAAAGCAGAAAAAAGATCTTTTGTAAAAGCAAGTAAAAAACTTGTACATCTATTTCCATATATTTTCTAATTATGTAGACTTTCCTTTTAATCAGCTTTATCAGATGCTTCCTCAAACTTCAAAACTTTGCAAGAAATGGCCACTGTCTAATCATTAAATCCACACAAGAATACTACTGCCTGTATAACAAGAGAAACTGAACTACTCATGAGACAAGAAAAATATCCATAAAACTCATAGCAATAAAGTATCAAGGAAGCATATAAAATGATGTGACTTTACTTATTTTTAGCAAAGCACGTAAGTAAAGGCAAACCATGTAAAATGCTACATGAGTACATCCATACTACATGAGTAGTTTCTCCCTCTCCTACACATAGCCACAAACAAAACTTTCTTGTAAGAGTTTATATTTATACACCCACTATTTTAAGAGAGACTTAAGTTCTCGGTTTTATTGGAAGACAATTTCCATTTTTTTAATATATTTACCTTAACATAAAACATGGGAAAAAAAGATACACACAGATAATTAGAATGTTTGTATTCTCTGACTATTTCAGTATACTCCTGTATTTCCCACTGATGTATAAATGAATGGATGAGCTTTATTGGTTATGTCTCATACTTTCACAGTATTAAATAATATTTGTCAATATATCAGTCACAGCACATGTGAAATCTAAAAATATATAAAAGAGGGGATTTAATTTTCTCATCCTAAACATTGCTTTACAAAATGAAAACATCTTTATTTTTTTAATTAGCACCAGGTATTTGGAAACAGACGACTGCTCACTGCTTTGGTATCTTTATTTAAAATTAAGAGAAAAATGTAAAAAGTAGCAATGATATACAATCTACAGTCTTTTTTTTGTTATTTCAATCCTAAATTTTTCTTCTTAAGAAGTTTTGGAGTTGTTTTTACTCCAATATACAGGGTGCAATTAGAGGTGGGAGGTTTGTGGTATTAAAAAAAAAAACATTTCAAACAAAACAATCAACAGAAATCCTTCCTAAACTTAAATTCACCTTCACAGTAGCATACTTGAAGTTCTACTTCTATAAAGGGTTAATGTCTACACAGAGGGCTTTAATTTAATACTTAAAAAAATATTCATACTAATAATCTAGTACACCCGTAACAAAGACAGAGGAAATGAGCATGCATAGTTTGTTCTTTAAGAACATACATTAGTTCCGAAGAACAGAAGGAATCCCGTCAAGAACTCAGAAGGAAGAAAGTATCAGAATGTTTTGTGTATCTGCTGGTTGTCTGCTCTATGAGAATATTTAAACTTACAAACTTAGGTTGATTAACCTATCAAAAAAGAACTGTTTACTTCTTGAATAAAGTTGTCCAAAATTCTACAGATGCAAGTTCAAAAGCATTTAGTTTGCAACGGTACCCCTTACATATATATAAAGATACATTTGCATACAAAATCATACGGTTTTTGGAAAGGCATTTCAGTAAATCTTTTAAATTGTCTAAGGCAATAAAGTTTAATTACAAAATTGTCTAAATTGTACAACTAAAGCTAAAGTAGAAAAGTTTACTGTCCAATATGACAGGACATGCTCATTAAGACACAATGTTGTGGAACTAGATTTATAATAATGTTGCAAAAATATCTTTTTAAGCATAAGTTAATAACAATTTCCTCTTTGGTATTACACTGCATTGTAGTCCTCTGTATTGAGTTTAAAATACTGTGATTATTCAAGTCTTTTATCCAGATCCAGAAGAAGGTGAACACTAACAAAATGATACATCCTAAATACTGGCAAATAAGACATTCACTTGAAAGCTAAATCTAATTTAAAAAGTTGCTTTTTTTGTTCTACTGGAACATGAGGATCATAAATCAACTGCTTTTCACAGTAAGAAGGGCTTGCATTTCAAATTAAAATCTATCCCCAACAACAAATTAAAAAATTAATGGCTTCCATAAAGTACACATCATATGTTTATACAAGACTAAACTTTGAGGGAGAAAGTGCATGCAAGCCTGCACAAGGCAGAATAAAATCAAGCTATAACTGAGACAGATGCAACTATAAAGTAGAGATGTCGTCCAGATCCAAATCCAAGCTGACATACAGACTTGTCACGGTGGAAAAAGTAAAGACTTTAAGGCTTCACGAGGCATCATTCTAAGTAAGGACTTGGTGGCATAGTCCTCCTCCGCTGCTCCAAATTTATTTTTATTTATAAAGAGACTCTAAATTCCTCCCAGTAAAATAATGATTGCTTAGCAAAATATATCCAAAGCAAGTTCTGTATCCTTATGAAATTCACAACAAATATTAAATAAATAAATCTGCAAATAGATCATAATCAGAACTAGAACAACACTAAACTTAGCACATCACTAGACTACAGGGCGGAAGAAACGTACAAGCTTTAAGGAGCACAAACACAAAATGGCCATGGGAAAAAAAAAAATCTTCTGATTTTAAAGAGGATACATAAACAGTTTGTTTCCTTGTGGTTTGGTTTTGTTTTGTTTTTGTCCTAGTGACAGCTAGTGGCTACTTTTGCTACTAAACAGATCAGAAGTGGACAGCTGATATTGCAAAAAGCCTAGGAAGCCATCCTGATTGGTGGATGCTGGGAATAGCCTTTTATTTAGTCAAATTTGGATTGGAGGATGCTGTTACACTGAGAATAGGGGAAGACAGTCTGTCATGATTAAAATTTCGAAGATATATCCCACTCAGATTCCTGAAAATTATTTAGTTTCAACTGCTAGTGGCTTTCAGCTTTCCTTAATGGTAAAGAAGTTTAATGAATTTTGAGAAAAATTATTTTAACAAAAGCTGAATATATGGACTTCAAAAGCAGATTAGTGTTTAGACAAGATCAACAATCTCGAACTAAACACTAGTATAAATGAAAACTTTAAAGTCAGGAGACTTTAAAGGACAATATGCCTGGAAGATGATAGAAATGTGATGAGCTAAAATATATTTTATAACATGTCAGAAATTTCATTAGTAAGAAAGCATACTACCATCAGAAAGCATACAAAATAAATTTATTACTCGTGCTTGTACATTGCTTAATAGTTAGAAAGCCATCATTTTATTTCATCTAAATATTTTGTAAATACTTCTGTTTTGATTTCCTTTTGCAATATTCTTGTTTTGCTTTATTGGTAACTCATACCAATTTATTCTATCCAAGAAAGGTAATAGACAAAATTATTATAAACACTCAGGTTTTCAAATACCAGATAGTGTACTAGCTCACAACAACCACTGGATTTTTTCCAACATATTAAAATAAGCAAAGACTATAAAAAAAAGTAATTTTCAAATACTTTAACATTATCCCACTACACACAGAAGTCAAATATGGTAATTTACTGCAATCAGCAAAGATACTAAAACCAAAAGCATATAAACACTGCTAATCTAAAAAAAAAAACCCAAAACCATGCTACTGTTCTACCAAAAATTTAAACTGTGGTAGTTTTTTAGCTTTTAATGGTTATAGAATAACTTTAGTTTTGTGTAGCATATACCAAGTATTTTTCTTTACTACTCCACTGAATATACAATAAGTGTTTGATCTTATACTATTTTCTGCTAGCCACAAGAACTGAGAAGAAACTGCCAGCCTCTGCCCACCAAAAGTAAATTCAATATCCTATTACATAGTGAATTGGACTATCATTAGTCTATGAGTAGGTAAGAGCCAATCTCATTGCAGTTCAAGCTGAAATAACTCACAGTGCTAATGTTTTGAAGGCTTCATTATTATATATTATTAAAATGTTATCTAAAATACTTTCTCTAACCTGAAAAGTAGTCTTATCTTCCTAATTGGTTTATCTGGCATTTAGATAACTTTCTAATTAGCACAATTTGCTACCCATGTGCAACATCCAACTGCTTGTTATTAATTGGACAGCCAAGGGAAAGCTCAAGTAGTAAATAACTATTTGGTTATTTGTGACTGATCACTCACACAGCTTATAAGATGACACTCCTAACTAGTTTCAAGGACATTGCCAAAGTAGAATAGGAAAAATTATAAAACCTTTAACCATTAACAATATTTAATTGTCAAGAAAAGCATGGAGTTCTTTATGTCTTCAGGCTACAAAGTGTGAGTAATTGCAAAGTATGAATCATAGACGGGCTAAGTGTATCAGCCAATCATATGAGGTAATTATGATCTTGTTACAGAAGCTATTATAGGAAACTAGACTTGATAATTAAATACCGTATTACAACCCTCCGAAGGACAACCTTGTCAATATTAGTTAACTCAGGAATTAAAAACATAACATTTTGCGTCTCTTCATTTGTAAGCAAATAACAATATTTCAATTACAATTAAATTTTTAAAGCAGAAAACTTAAAAATCTCATAAAAGTTGATTTATAAAACTTTTGTTCATCACTGAACAAATTTATAAAGGAAGAATAGTATTAAACCTTAACTATACAAGATTTTGAGGGCACATTACTCAATATATTTATTCGAGTGACTTACCATCAAAACCAGTATTTTGTCCAATATAAATTCTGTTTACACAGCTTGTAATCATGCCTGAAACCTTTCCTCTATAGGTACACAATATGTAATATATTAAAACCACTCAGAAATATGAACATACTCTGCAAAGGAGCTTTTTATCAAGGCTATTGATAGCTCAATATGAAAATGATATTAATGTTAAATTATTTTGAAAATAATTTTATTCAGACTGTCTACAGGCACTCAGAAAATAATTATATTGGAAAATTTTGGTAAATACTGTATTACCTGGCCCATCAAGTGTTCCCACACATCTGCTGTTTCACACTGTGAAATATAAGCACAGTAGCTTACAATGAAACAACCATTTTATTTCCTCAAGATAATGAAGCTAAACTGGAGAAATCACATTTGCCTTTCTAAAAGAAGAGTCGCCAGCTTTCACAAATCAAATGCCAACTCCTGCTTTCACCTGTAGGGCTACACCACACACTAAACCATACGACTTCACATACAGCCATCATACTTGCTGCACTTGCTAAGTGGAGGTAACCAATAGATTATTATTAGGAATTGTAGAGGTCTATCTCTTCACAAAGACCAGTAACTCTAAACGCTACCCTGATGACAACTCTACACTGACTTCACACCAGAGTTGAATTCAAGGTCACACTGCATCTAATCCCTTTGAAATTGTTTTAAGTTATTTATTTCTTTAATAATATTTTTCCCCACAAGTGTCAAGCAGCTATCCAGATTTGGCAGACAAAATGGGAGCCTCATTTAAAGAACCCATCCATAATTCACCCTTGCTAACTTCATATCAGACTCAAAGGTACAATAAAAAAGACATGACAGATGACCACTTCGTGTAGTCACATTTGGATGGAAAGCAGTGAAGGAAACTTCAGTTTTGGTTTTTTTTTTTCCTTTGTGGAGTTAACCAAAAAGCTCAAAATAACTCAACAGGGAATAGTTGAATGTTTGTCACCAATTAAGACAGCAAGAAATAACAAGCAAACAGTGAAACTCAAAATTTAGGTTTAAAACCCAAAAGCTTAAGATGATTCATTTTTAAATGGTGATTCTGTATTACCTTTCTGATTAACTTCTACTTCAGAAGTTAGACTACTTAATGAATAGCTTCAAGTGGTAATTCCAGTATTATTATTTATAGGATTAAATGACTGCAGAAAGATCAAATACAACGGTAACAACTACTGGGTGGAAAAATAAGTACTCTAGTTAGTACAGGAGAATTCAGAAGAATCGAAGTGCAACTCTGGTTGTTTACTCTAGATAAACCTGGTTAATTTTTTTTAAATGCTGGCTCAGAAATTCTATCCGTTCCTGTTCTGCTTATCGGACTACTACTTCCATGTTATATTGCTGTGATTAACATAGGGTTGTTCCAAGCCACTTCATTTCTGTAAATGCCAGATAAGGCATTGAGGTTATTTCATTCAAAATATGTGACGATTCAGGCACCTAAATCAAGTATTTGGCCAAAAAGGCCAAAGATAGAAAGGTGAGACACAATGAACTACCTAAATAAAAATGCTAACATTCAAGTTATCTGGTAACTTTCCACAAAATGACAAATAATGTGGGAAGTAAGCCTTAGGTATTAACATACAATTTAACATGGGTTTACCGTACTGATTAATAAAAGACCTTCTGTATAGAGCCATTAGCATACCCCTACCAAGTTTACATAAATTTGCAGTCAAGTCATTTGCATTAACCACGGCAAAATGAAGTATATCGTCAATATATAAAAGATTTAATTGATCAAAGCAGAATGATTTCAGACCTCTGTCACCACTCCAGAAATCCAAATTAGTATAAGTCTCTTCAGTATTTCCAGAGACATATGGAAAATTTCTCACAATAGAATTTAAATCTCAAATATAATTAATGAAAATTTGGCCCGCTACTCATAAATCTTACAGAATATTTTGGTGTTGTAGGTTTTTCTCCGTTACATATTAATATAAAAATTACTCTGTGCTGTGCTCAGACAGTTGAGTTTTGAATTTCCTGATTTTATTTATCTCTGTAGAATCTTTAACTATTAATGCTTTGATCTTCTGTATGCTTATCAAATGACCATAATTTTAAAAAATCATCATAAAAACTTACATATGTAATTGTCAAGCTCAATAGTTTCAGGCAAAAGGTTTCTTCACATTATACTACGGGACTGACAGAAAACACATACCATAATGACCATACAGAGAAGATTCTAAAGCGAGGACTCCTAGCAAGAACTGAGCCATACAATATCATAGAAAATATGAGTCAGGGTATTGGCTCATCTTCCAAAACAGAGCCCTTCTGGCAAGTTTTCTTTTATGATGCCCTGGCTGTCTTAATATCAACACAGAGTTTACTTAAAATTTCTATGTATGAGTTTCTGAAATGGACAAAACTGCCAGTTTTGAAGTTTCGAGTCTTGTTTAGCACCTTGGCAATTGAAGTAGGTACTTTTTCATAATCATAATCATAGAATTTTTAAGGCTGGAAATCACCCCTAAGATCATCCAGTCCAACCATTAACCTACCACCACCAAGTCTACCCTTAGACCACGTCCTCAAGCACTGCATCTACCCGTCTTTTAACCACCTCAAGAGATGGGGACTCAACCACCTCCCTGGGTAGACTGTTCCAATGCTTGATGACTCTTTCAGTAAAGAAGTTCTTCCTAATATCCAACCTAAATTTTCCCTGGTGCAACTTGAGGCCATTACCTCGAGTTCTGTCACCTGTTACTGGGCAGAAGAGACCAACCCCCACCTCACTGCAACCTCCTTTCAGGTAGTTGTAGAGAGCAATAAGGTCTCCCCTCAGTCTTCTCCAAACTAAACAACCCCAGCTCCCGCAGCCACTCCTCGTAGGGCCTGTTCTCCAGACCCTTCACCATCCTCGTTGCCCTTCTCTGGACACGCTCCAGAACCTCAACATCCTTCTTGAAGTGAGGGGCCCAAAACTGAACACAGTACTCGAGGTGAGGCCTCACCAGTGCAGAATACAGGGGGATTATCACCTCCCTGGTCCTGCTGGCCACACTGTTCCTGATACAAGCCAGGATGCCACTGGCCCTCTTGGCCACCTGGGCACACTGCTGGCTCATGTTTAGGTGGCTGTTAACCAACACCCCCAGGTCCCTTTCCACCAGACTGCGCTCCAGCCTCTCCTGCCCAAGCCAGTCTCACATTTAGTCTCACGTTTGCTTCTAGAATTTGGAAAGTTCTTAAGCAACATTAAAGAACCCACATGGAGAAAATAGATTAGTTCAGGAAGATAGACAGTCAAGTGACAGCATGTAGGGAAGGATCAGAGTAAAATATCTTCCTCCTTCAGATATTTTGCAGCAATCTCCTATAGTTATTCTTCTTCCTCTACAGCAATTCCACTTTTGCTATGCAGCCTTGACTATAAGATTTATAATTACCCTTACGCTGTGATTTTCTAAATTTTCTATCAGTCATCTAATATAGCAATATCTTTCATTGCATGCAATCACTAATAGATTCACAACATATTAAAAGTTACAAGAAAGAATTCTGTATTTAATTCTCTCCCTATAAAGGAAACAGTTTTCCTCTTTTAAGCAGTGTAACAGCTTCTGAAAGTCTCCAAGGGAACTCTTTAATAGTAAGCTTCTTCAAATGGCTGTGAACCTAGAGCCCATTCACTATAAATAAGGATACAGCATCTACCCCAGAGGACTAAGTTTTTACTTAATTTTTGGAAGCAAATTCAGACTATGAATATAGTAAGAGGGCTTTGCCATCATATAATTCCTGGACTGGATTTGATACAGCTTATTCTGCAGAAGCAGCACTGTTCAGGCTATAGTTTTGATGCAAGTTTAAGTAGAATATTACTTTTCACTGTAGAATTGTCACTCCATCTTATTTTTGTGAGTTATATTCAGAATGAAAACTCTGATGCAAGAATTGTGTCCTCATAACTAAATTATCTATAAACCAGAAAGCATTAGCCAATAACATATTGTTTTTACAATTACTGAAGACTACTTTTAGAAAAGCATCTATAGAGTATTACAAGTCAGCTAATGGATATCATGCCATGCATGGAGAAAATACACTAGCTTGTGCTTTTATAAATACATACTAAACTTTAATAAGAACATAAATCAAATATATTAGGAAATCACAACCAGAAATTAAAGATTTGTGACCTCTATGCATGTGTTTCGTTTAACAATCAGGAAAATGGAGTACCTAAAACTAAGATTTAATTTTAACAGTGGATTATCATCATTACTCAACACATGAAGGCTTGTTACTGGTTTTAATTTTGAAAACTTGTAGCTACTTGCAATAAATGATCTTAAGTCACAAAATCAGCCATGAAACAGTAAAGATTTCTGTATCAAATTGAAGATATGGACATACCTGCTCAGTAATAAAACTCTAGTTCAAAACTACATCCTATCCTGTACACGCATCCATGTGTGTATGGAAGAGAATGCAAGAGAAAGCACATGCATCTAAGAGGCAGACTGTATGCAGAGGTGCTTACTGGAAAAAAAATCTGCAAGTTGCATAAGCAAAAAGTATATTGCCAATAATTACTGAAAGAGCAATATTCTAAACACAACATGCTACAACACAAGTACACATTAGTGTTCTCTGTGAAACTAAAGCAAAAATACCAGCAAATGCACAATCATTTCACACTGACTTTGTGAAAGCATTTTCTCCATGTTGCTTTTTAAATGCAGAAAGCATTTTATTACTATGGGACCTAAACAGGTGAGTCTAATGACCCTTACATATTGCCCAAAATAAAATTTAAAAAGAAAGATCAGCAAGTAGGTTCCAGATAACATTCAAGGGAGTTTTCATATACAGTGAATTTCTTCTGACTCGCAATTATTTCTTGAAATCATGAATAAAGCATCACAAAGACCCTGTATACTATATTACTCCCATAAAATCAGAATCTCAAATTAATACCCCAGTCTGCTTTCATTAGATAAAGGTTTTGAACATGGGTGTGTGTGGTGGGAGACTATTGTTCTCCTATTTATTCAGACAAGCAGGTCATTATCCCCAAAATCCAAAATGAATTAGTTTATTTGGAATTTTATTAAAAATAATGAAAAAAAATGACCAGCATCACCTGGTAAAATCCCAAACCACTAACATTAAAGCAGTCATAGCTGTATCGGTGGTGCAGTCCAAATTCAGTGCAAGAGAATAATGCACTGCCATAAGCATAGGAATCTAGCGCCTACTGAAAGCATATGAAAGGTTCTTATTAGTCAAACAAGAATGGGTTATAAATTCAGTTGTGCAAAGTCAGTTAATCTTAATGAAAACAAAAATGTCTGATAAATTGTGAAAAATTTACAAATCAAGGTGAGCTAAAGTATTTATAAATGTTAAGATATTTAAAGTGGCACTTGTATGTTTTAAGGATTGAAATAAAATTAACATCAAATACATAAAACAGAATATTTATTTTAAATTGCTGACCATTATTTAAACAGAAAGCCATATTAATTTCCTTAAGTGAACAGATCTTTTGAAAGGGGGATGTGCTAGTTATCTGATTTTTTCAATCTTGAGTCTTTATGCTCCCCTGCTAGTATTCAAGTATTAAAAGATATTTGTGAAAGTGATGCAAGTACAATAGAAAATAAAAATTTTCAGTGCCTCAGTCATTTTAGCTCCTTAACACTGTCTTAAGTTATTATGTTATTATCTGATATTGGGATTTGAGTAATAGTTTACAGAAATTGAGCTAGAACTAAGTCAGTATGAAAATGTAGGGTTGACAGTTCTTTCATGGTCCCAGAAAACGTAGAGGAAGTTGTCAGGATCAGCTCACCTCCACTGTGCTCCTGAAAAATACAAAATACCAGTATCCACTGGATCATTGGGTCCTTAGCACTCTAGTACTATTTATGAAAAAGATTTTGGTGATGATCTTAATGGTGTTCTAAAATATGGAGTAAAGCAGATTTTTCAGTAGGCTTGATAATTCTCTTTTAAGGATTCATGTCCTAAATACACATTATTTGTAAATTAAAGGTAGAAAGAGGACTGCATAAAGATAAACATATTAGGATCTCACCTTTGGGCATTTTACATAGAGAAAAAATGTTAAGAAAAATTAATTGAATTTAAATTTTAAAAGTGAAGACTGCACAGCTGGTTTATTTCATTTCTATATAATGAAATTATATTTTAGGTGTTTCGCTTTTATATAGCAATATCTAACTGAAACTAAGGCTCATAAGACTCTCTTCTCATTATGTACTAAGTACCGTAATTCCTTTGATGGCAGCGAAACCAACCTTAATAAAAATACTGCACTGGCACCTCACTACTAGTACCCAACTTGATATGTTAATTAAACCAAGACTTCAAAACATCCACAGAAAACTGTCCCAAGAATCTGGAGATGACACCACTATAAGTCCTGCTGCATAAGCCCTCTTATAACTGGAACCATAGCTGAAAATATGTCAGCATTATATGTCAAAGATATTGCAAAAAAAGCTTTGGCTTAGAAAAGGTTTCTACAATAAAAACATAATTTGAATTATTGATTTCTATTTTTATCTCAAAGGGAAAGAAGTCAGAATTCTTATTCTGTACCTGTTTAGCTACAATCAAATCAAAAAAGTGCTTCTACACAGAGAAACACATGTTCATAAGATTTGTTACCTAACAGCAGTCTAAGGAAGTCCATCAGTATTCCATTTACTCAAAACTCTTCTGACCTAAAAAGAATTTCCCAAGCTTGAAATTACTTTCTCAAATCTTTAAAAGCTGTTAAAATAGAAACACATTGTGCTACATAGCATAACAGTTGCTACATAACATAGTTCCTATTAAAAACAGAAAGATTACAGGAAAAAAGTTAAATAAAAGTTTGCTCAGTAAAATCCACGTATAATGTTACATCCTGTTAAGATACTCAACTGTAACAAAATTTTTCATCCTGGACTATAGTTTTGTTCCTTATCAATAGCACAAAGCAGGTACCAAAACAAAACCAAAATGAAAAATAACTTTACATACTGTTATTGAACTTTGAATATTTTACTGCTGGTAGAGAAATTGATGAAGTTTAAGTGCATATATGTTTATATTAAAATTCATTTTTTGTTTTAAATTAAGTTTTACTATTTCAGGAAAATGCACCAAAATACAATTCTATCTACCAATCAAGAAAAATGTGCTGATCCAACCTCTCTCATCACAATGCATGAACACAGATACTACAATGACATGAATTTTTCAATATGCAAAAGGATGTCTGGAGCTTGAATATTCTTTCTGCAGTTCTATTCCAGAATCTGCCACGGGAACACCAAAGAGTAGATAACAGAAATATTAATTAGATGCTGCAAAACCAAATGACAGTACACTGTGCAATATTTACTGTTTAGCAACTGTAAATATGCTTTATTGGAATTAGAAGTTAAATTGCATATAAGAACTGCTTTAATTCCTGAAAGTCTTTCAACCTTTAAAGTAAAAAGAGTGCAACGGCCAATGTCTAGGTCTTCTACGTAATAGAAAAATCATTAACTACAAACCCAAAATATTTGAGAATGAATTTGGAAAGACCGATGGAGGATGGACAAACACAAGCAACATTTCAACTGCGCATGGAGTTTTAAAGGGTAGTGAATCCCACCACATGAAGACTAATTCTTAATTGTCAGAACTTGCTGAGCCCACTAGCCTTTACCTTTCAGCATTGAGAGAAAACTGGCTACAACCTGCATGAGTTATCCTTCCAAAATTTCCAGCTACTGTCAACAAGCTCCAGTTCTTCCTCATTCTGTTACCTCAGTGTTATAGGCCTGAGCAACTGGATCTAGGCAGCCCTGTCTTAGCAGAGGCATATTGTACATGAGGGCCTCCAGATGTCCCTTCTAACTATTATTCTGTGATACTATAGAGCTGTAGGTCAAACTTCATAACAGGTATTTTAATATTACAAAATAACGCAAGGAAGGCTACTTACAATTCTTAATATCCAAGTTGCCAAACTCTGTACCTCCATCTAATTGAATTTGACTTTATTAGTTCAAGTAAATATTTGTTTTTACAAGTTTAAAAATCTAGCAAACTCTTACACAAGAAACACATATATCAACAACTCTACCTGGAAAGGGCAACTAAAATAAGTTTCTATGACTAATCTCAAACCTAACACAGCAAGGTTGCCAATGACACCAAGCAGTGTAGCAAGGTCAGCACACTGTAGGGAAGAGATGCCATCCAGAGGGACCTTGACAGGCTGGATAGGAGGGCCCACAAGAACAGTCTGAAGTTCAACCGGGCCATGCACAAGGTCCTGAACATGGGTCGGCATAATCTCAAACATAGCTACAGGCTGGGTAAAAAATGGATTAAGAGCAGACCTGAGAAGGATATGGGGGTGCTGACTAACAAGCTTAATATAAGCTGGCAGATTGTGCCAGCAGCTCATAAAGCCAGCTGTGATCTGGGCTGCACCAAAACCAGCATGGCCAGAAGGTCAAGGAAGGTGATTCTGCCTCTCTACTCCTGTAAGACCCCACCTGAGTAATGTTTCCAGCTCTGTGGGCCCCAGTACAGGAAAGACATACAGAGCTGTTGGAATGAGCCCAGAAGAGGGTCACAAAGTTGATCAGAGCTCTTGACCACCTATGCCTATGAAGACAGGCTTAGAAAGTTGAGATTGTTCATCCTGAAGAAGAGACTTCAGAGAAGCTTTCTGGTACTTAAATGGGGTCTAAAGGAAAGCAGGAGATGGGCTGTTTATCAGGGAGTGTAGCATTAGGACAAGGGGGAATGGCTTTAAACTAAAAGCGTGCAGATTTAGATTAAATATTAGGAAGAAATTCATTACAACGGGTGCAGTGAGACACTGGAACAGACTACCCAGAGAGACTGTGAAAGACCCAACCTTAGAAGTGTTTAAGGCCAGGTTTGATGGATCTTTGGGCAACCTGGTCTAGTGAGACGTGTCCTGCCCATGGCAGAAGGGGGATGGGTAGAACTAGACAATCTTTGAAGGCATTTCCAATCCGAGCCATTCCATGGCTCTATAATTCCTCAACTTTGCATGGGATGGGTAGAACTAGACAATCTTTGAAGGCATTTCCAATCCGAGCCATTCCATGGCTCTATAATTCCTCAACTTTGCATCTCCATCTTAATTTATCTTGGAAGAGGAGGTAAAAACAAAAACAAACTACATAAATACAAATGAAGAACTATTTAACCTAACTAAACCATGCTGTCTTTACTACATATTACAGCAGAACAAGTTCCAAAATTCTGGTTCAGTCATAGTACTGTACTGCATTTACCTATGTTAACTTACAAATTTTTTTACAAACAAACGGAATTGAGACGGACCACTCACATCTTTACCTGATATAAATGGACAAGAAACAAAGGAACTTAACTTTTAAAAGGTTATGCAATTCATGTGAATACTGGTCCAGAACTAAATTCAGTTTTCCCATGATTCTGCCAAAGAAATAGAAGCATTCCTCATGATGCAGCGCAGCTTCATCCTACAGTGGCCAAACCCATTTTTTTTTTAATTTTAGATTACAGAAAGTGTTATCTCTTCATATTCATTTCAAACTCATGTTACTATACAGAAATTTTCATTTAGTTGGAAATGTATTGTGATATATATCACATTGTTCTAGGATAAACGATTGCATTATTTAAGCTACACTCCTTTTGAGCATTACTGCTAATATTGCTGGAGTGTTAGCATTCTAAATGCTTTAGAATTGTTCATATTATTCTTTAATATGTAG
This sequence comes from Heliornis fulica, assembly GCA_013399135.1. NCBI lineage: Eukaryota > Metazoa > Chordata > Aves > Gruiformes > Heliornithidae > Heliornis > Heliornis fulica. The sequence continues at coordinate 5,770 of VXBZ01007605.1, read as the reverse complement.
TTCTCAGTATGGTTTCCAAATCTATAATTTAAAAAAAAATCTAAGTAATTGGATTTGAGCCACTATCAATATCATAAAGATATAAATATCAAGTAAGAAATGGTGTAGACTTCAAAAGGTATTTAACAGTGTCTATCAACATTGGCTATAACTTTTTTCTAAGAAAAAGATGACGTAACTTAAATGAGCATATCAAAAATAGATACAAATTATTTGTAGACAAAGAAAAAACTGTTTCAGGACAGTTTTGGAACTGTTAATTCCTTCTTTTCATTTTAAGTATGTCTTTCTGCTACCGATAATGATCATTTTTAAATAAAATTAAATGTATAATGTATTCTATTGCTGTCAAGACCTTTGACTTACAGCATAGTGAAAATATGTCCAATTGGTTATTTCTTATACCAGATAAACAATCAAAATTTATGCTTTTGAATATTTCTATGAATTCCAACTTTGACAAATGAGTTGTTATCCGTTACCTCTGAATATCTCCACTTCCCTATACTCAATTCTCCCTAGGGTTTATAACCAGACTTTAATCATCTATCCAGTCCCTTGAAAATATATGCTCTAGCTGATTATTACTAACATTTTCTACTCTACTATGCAAATGAGCTTGGTCATCAACAAATGTATGGTCATCTGTCAAAAGCAGTTTGGAAAAACAGGAAAGCAATATCTTCTCTATGAAGTCATTACTTATTTAAACATTGGAATGCTACTACAGATTGTTTAGAATTTATTTTATTTATGTAAATGCTTATTTGTCAACCAAATTATGAGAAATATTGTACCACTGCAACACAATTACAACTGCCCCTAACTTTAGAGAACATATACGTGGAAAAGAAAAAAAAAATAAAAAAGTTGTATTAGCACAAAAAATATATGTTCAATATAGGTAAGTAGAATACATATATAGATGATACAAGATGTTTCTTTATTTGTTTTTTTTTTACCTGACATATCTACTTTTTGGAAAGCGGAACAGTGATGACAAACGAATACAATATCTATATTGCGCAACACCATCACTTGCAACATATTTTATAACTGCTTGTATTTGAGACTAAAAATACTACAACTGCCAATGAATAGTCAGTCACACTCAAGAGAAACTGTACTGAAGACTACAAGAAGGAATAAAATTTTAGTACTACCAAAAGAGTAATAGAAGCATCAAGGAACATATCCTATTGGTTGCAATCACAAGGTTGAAATGTTTTCACCTATCCATTGTTGAACTTCTTTATATAATAAGATAATTTCATAGAACAAGTCCATATCTTATATTGGGTAGATACAATAGCATGCCTTGTTTATAAACCTGACAGTGATTGAGAAAGAATGATGTAGAGACTGCAATCAGTTATGAGCACACCTCTGAAATCGTCCAAGACATTTCTTTTTAGATATAATTTTAATTCAAGTATTTAGCAATGAAACAGCACTTAATTCATTGAATACCTCTGGCAATTACCTAGGGTTTTCAACTGATTCAGTTGCTGGTCCTCCTTCCTGAAAAACTGTACAAAAGTACAATAATCACAACTGCATGAGGGATTATACAGCATCCTACAAGACAAAACAGATGACTTCCTCCTGAATAGCCCAAGTACTACTTTTTTTCAGAGGGTATACAATAGGACTGATTCAAAAGGCATAAACAAAAGATGAAGCACAAGGACTTTTGTCAATGTCCACTTTGTATTTATCAGATCAGATAACGTGCTTCTCAGGGCCCTATTACTCTTCATGAATTTAAGATATGCAAGTTTTAAATACTTTCAAAAATAAAGCTATGACAATGATGAAGCACTTTTGCCAAGCCTACATAAACTCTTTGGATAACTCTTAAAGCAAAACTGAATGCACAGATCACAAAGCATCTCTAGCCTCAAAACAACTGATTCAGATGGTTTCAGATATGATCTCAAGGTATGAGGAACAGCAATGAAAAAGGGTGTTTGTAAAAATAATGCTCATGCCAGAAGAGCATCTTCAGTTGCAGGACTAGAAATAGTCAATATTCCACCTATTTTGCCTGGAAAAATGATGTGCTCAATTCACTAAAACCAGAACGGCAACCCAAGTGGCAATCACACTAAAGCCATATTTTAAACTTCTACTGACAGAATATTTATATCTATGACCTAAAAATGCTTGGTTTAGTTTTCTAGTGTAATTAATATACAATAGTTAATAAGAATCTTTCTACTGTCATCCTCTAATAATTTTCCAAATAACTTAAGCTTGCATTTTAACAGCTTCGCTGAAATTCAAGTTTTGTGAAAAAAAAAATATTAAATAGGATGTAAATAGCTTTAGCTTAAGGATTTATACAGAGAATTTCTGTTACCCTTCACAAACTTACTAAGAATTTTACTTTGAATCAGTCTTGTCCCAATGGGGTAGTTCTTGATCTGTGACTGAAGAAATTAAAATTCTATTTTAGCATTCTAAAAAATTACACAGTGCTGACTGCCACAAACATTTTGGGGAAAATAAAATAAAAACCATTGACTCCCCCTCCCCCCCCCAAAAAAAAACCCTAACCCCAAGAAAAACGATACCATTTCCAATATAAATGCAAATAGCATTGTTTTAGGATAATTCCTTAAACATTCATTCCAATTTAGGACTCACTGAGCATAAAATCAAATTACTGTGTCAAAGATGTTAGTTTTCTCTTTTCCTATATTAATGACAAGGAGGGAAGGCCAAGCTATACAAGATGAAAAGGACATCTTAGGTTTTTGATTACAATATATAAAGGAGATTAAGTTCAGCAGAGTTTCAAACATGGGAAAACACATGCACTCCGAATTAAAATGAGAAATGTTATTGCTGACCACTTTGATTAAACTTTCAATACCTTTAAATACTTTTTGATTGTGCTTGATCTTAAGAGGTGTATGGAAGGCTTTTCTGATAAACTATGTTAAAACAGGGTCATTAAAGAACTTACAGAAATCAAAGCAGAATTATGTCTTTTGGTCACCTATAAGTGAGCTGTTTTCCCACACTATTTCACTCTATCAAGCATAAACTCAGAAAAAGCAAACAAGAAAAAAATGTTTATCATCACTGGCATTCTTATCCTGCAAATCAAACACTGCTAATAGTTAAAATCTAGCACACAGGCTCTGTAAGAAATAAATCTAGCTGTTTAACTAGCTACACTTGCTTTCAACACATACAGGAGGCATTTCCAGTTGCTAGGATATGATGTGGTGTATTAAGTTACATGTAAACATCCTCACAGAGTTGGTATACAGAGCTTGTCATAACATTCAAGAAGAGTAAAATCTTTATATGCAATACTGTGTTCAGAAAATAATTCTGGATAAGGATTTTATTTATTAAATATTTACTTTTAGACCTTCCAAAAGCAAAAAACCCTCTCCCCACAAAATCAGTCATAAGTTTTTAGAAGAAAGCAGTGATTCTCCTCACTTCCCCTCCACTGCCAAGTGTCCTTTGTCTGTCTCTTGCCTGAAGATTTAACGCAGATATAAATCTGTCATCACAATTAAATCCGAAAGTGATCACTTGACTTTCTACTGAAAATCAATATAGATTTCTTTCAACCTACCTTATCCATTTCTGAAACTACTTATAGTTTTTACCTGTAATATCTAGGGTTTTCTACCAAGTTACAATACTTAGTTATTTAGACTCCTCCCACACAGAAAACTTAAGACATATAACCTTACTTCTTATTTCTATTTAGTCAATTTTCGTTTAAAAGAGGAAACTTATGCTCTAAAGCTTAGTTTATGTGTTCCTCTATGACCTCTGCTAAAAAAAAAAAAAGGAAGAAGCCTCTGGAAATTCATAAGTAGTAGTAGACACATCTTCAGATTATTCAGCAACAAACTATTTATTTTGTTTAAACTCTCTAAACAGAAGTACCTAATCTAGAGAAATATGAGATACCCAGTAAAGCACTTGAGCCCCTAAACCAACAATATATCCAGACATATCTCAGCTTTACTTAAGGGTTGGACCAGATGATCACCGTAATTAGTCTATTTCCTAACTTCCATAGAACAAATTATCTCAGATAATGGCAAAATGGGACCATGTCCAACTCAATCAGGTTTCTCAATGGATATAATCAATTACATAAATGCCAGATTTTTTTCCTGAGCTGTACGTTTTACACATAGCTGTATTACTTGGATGGAAGCATCTTGTTTTCTGTTTGGTTTGGGTTTTTTGGTTTGTGTTTTTTTGGGGGTGGGTGGGAGTTTTTTGGGGGTTTCTGGGTGGGTTGGTTTGCTGGTTCCCCTCCCCCCGCGCCCTCCCCCAGTGAACATAGTCATTTACCATAAAAATAAGGTTCTAGAAACAGGGTAGAAGTCAACATTTACTTAAATTCTGGTCATTATGAGCTAGGAATACACTTACTAGCAATTAACAAACACCTCTTGACTCTTCTGATGTAAGTGAAAAGCCAATACTACAATGCTGAGCTGAAGTATAATCTTCTAAGCCTTCAAACAGCATCTACACGACATCCCATTCTGATAGCTGTGCTGCTCCTTATATATGAAAGCAGCAACATAAAAGAAATGCTACATTAGATCATTGTTAGCCACAAGCTGAATTTACATTCCATTATTTCACTTTTGGCTGGCTTTACACTGCAGTGAAGAACAAGCCTGTAATACAATGTAATAAAAACAAACTTCTTCATGAATCCTTGTTCAGTATGAAAGCAATGTCCCAAAAACAATTAAACCAAATAACTGAGTAAAAAGGCAGTTCTATTGAACTTGATAAGGAAAGATAAAATGTCCACCTACCACAGCACGACAACAAATTCATGCATGTATTTAGAAGACACCGTCTGAACTGTTTGAGGTAAGAAACTTACCTGTATGATGTAATAACAGAGTATAAACAGTGGTAAGAATGTGAACAGAAAGATGGTTTTTTCAAGGGAAAGAGAAATAACTTACCTGAAAAGTAAGAAGTATACAAATATGGTTTTACAGGAAATTAGTCTTCATACAAGTCTCGCAAAAAAAGTCAAACCAAAAGTGCCCAACCCAACCTCACACTCAACTGCTTTGTATGTTCACTTTAAAAATGATTTCTTATTGAATATCATGCAGTAATTTCTGGTATGAAGTCATTAGAACGTAACCATTTTCTCCCTTATACCAACTCATATCACAGATGTTCCTTATTTTGCAAATAAAAACCGTTCTCCACATTTGAGCCAAGTACGTCTTAATTCCATTAATACCATTCTATTATGTTCATACATTGTAAAGTAGCTTTTGCTACATCTTCACATCTATTCATGAAAAAGAATATTCAAAAGCATGAAATGTAACACCTTTTTCATTTTATCACAGAAAAAAGTTTGCAATATTTGGATTAAATATATATAGCTTTAATAGCCTGTTTTAAAAAAAAAACAAAAAACAAACCAACAAATGTTATGACCTTATGAAAAGGTTTTGCTGTAGCAAGTCCTTAAATGAAAGATAAATTATCTGTTCAATTCTTATTCCAACCCCAAAGCNNNNTCAGACAAGTTTGTGAACTAGACAACTGCTTGCTTGTTCTGTATTTTATAACACTTTGCAAATATACTGCATTATCACCTAACTTAAAAATATAGACTAACACATTAATTATTGGCAGTAGTATACAAATTACCATAGCTTTACACCTTCATCTACTCATTTACAATGTACTGTTGCTTAACCCATAAATAAGTCATTAAAAATACTCAAAAACCCAAGGAGAA
>VXBZ01007604.1:358422-376731 GCA_013399135.1 Heliornis fulica | reverse complement strand
CTCTTCTCCAGGCTGAAAAAAAAGATGGGGAATGGTGTCTTGTTTGACCTGGAGACGAGACAGCTTTGGGGACACCTGGCAGCAGACCCCCAGTATATATGTGGAAGTCATCAAGAGGGAGCCAGGCTCTTCACAATTATACATGGTGGAAGGAGAAGGCACAACAGGTGTGAACTGAAAGAGGGGTTGTGACTGCATTCAAGGAAAAACTTTTCTCTATGAGGACAGTTAAACAGAGTCACGGGCACAATCGTGCAGTTCCCATCTTTGGGTTTTTCAAGATCTGACTGGATGAAGCCCTGAGCAATCTGGATTGACCTCACGGCTTAGCCTAGTTTGAACAGGTTGTTGGACCCCTGCAGATTTTGCAAACTAAATTGAGACCAAAGATGAACATAGGTGAACACATGACATGCAAAAAACCCCAACCCTACAAAGCATTCTTAATCAGGTGGGAAACAGTAGTTTTGGCATCCAGTTGTTTTTCTCTTGAAAATTTACACTAAATGTGAAACGTGGAAATGTCAAAAACTGTGGTAATTGTGACCCATAAAGACTCTCCTAACTTTTTCTTGACAAAACTATATCAAACCAGTCCAGTCTGAAGGAGTATTGTCTATGAACTCTGATGCCTCCAACATATTCCAGTATGGAGATGACTTCCCATCTGGAAGAGGTGAGTGACAAAAATGAGTCACAAGTGCTTTCTTGGGCCATTGCTCCTTTCAGAGACTATATGAAAAAGCCAACATGGAATATGTATATAAATACCTATATATAAACAAATTTCAGTTCACTTTTTTCTTGAATTTTCTTTCTTTCTTTTTTTTTAATTGAGACCAAGCTGAGCTGCTTACCATAATGATTAGAAATCAGTATTACTCTCTGTGTCTGGATTTCATATTCCTATGTATGTTTTTTCTGGTCCTGTGGACTCTGATTTAAGTAATCTGTTTTAAATTATGCTTCCTAGATTAGCAGTGACTGCATATAGCCTACAAAGTGAATCTAACTGCTGTAAGCCCTTTATTGAATGCTTTAAAGATCAAAAAAGGAAAAGTATTTGTATATGTGTTATTCATGTACACAAAATTTTAACCCATCTCTTCAGTCAGAAGAATTTAGAAGAATTAAAAAATAACTTTTTTTCTTTAAATTACAACTCTCCTAGTCAACAATTCCCTTTAAAATGGCAAAAATTCACATTCTTATTATCTCATTGCTTGTCATCTGCTTCTTTCCAAACATATTTTGCACTTCCTCAAGCAGAAAGTGCAGAAGTATATGTACAAATCTGTTAGAAGAAAATGTACAAATCTGTTAGAAGAAAATGTACAAATCTCTGCTGCCTGTGTGAAATGTATTCACTGTCATAAAGATCAACTGATATGTTTAATTCATACCACAAGTTTTTAATCTGCTCATTTGACCTTTTTGATATACTGTCAATAACACTGGTGCTTGAATAATGAATTTTATCTGTTCTAAGCACTGGTTTTGAAAAGTGTCATGTCATTCAAATGGTACTAAAGTTGAATGATGCAGTGTTGTGTAGCAAAATGGTAAATAGTACCTTTAGCAAACGCTGGAGATATTTGAGCAAATACTTTCAAGAAGATTTAATGAAATATTTGTCTCTTTATTATAAAGAGAATTATTCAGCACTTTCTTCCAAGGACTCCACACCTTTTTATGAATCCTCAGTCTCGCTTCTCATTGTTTCTCATGTACATGCTGGAATCTGAGGTGCCCCAAAGTTTTCATGCGTTCATACCAACAGCCTGGCATGAATCAGTATTCAAGCAGAATCGAAAAGATGTGAGAAAGCCTGTGAGGTTTAGATGGCAAGTTTTTGGAATGGGGTGGTGAGGGAGTGGTGGAGGGAGACTGCAACCCCATCTGCAGGGTTGGTCTCTGTGATAAGAGGTCAGGAGCTGCCCACATGTTGGACAGAACCAGTTCCAGGTGGCTTCAGAATGAACCCACTATTGCCAAAAGCTGCACCCATCATCTGGTGATGCCTCAGCAACAAATATTCAAGAAAAGTTAAAAAATGCTGTGCAGTAACTGTGAAAGAGGTGTGAGAAAATGTGAAAGAAACAGTCTGTCCTGGTTCAGCTGAGGTAGAGTTAGTTTTCCTTCTAGTAGCTGGTGCAGTGCTGTGTTTCAGATTTAGTGTGAGAATACTGTTGGTAACACATTGTTGTGTTCAGCTGTTGCTGGATAGTTGAGTTTCTACATGAAAAGTCAGGAGCTTTTCAGCTTCCCGATGCCCTTCCAGGTGCACAAGGAGCTGGAAGAACACAGCAAGGACAGATGATCCAGGCTGGCCAAAGGGATGTTCCCTGCCATGTAATGTCATACATGTATGACTGGGGAAGGGATCTGTGAGGCAAGTGTTGCTTGCAAACAGACTGGGCATTGGGTTGCTTTATTTTCCCTTCTGCATGTGGTGTGCAAATGCAATTGGTCATCATGTTTCTTATTCTTATCCTTATTCTTATCCTTGTTATTGTTATTGGTTTTACAATTACTATTATTCTCTACCTGTATTATCCTTTGGAACACTCTTTATTTTGACCCACAAGGTTTTTTTCATTCTCCTCCCCATTCCTTTGTGGGGAAGACAAGCTATTGGCTGTGTGGTGCTTGACACACAGTACAAAAGTAGGGGAAGGATGTGTTCCAGGCACTCAAGGAGAGATTCCCCTGCAACCCATGGAGAAAACCATGGGAAGCAGGTTGTCCCTCTGAAGCCCGTGAAGGACCACATCAGAGCAGGTATCCACCTTACAACATATGGAAGATCCTGCACTGTAGCAGGTGGATGTGTCCCCTCAAGCCCATGGAGAGTTCATGCAAGCATCAGGCTCCTGGAAGTATCTCTGGTCTGTGGAGAAGAGCCCACACAAGAGCAGGTTTTCTGTCAGGAACTGCAGCCCTTGGAAATCAATCTCCCTGTCCTTATCTCAACCTATGAGCTTTTCCATTTATTTTCATCATTTGTGCTGCTGAGGATGGGTGTGAGAGAACAGCTCGGTGGGAACCCGGTGGACAAGCCAAGGTCAACCCACCACTGAGACAGAGAGTGCATAGACATTATTTGAAAACCAGTTGGGTGTAGGTCAGATGAACAGATAAATATTTAGAAAATAAATATAATTTCAACCTGGTTCTGAATGGAGGTATTTCTGAAGTAGATGTTGAAAGGATGATGAATGCATATCTGATTTGTTGACCTTTCTTCCTAACTACAGAGATAGGTGGTTGTGATAGTTGGTAAATTAGAGTCTGTGATGAGAGGCTCAGGCTTTATATATTTATATGTACCCTATGCTCAAAGTGGACTGTAGGTGTTGTCACACAGCCCATACAACTTATTTTCACCCAGCATTGAATTAAAACTTCATTTTCTTTTATAGCTTTCCAGTTGTAAGCAAGTGCTTACTTATAGCAAGATGCTATTTAATTCAGCCTTAACCTGCATTGTGAGGTTAAGATGTATTGCTGCCTCCCCCTCAACAAATGCGATACCTTGTAGGACTTGTTCAAGACGACAAAGAAATTCGGGGCTGAGATTAATCTGGAACCAGAACTATTGCAGGATCCCGCAGCTGCAACACTGGTGTGGAGGTGCTCTTGGCGTTGGCTCATGCTAATCATAAAAAATAAAGCTGTACTGATATTTTCACTGAATCTCTCTGCTGATTGTGTTCCCTGCATGAAGCAGGAATCCTGAAGGTAATAAGACAGTTCATCTCTTTTAAAGTCTCCATGGTAATGAATATGCACAGGAGGGAGAGCTGTGCTGATGAAACAAGTCAAAACCAAGCATCTTTCCCTCTGCCTCCCTTTTCTGCCTCCTCTGTGCCCTGCCACATTGAAAATGTTGAATTTCAAAATAAGTAATTTGAACCTTAGATATTGAAGACAAATATTATTTCCTTGGTATTCTGAAAACTGTAGTTGGACATAAACACGGCACATAACCTATTTAAAAATCTGTCAACTTTTAGTTTTACATCTGCATATTTGTGTTTATATCTATGTCTACATACATGTGTATATATAAACACATAAACAATATTATGTATTTTCAGAAGCTACATGAACATACTTTATATATATTTTATAAATAACACTTTATCAAAACTTTTTCCCTTTAATAAACATATTCTAAAACCAGATTCTGTTTACTAACAATATTTAAAATAACATTTTGATGTCAGAATCAAGATAAAAAATTATATTGAAAACCCTTTTTTAAAGCTTAGATCAGAATTAAGGATGATTGAGATTAAATGTATTTTTTGTGTGTTTATTGAAAAATGCATGGACATTACAAAATTCATGTTCAACTACTTTTTCGACTGTTTTTTGGTGTTCGGATTGAAGAAATACCGTGGTAATATTCTGTGACAAGTGTTTGTTTAGGCATTGTTTCAAACTGAAATTGTTTTTTATAAGACACATTTTAAGGACAAGTAAGCCTTTATTCTGGATTTGATTTTTGAGTCTCACTGAGATTTCAAGGATAAACTAAATGGAATAAAGCGGGTTGGCTGGCTTTGGGAGCATTTATATAGTGATAATAGCACTGACCTTAATACATATTGTTCTATGCGACCAAAGTCTTACCTGTTTGTGTTTTTTTTAACTGAGATGTTGTGGCTGATAGGAATTCTGGTTTTTAATGTAAGCCAGACGGTGATAGCTGGTGTCATTGGAAGCATTGAACATCCCCTCCCCCCTCAACCTCATCTTAAAACTTATGTTCTCACTCTGGACAGGCCAGGTTTGCAGCACTGTTAGGTTGAGGCATTTACTCTCTGTGGCATATGGAAGCTAATGTCACACTTCTGGTCCCTGAAGCAGCACAGGGCTGAGGCAGTGCTTGGTCCTGGGCTGTGCTGGTAGGCTTCTTGCTGGCTACACTGAGAGAAATGATGCTCCAGACCATGAAGGCTTCAGCACGGGGAATGCTAACAGCAGGGGAATGAATGCTCCCTCTGGCATTACAGATGCAGTAAAGTGGACAAGATCTTACAGCCCTTGTGTGTCTAAACCCATCCATCAATTTATTTTCAGTGTAGGCACAAAACATTTTCACTTCAAGTCCTAGTGTACAATCAGCTGGATGCTAAAGAGCAGTGCAAGGGTTTTTGGAGCTACAGACATCTTGTTTACAAGGTTTAAAAGCGCAGCTGGCTTATATCAAAGGGAAAACATTTATATAGTCTCACCAGAGAATATTCCCCTGAAGCTCTTGTAACAGCTTAAAAACTGCAGCCTGTCTCCCTCACACCTTTCATTCTCAATAGGCTGAGACAGTGGCAGAAGTGGCAGCCTGACAATTTTGGATACAATCAGACTGGATTTAGTGAGGCCAAGATTTCAACCACAAACCATCTTACAAGAAAGAAAATGCCTGTTGATTAAAACATTTTATTAAAGCGTTTTCAAAACCTGCCTTGCCCTTGCCCTAGATGATGTCAGTTGTAAGGAAACAAATTATCTTTTCATAACTACTTGGTTTATTGTCCTCAGAAAGTCATGTTAGAAAGCCCATGGACTCCTAGGGTAAAACCTGGTCATAAGAAATAACCTTTTGATCATGTTTGAAATCATTACTCTTCTTATTGAAGTACAGCCACAACTAGTATCACACCAAAGAGACATGTTAAAATATTAGAGTATCAGAAATACTAGAAATATTCTTTGGTATCTTATGCAGAAGAAGATGATGGGATGATGAATTTCACTACACAGGTGTGATAGTGTTACAGCTGTCTCCAGAAGCAGGTGATACAGACACTGGAATTACTGAAATATAAGCACAGGTAAGACTTGGTCTACAGAACATTTACTCCTGGTCATAATGGAAAAATCCAAAACAAAACATAACCCCCTCCTAGTCTTCTGTGTTGTGTTGGGTCTTTGAGCCACAGATGGTTAGAAAGCTGCCTTTTTATTTCTACATTGACATGTACTGTATTGGGACACAATGATGGTGAAAATCAGCGATGCCAATCAGTGCAGTATGCAATGAAGTGCTTTGGAGAAGTACTCCAAACACAATGTGAGGAAGTAACTGTGCAGATATTTTAGATATTTTAAATCTTCTAGGGACAGAAATAATTTAAATTTCAAACTCTCTTTGTTACATTCAAGTGTAGATACATACTGACACAACAGGTAAGTAAAATGTTCCATCAATTTCATAGTAAATTTTGTATCTAAAGATGAATTTTCAGGGAAAATAAACAGAAACAAGAAAGAAATGTTCCATGCACTTCTCCCTGTCTAAAAAAAATGGCATTTAAGATGGCAATCACAGCCAACATTAGAAGGCCTGGAAACCTTCCTTCATTCTCTCCAGACAGAATATAATCTATCCAGAGAAGGGGAAAAAATATCTGTCTGCAAAACTCCAATAAATTTTTCATACCCCTGTAGTATTATAATCTCCTTAGAGTGGCAAAGTTGCTCTGAATTTCTGTACGTAACACCAGTCTAATGTGTACTGAATTGAGGTGAATTTCTCAGGCGGGAGGATTTTCAGTTCTCAAGAATTTTCCTTTCATATTTAAGAATAACTGTAATACCAGGCAAGAGAATAACACTAGGAGAGTTTGTTGGTATAAAGTGCTTGTGTAATCAAATGGCACAAACCATTTGAAGTATGTAATTGTTAAAACTATTAACATTTTAAAGGAAGAACACCTGCTTACTGTGGCTGTAGGTTAATTTATTCATCAAGACCTAATATCAGTCCCCAAACTTATGAAACATTTTATTGACTTCCTAGCCACACAGGTGTGGTTAAGGCAACCATTCTTTGGAGAACAGTTTACCCTACACTTGGGTGAAATACACTTGCCTCTGGTTATCTAGGACCCTATGGTGACAACATCTAGTAGACAGGTGAGAACTGGCTCTTAAATCCAATGAGTGAAGAAGAAAATTCTTTGCCTCGGGATGAGATGCGCCTAACTTGACGATCAGAAGTGTCCTCAGTTAAGTTTAACAGTTTCCTTTAATTTCTTTTGCTTTTTATTACAAAAAGAATTTGCTTTACTTCACTGATTATGCAAAGGGCCATGGTTTATGGTTTACAAAGAAAACTTCCAGTGCAAGCCTGCCATCTTTCTTGAGGATTACTCCCATCCCTATGTGATTAAGAAGTCTCACAGGATTTCTGCCTATTTATGAAATATATTTCATAAAGCCCTTCAGTCTATTTTAATTTACATAGCTACAAAAATTCTCTAACTCTGTTATTGATTACAGTTTTATCAGGGCTGGACAAAGAAAAATGGTAATCTACTTTTGCCAGATTATTTTTCTGTTTCAAGTACTTTTTTCTTGTTTCCTACTGATCTTGAAACTTAATTTTACAGACAAAGTAAGTATTTATTACTTTTTGTAAAGTGTCTTTAGTAAAATAACGTATGACAAACATAGCTAAAGTAAAAAATAGAATGTAATCTTAGTCCAGGTACTCCAATCCTGTCAACCCTAGAAATATAAAGGATGCAGAATTATGTAAATAGGAAAGTAAAAAAGTAATTCTTAACTTAAATTAAAAAAAAAATAAATTAGCATGATGTTGATTACTTATAGAGGCATGCATAAAATTATTATTGAACTGAAAGCAATCAACACCATGCTGTTTTTTGAAGATATGACTAAGATACGACCTTTCCTGAAACCAGGTAACATTTCCAAGTTGTTTGCTTCCCTTTTTCAATTTTAGTTCCAAATTGAGGTAAAGCCAACTGTCTGACAATAGCGTAGTTTTTCACATAGTAAAAATTGTCAGTGGGTAGCATGCTAATAAAGCACAAATGCAAACGATCACTGTATGCAAAAGTGGGTGCCAAGGACAAGTCATGTTTTTCTTATGATGTTTAGCTGCTTCCATGGCTGCAGAATGGCCAACAGCTTCAGCAGTCCCTCGTCAGTGTTCACTTGGAAAGATGTTCACTTTCTACTCCACGAGGTTTCAAGGCAATGATGCTTTCTCCACGCTTTGTCCAAGTGGCTGATTTTAATCTGCAGCCAAAATAGAAAGCTGTGACCCACCTCATTGGTTTCCACGTGTAGGTTTTATGCAAAGTACCAATTTTGGAAGTGCTAATCTAGCCAGTAGATAGCTAAAAACACAGCACACCTATCAAAGTATGACAGACCTCATGGCAAAGGTACGGCAAATTCAGCTTCTCCTGTTGTCAGCTTAAATGGTTGTCTGGATAAGAGACCAACAGAGAAATCTTCAACCATGGGAAATGGTTTCATTCTGAATGTATACCATTACTGGCAGCGCCATAGTTTTATTGTGCAACAATTCAGAAGGTACCAAATTGCATTACTTGTATCTTTTCATCTCTCTTAATGGCTTTTAAAGCCATTGGCCAGTTTTAACCTAGCTCTTCAAAAGAATAACAAAAACGATTTAATACATATGAGATGACTTTCATGAAATTGAATGGTTGGATGGAGAAAAAAAGGTGTACATTAGGAGCCCATATAAGGAAGAGGCTGAAGAAAAGAGTCTTAAACAAGATAGGAATTGCTACACTACTGCTTTATTTTTAAAGCATGTATGAGTTCTTAAAGGTCTCCATGATGATCACCAACCTGTCTTGGCTTAGATCAATTTCTGGGGCACAGTGCCCTATTTTATTATTTATATGAGGAAAGTAGAAGCAGACAGAAGTGATGTACACCTAATTGCCTCCTGCAACTACACTTAAAATGTACTATATGATGAAGTGTTTAATAAATTTATGTTTTCCAAATGTCAGTTTGAGCATCATTTATCCACTTGGAACACTGCATTTTTTGCTAATCCATTACTGCTTCTAAATCTGGGAATAGAGTGTTCTCTGGGAATAGCACGCTGATTAACTTCAGTAACAACATGTTCTCCATTCTCTAGGCTGGAAGCATGTAATTTCTGTGGAATGTATATAAACTAGATAGAATGTTACGTTGGTTTATGGCTTTGCATTCTAGATTAGCCAGGCCTTTAGCCTCAGTGCAACATAAATGTTTCTTATCATATATTTTTTATAGTATTAAAAAATACTCCTTGATATCCATCCTCAGTCCCCCTTTCAAATATTAATCAATTTATTTAATCATGTTCATAATCGAAACAAGCTTGAAAATTAAAAAAAATAGCCTAATGCTTACATGCCAAATTATTGTTATTTTCCTTAGACACTTATGCACAGTTGTTAATTTATGTAGATTTTATTATAAGCACATAAATGCTACTGTCACTGACCCTCCAAATTCTGATACTTTCATTAACACCAAAGAAGCAGTTCACCAAACTCTTGTGAAAACTCAAGTACAAGTTTTTCATGTAAGAGCTAAGTAAAAAACTCTAGAGATTAAAAAACAAGCAAACAAACAAAAACCAAAAAGGCAGAATATGCAGTTAGGAAGAAATCTGTGCAGAAGATTTTGACCTTTCATTTACTAAAAATTTATCTTTTAATGTTTTCCAAATCCCATAAATACTGGAAGTACTGGAAATACTGGAAATACTGGAAATACTGGAAATTACAGGTACAGCCATGAAGTACTCAATGGATATCTTTCTGTTAACTGAAAATAATGATTTTCCCTCTATTTTTCCTCTAGGTTTTATTACCTTGGTTTTATTAGTTCTGTTGGCTACTGGAAGTACCTAGGCAGTGTGTGAAGTAGTGTCTTTTTTTTTCTCCAGACATTTCTTGGACCAAAGACAACTGGGTTTTGAGGAAAGAAAGCTGGAAGGGAAGGGCAGAGGTAGGGGTAATAAGCCTTTTGGAGTTTTGAACAAATCTTTGTTTTGCCAGTACCCAGAAAGAAGGTAATTTTACAGTGGTGGAGCTGAACCACCAAGTCACCAAGGCATCCGTGAGCAATAAATGTTTATCAAACCAATGGTCCTGCCTGAGACAGTGTAGACTTCTGTCTGAAGAGGTTCTCCATATCACACTACAGAAAAGTGGATATCAAATGGGGTAACAAAATGACTCCACTGGATAACAAGGACAGTATCAGTTGCACCACTTAGTTCCTGCAGACATCAAGGCAGCAAAATCACTGAGAAGTACAGGACTTCAGAGGATCCTTTTTTTTACAAATTTAATTTCAATTTATTTGGGGAAGTTATTTCAAAGCAATTATTTTTTTTTTAAACCTATTAAGTATGATTGTAAGGGAGGTTAATTGTCTCATCCACCCTGCAATGAGGTGAAAAATGAGTAATTGAATTGCTAAGATGTGTTAGTACCAGAGGGCCTCAGGGAGAAGATAAGGTAAAACTTGTGTCTAACCTTGTGCTCCAAAGTGCCTGATCCTCTTCTTCATTGCCAATTTATCTCCACATTATTAAGCTAAAGGTTAATAATTTAATTATAATAATTTAATTTAATAATTTAATTATAATAATTTAACTAATAATTTAATTAATAATTTAATTATTAACCTTGAAGAGCATTAAGATAAAACCCCAGATCCATATTAAAAGTTTGTCTGATATTCCAGAGAGGACAATGGTTGAGCACCTGCTGGGCAGTAATTTCTTAAATGCTGTTTAAAACCCCCTGGGAATAACCCTCTGCTGTGGCTTGTAGGAAGGGGCAGGAGGAGGTTTCCTTTTCGAGTTGTGGAGAGATGTTCCTCATTTTTCCTCAAGGATTGCTGCTGGTTCCTTTTCTGTTGGTTGCTCTGGGGCAAAGCCAGTGGGGACACAAACTTGTGCTTAATTTGCTGAATATGGTAACTAAGCAAAACGGCTTAATCCTGCCAATTGTAGCTATCAAAGTAATTTGGAACATTTTCCAATGGAAGCATTTTCATGAATTTGAAGCATTTCAATGTTTATTCTGTTCATTCACTTTTCAGTGAAAGCATATTTAGGCCAGGATAGGTTAAATATGCTTTTTAAATATTATTCATTATGGAATTATTCTCCTTGTTAGCCAGGCATTACCTGTCTTCTGTGAGTNATCCGTGAGCAATAAATGTTTATCAAACCAATGGTCCTGCCTGAGACAGTGTAGACTTCTGTCTGAAGAGGTTCTCCATATCACACTACAGAAAAGTGGATATCAAATGGGGTAACAAAATGACTCCACTGGATAACAAGGACAGTATCAGTTGCACCACTTAGTTCCTGCAGACATCAAGGCAGCAAAATCACTGAGAAGTACAGGACTTCAGAGGATCCTTTTTTTTACAAATTTAATTTCAATTTATTTGGGGAAGTTATTTCAAAGCAATTATTTTTTTTTTAA
This sequence comes from Heliornis fulica, assembly GCA_013399135.1. NCBI lineage: Eukaryota > Metazoa > Chordata > Aves > Gruiformes > Heliornithidae > Heliornis > Heliornis fulica. The sequence goes on along the minus strand of VXBZ01007604.1, from coordinate 365,434 downwards.
ACCTATTAAGTATGATTGTAAGGGAGGTTAATTGTCTCATCCACCCTGCAATGAGGTGAAAAATGAGTAATTGAATTGCTAAGATGTGTTAGTACCAGAGGGCCTCAGGGAGAAGATAAGGTAAAACTTGTGTCTAACCTTGTGCTCCAAAGTGCCTGATCCTCTTCTTCATTGCCAATTTATCTCCACATTATTAAGCTAAAGGTTAATAATTTAATNAGGTTTCCTTTTCGAGTTGTGGAGAGATGTTCCTCATTTTTCCTCAAGGATTGCTGCTGGTTCCTTTTCTGTTGGTTGCTCTGGGGCAAAGCCAGTGGGGACACAAACTTGTGCTTAATTTGCTGAATATGGTAACTAAGCAAAACGGCTTAATCCTGCCAATTGTAGCTATCAAAGTAATTTGGAACATTTTCCAATGGAAGCATTTTCATGAATTTGAAGCATTTCAATGTTTATTCTGTTCATTCACTTTTCAGTGAAAGCATATTTAGGCCAGGATAGGTTAAATATGCTTTTTAAATATTATTCATTATGGAATTATTCTCCTTGTTAGCCAGGCATTACCTGTCTTCTGTGAGTTTGAAGACTTTTAACTACTAGCAATTGAAGACTTTTAACTACTAGCAATTGGACTTTACAGAAAACGTTGGTAAAACTGTAAAAAAATCTCTGAAGATGTTTAATATCACCTATCAGTGGTTTGTTTTATTTTTTTTTTTGTTTTGTTTATATCCAACTGTATATGGGCTGCACGAACAAAATATTTGACAGGTGTGAAACAATTTTTTTTATTATTTTTTTACTGAGGAGGAGTTGCTAAGATCATTCAGTTAGGAAAAATTTGGTACTCCGGAAGGAAAAAATTCCAAATTTGAACCAAGGAAGCTATTGTACTATCTTGTCTCATACTGCATCCTCCACATATGTCTGTGCCCCTATCTCAGAAGTTTCATAGACATATATTGGAAATTAAGCTGTGGATCTCATGGTCAAGATAGTAGTTATGTGTTTGGAGTTTAGTTGCAGCACGGTTGATTGAAAAGGATATGTTTATATTCTGCTGAGTGTAAGATAAAGAAAGAAAAAAAATCTTAAAAGTAAGAATGGGAAAGAATTATAGAAACACAGAATCTCCTGAGTTGGAAGGTACCCATAAGGATCATGGGGTCCAACTCCTGGCTCCACACAGGGCCAGCCAAGTCAGAGCATGGGACTGAGTGCATCGTCCAGATGCTTCTTGAGCTCCGTCAAGCTGGGTGCTGTGACCACTTCCGTTGGGGACCCTGTGCAAGTAAGTCCCAATACCAGTGCAGCCTTGAGACATAAATATAGGAAGAAGGATGTGTCCACATGTAATATATCAGGAGAAAAAAGATCTGCATCTTCTATTGTAGAAGGAGAACCATGGAGTCAACTATTTAACAGTGAAGAGAACTTTTTGGAGCCATTTGTCAATTCTGTTTTCATACCTGATAGAATTTTAAAGCCCCCCAAATTTGAATCTTCCCCAAGAAGGGTCAATTATAATTTGAGAGGTGTATTCCATATCTTTGTTGATGCACCTTTCAGATATATCAGTGTCAAAATAAAATGTGCCACCCTTTCTTATTTTATGTTTTTCTTATTTCTCGGTTGCACTGAGAAGGTCATAAGGCTAAACCACTTTAAAGATTTGCCTTCTCTTATGTACCAATTCATGCTTCCTGAGAGATCTTTTTCAAACCTCAAAGTTGTACAAATTCTTACCGAAACATAGGTTTGATAGGTTCATGTGCAATTCTGCAATGTTCTGGCGAATAAAATGAAAACTAGAAAAGAAAATGGCAGATTTTGGGGTTTATTTTGGTAGTTGTAATTAATTGTTGCTTGTATCTTTCAAACTAAAGTAGCAATGCAAGTTGATAACTATCAATTATATATGTATTGAGTATATATATTTTTGTGAAAACAGGTTTCTTTTAAGACTGGTGTCTGAGGCGTTACTTAGCTGCTAGTACCGCTGTTGCTCAGTTCCTGAGATTATTCTAGTGCACACTAATGGTTAGTTCTTTCTGTCATAAAGAATATGGATTTTATACCACAAAAAAATCCTGTCATTCTAGAGTTGAATAGATGGCTCACATGATCCCTTTCCTTCTCCTGCATTGCAAAGAGACGAAATTGGTCTATGAAAGATGATAATTTCCTGAACAAGCAGGTGGTGTGAAATTCTAAGGATAAACCTTTTCACAGGGTATGGAGTTAGGTGTGCTTTTATTTTCTATCATCTTATTGATCTCAAATCACAGAAAATGATCCACTATTTAAAAGTCGTGGCTTGTCAGGCCTTACTGACAGGGCTAATTGGACCAAGTCATGCCAGCCTCTGGTGGGTAGCTTTTGATAGAGGTGGACTCTGACTTACAGAGGGTTCACAGCTCTGATGCACAACTAGCCAGTGATATTAACACAGGGAAAAAGCTTTAAGAAGAGGAATGACAGCAAAGCTCGCAGAAAGGCCAGACTCATGATCTAGTAAAGTAGAAATAAGTAGAGGGAAAAAGGGGACGTTAGAGTCTGCTTCTGGCCTTAGTGATTGCTTCTGTATATCTATAAACATGGTATAACCTTTATGTGTTTTCTCCTTCTTACAGACAGAGTGCCTTTTTACTGTACTCGCCTCTGAGAAGTATTGCCGTGCTTAAGCAGTTTGTAAAAACAAATTTTTCTAAAATTAATCATAATGCACAAAATGTAGATCATCCCCACCACTATTTCCCTTCATCCTCCACGCAGGACTGGTTCAGTCAATTTTGCTGACAGAATTTACTTAATCATGTCCAGTTATGCACAAAACAAGGCCTATTGGGAATTAAAAGAAAAGTTGGGGGAATTAAAAAAAATCCTCTGCCTACCTGGACACATAATTATGATGTTAATTGTTCTAGTGGAGTATACCCCCAAAATCCATTCAGTGCACTCCTATGAAGCAATGTGGGACAACAACAGAGTGAAAATAGTAACTATGAGTATACATGGCATATAGGTTAAAAATGTTGAACCTGTATTTTTTCCCAGAAACATCTTCTCTCCAGGAAGAATTATTAATCTGGAAATGGCAAACACTTACCTAACTTTTCAAGTAATAAAAACTGAGTAAAAACAATACTAAATAAAACTGGCCTTCAATTTGTTGAAATAAGTTGCTGCAGAACTTGCTTCTGTAGAAAGATCAGATCATATAGGTAAGATTGCTATTTTACCTGCTTATCAGTGTTACCATCCTAGATGTACAGAAATGCTTGAGTTACCATAGCTTATAGTTAAATATTTGTTGTTTTCCTTTGTGATTTCTTCCTTAGTTGTTTGGTATCAGGTACTAACCCATGGGGATAAACTAGCAGCTAGAGAGTAGGAATTACAGGGACAATGGGTAACCAGGAAAACCAGCTGCTTGAATGAGTCAAGGCAAAGTGTACGTGCATAATACCAGTGTCAGCTGAAACATGCCACTGGTCTTCAGATTAATCACAGTGCTGAGGGACCATCGGCTTTTTGAGCTAAACTCCAGCTGGTAATTTCACAGTATTATTGAAGCCCAGTTACTAAGAAGCTCCCATGGCAACATGCACGAAAGAGGACCTTCACTTAAAACATGGTGTGCCTACAGGCAGCACTTCCAGGGGCAGTGGGACTGATCTTACTTGCGGAGCTGGACTGAACATCAGGGATGAACTCTAAAGATTTATAGTTATTTTGTTGCCGTAGACACAAAAAACTAGAAAATCTAATTATAAGAATGGCTTCTGTTCCTTCCCCCCTGCCCCATCTGCAAGATGCAGACAAACCCAGGACTGTAACTCTTCACAGCAGCCTTGGGCTCATTTATTGTGGTTTGGTTTTGGTTTTTTTTTGTTTTTCAGAAGAAACAAAGGTACAAGAACAGAGGCTTCTATTTGATCCTGTCTACTTTAAAATGGTTCATTTTTATATCATCCAGACTATACACAAAATTTAGTGTTACCCCTCTTGTAGAAGAACAGCTCATCTCTCTTCTTTCATCCCGTTCAGTTCCTAAAAGCTGGTCCTGTATCTTCAGTGTTTCTAATAATGCAGGGAAAGTTAATGACAAGAGGTATCCTGCACTGCTCTTAAAAAACATAAAGGCCACTTCATTGTCATCCTTTGCATTCAGTGGACCTGTCTATAAAACCCAGACCCTCATTTATGTGGAACCAGGATACATCCCTTGATCATCTAAAATGATCTCTAAAACTCTTTTCTGAGATGACGTGTGCAAGTTGTGATTTATGAAACAGCAGTGTGTGGGTCACTGCCAGGCATCATAATGCTGCAATATATATATTTTAATCCTACTGCACTTGCCTGGCTCTTCCAGAACAGCAGGACACTCTTTATCTCAAAGTTTTTCTTTTTAACTTTTAGCCTCTTCCATATAAATTTTAACATCATAAATAATCAACCTATCTTGCTAGAGGACCTATAATTGTGTCTGAATTTCTTGCTGACTGCTAACAGACTAAATTTAATCTGAATAGTTTCTGAGACTTCCCTAAGTCTTCATGAATTTAAGAGGTAGTTTAAGCATTCTAGAATCATCATGTGGTTTTAAATTATATAATAGCCCATAAACACTTGGTGAAAGTCAAGTTGAAAATATTAGTTGAAATCAAGCAAATATTAGTTGAAATCTACAGACAAGATTTCAGATTGGAATGACTGAAGACACATAGATAAACAGCTAAAGATTGAGCAAGAGAATGTTATCATTTATGTTGAAATAATTAAATTTTGTTCCTAGAATTTACAGGCTACTGGAGAAACTGGCAGTTTAAATGGGAATCTTCTGGATGAAAACAAACACAATATTGGTGGAGCACAACAAAGCTCACTTGGCCAGCATGTGAGTGATAGAGACGGTTATGGTATGTGGTTTGGAAAGAAGAAGTGACCTTTGGCTTTCTACACATCTGTCAAAAAATTTAGCTACTAGACTAGACAGACATCAGTCTGTTTTTCTCTGAATATTTGTTTATCTACAGTGGACTGTCTCCAAGAAGGAAGGTTAAAGACTAAAGATGGGTTGTTTCTGTGACCCTAACCACCAATCCATTTGCCAGCTTTAGCTAATGGAGCTCCCTTTCTCTCATACTCCCTATGTTTGTATCTATGCCTCTATCTTCCATCTTTGGCAGTTATAAAGTGCCATCAAAACAGTTTCTGCAAAAATCATGTTCAAGAATCTTGGAAGTCTCTAATAGGTGATTACCAGGTTTTGAGCTTTTCTGCCTTGAGAAAAACCTGATATAGGAGACAGAGTCTTTGCCAGCCACGAGATCAGAGAATTTGACTGTTGTGAAAAATTGCTTATTAGAATAAAGTATGTCATTATTGGATGACACACCTACAAAAAGCTTTTGATGTTACTGGTTTACTTACCTGTAAGTAAATTTTAGGAGTCACATCAGTTTTAGTTATAATGCAGATTTTCTTGGAAGTGGCGTATCTAGATAAAAAGTTGTTTTCTGGGCTCAGTCCCTCTAAAGAGAATTTAGGAGACTTTCTGCCTGTAGGATGCAAAACCCAAAGGGTTACATGTCAGGAACATTACTGGCTGTATGCATGTCTTGTGTTTTTAAAGAAAATAAGATTTCTTTGTGTCATATAAAATAAGCACTTATATGCCTGTTTAATACCTTGACCTTTAATATCTGGTGAGGACAAACCCCAGATTATTCCATCTTTGATCCACCAGCTGTGTAAAATGCCCGACTGGCCAAGTCTCCCTTTTGTCAGAAAGCAGCAGGTTCTGCCACTTCTCCTGACTGAGCAAGCTAGAAGTCACTAACAGGGAGACGCACTGGTGTCTTCACCTTAAAACTGCTATTGAAACAATGAAAACAAAACCATTGGGCACTAAAATACTTTATGTTCTTGAGACTTCAAAGGATCTTTGCATTTAATAATAATAATAATAATAATAATAATAAAGTCCTTCAGTACGTAAAGCAATTAGCAACCTAAAGCAATTAGTAATCTTCTTTTAGCACAATTGAAAACCACTTTGGAAAATTAGCTGGTATGGGATTCTAATTTATTCAAATAAAAAGGAACTGCCTTGGTGCCATTTACTTTATGAATATGCTGATAATTTGTAATAATAGGCAGTCATGCTAACAGTAAAAGAGGTGAAATCAGATAAAAGGTGAAGACAACCCAGTCACGGGGTATATACTTCAGTGTAATGTCTTAAGCCTTTGATGATTTTCTTTGTTCCCCTGCCAAAGTCTTATTTTACACTCAGCGTTTCTTTTTGGTGGCACTCGCTCGCACTAATGATACCTAGTCAACACTTTCTCGTTCTGTATGTTTTGTTCAACTTGGGTTGCTCTAGCAATTTTCTACGTTATATTATAGATATTTTCTTTTCCTTCCCTTCTTGTCTATTAGAAATGAAATATTTTAACCTGGCATTTTTACTCCATGAGCAGCATTACTGAATTTAGTGGCACTATTGGTAATGCCAATAAAATCAGACTTGGGTATTTTATGTGTCCCACTTTGTGTCCTTCTAAGCAAAGCCAGAGTTTTCCAGTTTGATACCCAACTCATCCGTAAGCCACTGACAAATTGATCCCAGGTTAATTTTCTGCTTGCATGGCTTATTTAAACAAATGTCTCAAGAGGCTCATTTCCATATGCTGCAAAACATTGGCATGAATCTTCAGATCCATGCCCACACTTGCTAATCTACAGTTTAGTAACAGCATCAAACAATATGCTGTGAAATGCCTTCTTGTCCTCCCTGTGACATTCTAAACATGAGCCTAAACCTCTTTTTGTCTTTACCTTCCAACAAATGTTGCTATTTCACTCGCTGAAGCAAATAGCTGCAAAAAGTTTAAAATACATTCTTTTATTTGTAATTACAAATATAACCGGGGTGGGGGAGGTGTGGAGAATTAAATAAACGAACACAGGTATGTGGTAGTGCCAGGCAGAGGGTTGAGAG
>VXBZ01007604.1:315540-358365 GCA_013399135.1 Heliornis fulica | reverse complement strand
AGCGCGGGAAGCCCGGCCGGGGCAGCCACCTACTCCCGCGGGGGGGTGCTGGTAGCTGCCTCGGTGGCACCGTGTTGGGGTGCCTGTCCCCTCTGCTGTTTCCTCTGGTAAGAGCACTAAGGGCCTGTACTGGCTGCCCTGTGTGCTCCGTCCCCGGCCTTATCTCTAACAGGGCACGTTTGCTTTTTATTTTATTTTATTTTTTTTTTTTTTTTTACATGTGTGCTCTGGTGAAATGGTCTCGATGCAGTTTGACAGTTTTTGGGGCTTCACCCTGGCCCTTGTGTTTGAGTAACTGCTTGTCAGTCCTTGACCCCTTGTGTGGTGGCACTCAAATAAACCAAAATAACCCCAAATAAATTGGGGTTTGGTTTGCGTGTGTTGCCGGAACACGTGTGTTTAAGTAATTCCTCCTTTCACTTCACTCCTGCGCTCACTTTGTCCTCCATCCCTGATTTTTCTTGGTACTCCTCTTCCTCAGCATCACTATTAATGTCCTGTTCACTCCCACAGCTCAACCAGTTTCTCTGTGGCATTGACTGAGCAACTAATAGTACTGTTGTTTTAAGCCATTAATTATGTATGAATGAAGATGCTAAAACCAGGAGGGGGAGGAGGTGGGAGGGGCAAGGTTTAGGAGTTATGTATGTAAAATTCACTTTTCTCCAGCTACATCATTTTTCAGTCTGAGTCTTACTTCTGCCAGGCAACAGAAAAAGCCAACAAGATTTGGGTATCATTGGCATATGATCGAAACAGTTCTTACCTCCTGAAAATTAATCATCTTTCTTTCCTTGTCATAAAGGTAAAGAGAGAGCTCTGCAGGAGCTTCAGCTCTTTGGGGAGGAGTCAGTACTCATCCCACACAATCCGCTGGGATCATCCTAAAAAGAAATGACTAGGCTAATCTTACAGTGGCTTTTATTTATTCCCATAAAACTTATCAATGGCATCAACATTGTCTTGTGTCTCAGAGCTGAAGCTAGGTGGAAGTTTGGGTTGTGTTAGCTGATCCCCCTTCCCTCTCTGGGGCAGCTACCAGCAGAACTATGCTTCCCCCATGCTGGGAAGCCAACTTGCTGTGAAAGATAATTAACTGATAGTGCCCCACAAGAGAAGTAATTGTAAATAATAATTAGAGACAATTGTTTTTTATTTCTTCGGTTAAAAAATAATAAAATAAATCTGTATCAGTTGAGCTGGTCTGTAGACCAGATATCGATATCTGGTCTACAGACATCTGAAGAATCTTTTTTACAGAGAAGCACCAAAAGTTGCTCTTTAGCTCACGTTCAGCTGCTCTCAGCATCCTTGTGTCTCTTTTGGGATCAGCTGCAGCCTGCTCCAGAAAAGTGGGAAGTTAAAAAACTCCCAGCTGAGGACCTTGAGGAAATGAAACGTAGGGAGGATGGCAAAGTGGTTATGACTGGCTGACCTCCTTAATCCCGGCCACTGATCTCCTTGCTGTAAGTTACCTCTTGTCAGTATGATGCCCCTCCTTTTTGAAGTCCTTGGGTTGAAACTTTTCACCAGTGCCTCCTTGCTGTTGGCAGTTTATGGGTGTCTGGTCTCTCCATACCCTCCCATGTACTTTCCCATCAAAATTGGATGTGTCTTGGGACAGGCCACAGAAGCTGTGCCAGTGCTCAGGGTTGCCATTGGGTTGGTTTCTGAAGGTGGCAATGGAGATCTGTACTGGTAATTTATTCTAAAATATAAGACAAACTACTGCCATTTATAAGTGAAAAACAAAACACAAGTGTCATGCTGAATATTTTGTCTTCTATGGCTAAAATATATGTACAGAAATGGTATAGAAGTGTTACATGTGCTTTCCTGCCTCTCTTTTTCCCCTTCTTTTCCTTTGCTGGTCTTTGAAGAGATAAAATGCATCATTTCCAGAGAGCTGTGTTCACACAGAGAGCTAACATTTCTGGATACAGAGAGACAGGAGAACTTTGTTTCCCTGGCAACTGGAGCCAACAGAAAGCATTTCAAGCATCTCCTCCCTTTACTCAGGTTCACTACTATTGTAGTGTTTGGTCAATCAGGTACCTAAACCAATTATGAACTAAAAAAAGCACCTCAATAACCTGCTCCACTTAACTCATCTGGTCTCCCCCTGCAACCTCTGGAGTAAAAAGTGACTTCCTCCACCGATCCCATGTCATAGTATCCCATGCTACAACTCATAGCTGAAATCCAAGGCCTGACCTCTTTTGAAAATTTAACTTGAGCCTGGAAAGTGTCATGGTCGCCAGCAAACAATGTCAGAGACTAAGCAGCTTTCACTCGGAACCTGCATGTGCTGGAGGGATGCAGCCGCGGCACGGTGAGCGGGTGCCACACAGAGTCGTGCCGGTGATTCAGCGCGGTTCGCTCTTACCTCTGAGTCAGGGCTGAATTAATGTCCTGGCACATTGTTCAAGTTTTGAAGCAGTGTGCTGATGGGGGCAGCTCGTTATTTTAGCTTTTGGTAATAAAAAAAGACAGCGTTGAAGCCGTTCCCACCTGCTATTGTTAAATATCACATACCTCCCTCCACCCGTGTTCCTTATTCATTCAAAGAATTTAATTAGGATTGTGAAAGAAAACACTTTACAGCTACAAAATTCCCTATTTATGGTTGTCCTTCCACTTAAATGTAGCAATATTATGAGCTGATCTGTGAATGAGGCAGAAAGTCCACATTATAAAACCAAAAGTAGTGTAAATACACATGTATTGGTATTGGACAGGTGAATGTGGCATTTTTTTACCTTTGAGGGCTGGAATTCTGAACTTGGACAACATTCCCTAAGTATAGAATTTGGCACATAGCTTTATATTTTTAATGAAAAATGTCCAGGTGATTTCTGTTGTGTTTCCCAAGGTCCACTGAGGTGAACACTGGCCCTATACTATTATAGTTAAAAAACTGGGGTGCGTGTGAGCCACAGGTTTGTCACAACAGTGATGGAGGAAAGTTGTAGCTGAGTGGCCAGATATTTTTTCCTTTCCTTTGAAAGAACAGAGGATTCTGGCATGGGTGTGTGGAGAGTCTGGGTGAGGTCATCTGCAAACCCTTTCGTTCTCTTCCCTCATGACTTCAGGAGACTCCTGTCCTTTTACTGCTGGGAAGGGCATCAAGGCACTGAGCAGCTATGTGTTGAAGGAGAGGGAGTTTCAGTCCCTTGTAGTTGCAATGCACACTTCATTCTGGGTCAGCAACCATAGCTGTGAGCACATCTCTTTTTGCACCAGCTCTAAGATCACTTGAGAGTTCCAGCGCAGAATTTATCTAGAGAAAGAGTAGCTTACTTTCCAGCCGCTGACAACTGGAAAAGCTTTGAGTCTGCTGTTAATCTTACCCAGTTTTCTACATCCTCTGCCTTAGATTTATGCAGAGCAACAACACTTTACTTCCCCATACAGAAGTTTCTGATCCACCTGTAGCAACTGCAGAGTGACAAACTTGCTTATTTCTCCCTCAGTTTAGCCTAACCTTTGGAATCCATAATATTGATTATTTTGCAGCTGTATGTGCTCAAATTTAAGGTGCTTATCCAAACAAAATGATTTATCATAGGAGATTAATTATCAGTGAATGCTAAAATATTGTTATCTTACTGCTCTCCTCTATATTTGAATTTCAAAATATGGAGAAATCCAAGGAAAATGTTAACAAGAAGTTGAAAACTGACAAGGAAAACTATATATGGGAAGAAGTAGCAGTAGCAATTCCCTTCAGTATGTCTGTAAAAGCCAATGGATTGCAGAGAGTAAAAACAGGACCGAGGGTACATTTAATGTTAGGATCTCCCTTTATGTTCCAAGAAATTTTTGTTGTCCCAGGTCTGTTTTGCATTCTTAAAATATATTTGGCTTGGGGGTGTTTTTGTTCACATGTTTGCTGTTTTGCAATATTTTACATCTTCATTAAGGGTGAAAATTTTAGACAGCTCTATGCAGATGATAGTGAGCAGGTGCTGACATTCTGGAGAAAGCAGTGACCACAGACCATCACCATGTTTGCACAAGCCTCTACCTCTGAGAGGGGATTCTGTACCTTTTAAACCTTCTTCATGACTTTTGACTCTACAGCTGTTATAATTTCTCATTTTGACTGCAGGTTTAGGAAAAAAAATAATTTTAGAATATAGAAACTGCAACATGATAGCACCCAACCAGAGGAAGTCAAGTTTCAACATTAGAAAAGGAAGAAGGAAAACTACAACCATTTTCCTGGCTGTCAAGGCTTCACCAGATGCCCAGACAGTCATGACTGCCTTCTAGTTCTTGAAGAGACCTGCTTTTAAGATGCAGCCATACTGTCTGTTCCCCACCTCTTTCAAGGTGGGGAACAGACAGTATGGCTACATGGTTTTCAAGGGGAACTTCCTTGAAAGAGGTGGGGAACAGACATGTCTCCTTTGCCAGTTAGAGGGACTCCTGGTGGGGATTTCAAGGTCTGCTTGCAAATTGAGGGATATCCTGAATACAGGTTCCCAAACCCTGCTTGATGGAGTACATTAGGCACAAGCCCTGAGGGATGTGATTTCTTCACACACCATCTCTCCATCCCTGGCTGCAGCTGGAGCCTGGGGAGAGCAGAGCTCCAGCAGTGCTACGGGAAATTCTTGGCTTCTCACGCTGCGTGGGATAGCTTGAATAAACTAAGGACGGCAAGCAGGGTGCCTCTCTTTGCTTTGGTAGCCTGCTTCTGACTTTTCTCCAAGCTGCAGGTGTAAAGGAACAGGGGCATGGCCACTCAGCAAGAAGTGTTTTGGATGCACACATGAAGCCAGGGTAAGAAAAGAGCTGATGGACCCCTCAAGGCATCAACACTGAAAATTCCTCTTTGATTCAGCATGTGTAAAAGTGTGTGGGATTCAATAAAGCAGAGACGATCGTTGCTTGAGGCCTGGGTGTGCAGGGGGAATGAGAAAACTTGGAAAAGCGTATTAAAAAAGCTCATTCATTCATTGCAGTACTTATTTTTTGCTTTTCTTTTAATTTATCTGCCTCTCGGTGTTTAGACAGAAGTCATGTGAGCTTCTGAGCTGCAGGGACAGAGACAGAGGAGAACGTGTGCATCAGTGCAGAGTGCTGCTGGAGCCCTGGCAGAGCGAGAGGGAGGCAGAGGGAGCCTGAGAGGGAAAAGGAGAAGTGGTGGGAGCTGGAACAGCAGCAACTGCTGCTACCACGCAGGAGTTCATGCCTGAGAACCGGCTCCGCTGCCAGCACGCCTCTCCCATGGCGCAGATGCCTTAGGTTCAAAAGTCCTAGGAAATTGGTGTCACTTCCAGAAGCCAAGCAGAGCTGCTTCATTTTTTCCTTTCCTGCAGAGAACATCTGTTTGAGGATTCCACTCCTTTTCCTGGACTAAAAGAGGTATTTTGTGTCATTAATGTCTCTTCTTTGAAAGCAGGTATAGGATTTGAAAAAAATAAAATAACTCAGAGCAGGATGTCAAAGCAGGTGTGCAGAGAGGTTTCTCTGTCTCTTCTCCCCTCCCTTTACAGCTGAGCTTAGGCAGTAAGGACCCCCTGTCATTAGAATACCGTTTGATTTAAAATATGGAGGATGGGAGAGATAGGGTTAAAGTGTGGGGGTGGATCTGAGCTGTTTCCCATCTGATTTGTTTCTCTGTGCAATCTCTGAAAGTGGAGGAAAACTTTCCTTGTGCACCTGGAAGAGCAGCACTTAACCCATTACATAGTGAGATGTAAAACTTGTAATTATCTAATGTGAATGTGGTTTGCTTAAATCTCTGCTTGTCGAATTCCAGTCCCCATCACAGCAGAGCTCCCCTTAACATGTACAAATTTTGGAGGTCTTAAAATCCAGTGGCTGTGATTGCACTTCTGTTCCTCTCTCTGTGTTCCCTCTTGCCAGCATACTTGCCTCCTGCTGTCTGCACCCTCCTCCCCCGGTCAGTCTCCCTCCTGCCTGAGGGGGCTGTGCCCCTATGGATGCCCCAGTACAGATTTTCCGTGAGGAGCCAGACTCCACCTGCTCCCCGGGGCCCTGTCGTGTCCCCAGCACCAGCAGCAGCTGGGTCCTGGGCTGGGCAGACTACGACAGCAACGCCACCGGGGCCTTCGGGGATGCCCAGCACAACCACACCAGCATCTCCCCCGCCATCCCCATTATCATCACTGCTGTCTACTCGGTGGTCTTCGTTGTCGGCTTGGTGGGGAACTCTCTGGTCATGTTTGTCATCATAAGGTAAGGAAGAGGTGCAAATGGCCGTCCCTAAGCGTGGCAGAGAAGGGAGGGGGTTAGTTTTGGGAAGTTCTCTGGGAGTGCTTCTCTGGGGAGCTGGAATGACCTCAGCCCTTAGAGTCCCAGAGGTCCGCCCGGGCGTGCAGTTCGGGGCGGGTGGGAGCAGCCGTTTGAAAGCGATGAACCCCGCAGCCGCGGGAAAGGCGCCTTGTGCCCCGGAGCTGCGTTCGTCGGGTGCCCTCTAGGGACGAGAGGCTGTTCGCGTCCCACGGCGCTCCCGCGGAGGGGGAGCTCCGGCGGAGCGCCTTCCCCCGCGCCTTGTGAGGAGCCCCCCAGGGATGGCTTATGGATCGAGCTGTGGGCACATGTACATGCTGCTGCCTTGGCACCCGGTGGCTCGTTGGGTGGGGGAAAAGGCAACGATGGAAGTGCTCAACGCCAGGCAAGGGGTGCGGTTTCTCCGTGTAACTCCAGCTGTTGGTGTTGGATTGGAGTAAGCAAAGCAGATGCTGAAATACCTCCGTTCCTATTGTTTTCCAGGAGAAAGCTGGGTGTCTGTGTTAGGCAGCTTTGCATATTAAACCACTCAGTGAAGCGCACCGATTGTAATTACGCTTGCACTTACGCTCCTGTATTGGTGCATGTTTTAGCTTGCGCTATGGTTTCTCTCTCCTTTTGTCCTTTTCCTTTGCAATCTATACAAATGTTTGGAGAGTGCAGTTCAGCAGGGAGATAATGAGGAACCAGGGGACTGAATCATGCAATGTTTTGGCCTCTTTTTGTTTCACAGTCTGTTAGAACCCTGCAAAAATACTGAAAAAAAATTAATTGTGATGTATTCATTGATCAAGTGAAATCAGCCTGTACACAGAAAGAAAAATGGAGGTATTTGAAGGGATCTTGTTAGTAAAGCACGCATGATAAGGGTCAAGAAATTGCAGGATGGTGGAATAATTGAATGACTTGATACAGGGGAACTGAAGTAGAAACACTGAAGTTATTGATGAGGTACTTTATGAACAATGAGTCATAGCCAGGTGAATGCTCTTCAATAATGGAAATAAAATCCCCTTTAATAGTCAGTGCAATAAATAAAGATTCTTGTGGTCAACAGAGAAACTGGTTTGCTCCAGCTTTGTGATGCTGTAATTTTTACACCCCTCCATGCTCCTTTGCCCTTCATTCAGAATAGAGATTTCATTTCTTTTTGCATTTCTCTTGCAAGAAGAGAGGCTGTACTTGACAAACACACAGCTGCAAAAGCAGAGATTTTTCAAAGCAAACTAATTATGGCTTACTAACAAAGATAGTTGATTAACTGGCCTGGTCAATGAAAACAAATTCAAGTTCAGTCAGAACCTAAAAGTTAGCATGTATGATTATGCCGGTACATATCTTTCTTTTTTTCTTTCTTTCTGTTAGCCTCCTAAGATTATTTTTGTGAGGATCTGACTAGCCATTGCTCCCTGTCCTACCAATTCCTACATTAGCCTTTTACTTCTGTTTCTCTTGGCCTATTTCTTGATTACATGATTAAAAAAACGCAACAAAACTGTTGAGTTTTTTCTTTTTCTTTTTTTTTCACCAGTATCCCTCTTTCCTAGCTTTTTTCTGTGGCAAATGCTTTAAACACTGCTAGAAACATTATCCAAAGTGCATGTATATGCAGTTCTATAGTTTCAAACATTTCTTATGGCTTTGAAATATTCTAAATGTACACGCAAGAGGTGATTTTTTTCATTCTTGTCCTAATCTCCTATTTCTCTCTCTTTTCCTCACATCCATTCTCTGCATGACTGCATCTCAAGATGGGTTTTTCATGAGCCATTAAAATATAACTTGCAGTGATGTCCTTTTGTGTGTAAAGCCCAGGTCTGTGTGAAGCTTGTGAAAGAAGGTGGCAAGAGAGAGGGAAATTGTGTTCCCCAGCCATCCCATGTTGCCACAACTCTAAAGGATAATGACACGCTCTGTCTCTTGTTCATCCTCCAGCAGGGCACAGGGTTTGTGTGAGGCACCTCACTGCTGTTTCTTGTCTGTCTGAATCCCAGATATGCTGTTCTCCTCCTAACTCCCTCTAGACCAACAGGTAATGCAGGCCTGTTTCTCCTTCCTTTCTTCTTTTCACCAACACGTGATTTTAGAAGAGCTCAGTTGGAAAGGCCCTACAGTGATCATCTAGTCCAACTGCCCGGCTCCTTCAGGGCTTAGATCAAGTCATATTTTGGGTGACCCAAACACAACTGCTTTTGTTCTGAGACTTTCAATGAAGCTGTTGAAGCATCAATGCTGTGGTAGATTCAGGAGACTCCAAATAGTCTTCAGACACCTCAGAAGCAGGCTCAAATTCAGTTATAAACTGTGGTGTAGGCAGGCTTTGGCCTATTTTTTAATAAAACCACAGGGACAGTTTAGCTACTTCTGCACAAGGGCTGCTTGAAGAAGCCATTATGAAATAGCTTTGTAGAAACCAGGTGAAATGACCTGACCTCACCTGAATAAAGTTACACAGCTGTGGGTGTCTTGGCATACTCAGAGACTATCTCAACCCCAAACCTTTTCTTTTGAGATTAGCTTTACCTCTTCAGGTCTTAGAAGATATTTCTGCAAGTGAAATAGTTGTTGAATGTCTTATTCTTGGAAGCAAAAGTCTTTTTCCTCCCTTTCTCCTCCCTCTGGACTTTATTTCTCCAGATTTTTTTTTTAAAGCAAATGGTGCTTTACAGTGAAAACTGGAAAGAAAAAAAGTCCTCCGACTAAAGTTACAACTTTTACCAACGGATTCACTGTTACCAACACCATAATATTACTCTAACAAAAGCTGAGAGTTGTCTCTTACCTGCTCCAGATTCACGTTTTCTAGGTGCCTTACCTTTATTGTTCCTGAAGTCATTTACTGAGAACAGTTGCCATCATCAGGATCTTAACTAGCCTATCCTGTCTTTTAAAATTATCTTTCAAGCTTCCAGTGAACTGAATAATTTTCTACATTTAAAAACAGTTTTAACAAGAGGCTGTGTCACAGATATGTAGATTCATTCCTAAGGGAAAAGAGAAAGCTTATATTCCTCTGCTTAGTCGAATGGTGAAAAAAAATATAACTAGTAATACATTTTTATTCTTATATTCATCGAGCCAAATAGCATCTTATGTAACAGGAAGAGTCTATTAAATATGTCATATAAAATCATCTCCTTTCCAGATTATTTTTAAATCTTCTCCATAATTCATTCCAAATGAGAATGAAAATTTTTATATATAAAGAAGTAATAAAATTAATTCAATATATTGGTTTAAACCAA
The DNA here is from genome assembly GCA_013399135.1 of Heliornis fulica. Lineage (NCBI taxonomy): Eukaryota > Metazoa > Chordata > Aves > Gruiformes > Heliornithidae > Heliornis > Heliornis fulica. The sequence goes on along the minus strand of VXBZ01007604.1, from coordinate 348,856 downwards.
GATTAGATTTTGATAACATCAAAACATTACTTGCCATTTGCTCTAAATTATTTTTCCAATTTAATTAATTTATATTTGGCAAGAATATTGTTCTGAAATGAAAAATGAAGCTCCAGAAGAGTCAATCTAACTGAATTACCTGTTCCCTATTACTTGAAGTTGGTATGATCTCATTCTTTTATGAAATCATGGGTTTGGCTGCTAAAACTAAAGGCTTACCTGTATTATACTCTGTGTAGTTTAGAGCTTTATATGTTTTTCTACCCAATCAAACATCTGACACCTTACTACTATCAGTAGACAGGTATCAAATGGATCAGTAGTAAATCTCTACCTGACCTCAGAACATCTGGCCTTACCTCACAGAATGAAGGTAGTTTGGGTGAGTTCTGCAGGGTTTGGCCAAACTTGGCAGAATTTTATCATGACTTTGAAGACTGATGTTTACAACTTTTAGAGATGGCACAAAGTGCAGGATAGCAGGAAAATTGGAAGAGAACAGGTTTATAAAACAATAGTGTGGTTTGAGAAGTCATTCAAACAAAATTGGAATGTTTCTAATACATTTAATACCCTGGTAGACAATGAATAAGTGAGACCTCGGGTTTCTAAGCAGACAAGAAACTCAAGATGAGTTCCCAATATGACACTGTGATAAGAAGAGCAGATACTGAAAAAGCAGAGAGAGAGTGAAGGAAAGGATTGGAAGGAGGATTTCCTAGAGACAGTATTAGAGAGAGGCTATAGCTTATAGTGAGTAATGTGTTTGGCTTCTGAAACACAATTTGGTATCTATCCAGACACTTCCGCTGGGCTAGCAGCCAGGTGGTCATTTATTTCATAGAAAGGAGTAACTGGAATCAATGTCTGGAAGCAAGACAAATTACAGAGAGCCCTTTTGAACTGTCAGAAGTGAAAACTTACAAGAACTTTACAGTTTGGCTGCTGGCAAGGCAGAAAACTTGAGATAGCGTTCCTGTCCTCTGTGAGGAAAAGTGATGGGGAAGCTCATGCTTCTGGCTGAAGTGTGGGGAGGGAGTACAGTGTGGAGATGGAGTTGGGTGGTGCAGGCTGTCTAAACCCTTACGATGAAGGGGACAGAGTGGGGACAAGGGAAGAGTGTGAACCGTTTATTTGTTTCGTTTTTGGTTTTTTTTTTAATTTTTTTTCCCAACAGAGGATTTTGTATTTGCTGAAAGGGTGTTGTGTCAGGAAAATCTTAACTTGGTCACTTTGGATGGCCTGGGATGCACTAAGAGCAAGGCGAGATAATCTTCCTGGCTTGTCAACTCTCATGGTCTAGTCCAACCGTGATTAGTTCTTTCCTGAAGTGAAATTCTCTGAAACAGATGAGTTCCCAAGGATAGCTTTGATTTCAGTTAAGTATTTCTTTATAAAGGAAATGCATCCAGGATAACTTCCATAACCTCTACTTCTAGGAAGCTTACTTCAAGTGTCTGTTTTGGTACTCCTGTCTGTAAGAATCTGGTAACCCTTGCAAAGTATTGAGCCTATGCTCTTCTTCTCAAGGAAGACTTTCCACTTTGTTTATTGCTAGAGAGGCATGAGGAAATAGTGGTATGAATGTCATTTTGTGTGTTGACAGATGTGAGTGCACAAACTGAATTAGATGTGGGGAAGGGATGTGTACAGATGGAATGAGAACCATTCCAGCGTCCGACCAGGCTGGCACTCTGGAGAATGTAAAAAAGAATATAAATAAAGAGTAGGCAAGGGAGCACAGCATTTCTGTGGTCCTTTGGGAAGTTTGCACACTAGCCTGTGTATCATCTCTGAAATATTTCTTTCTCCCAAAGCCAGGGGTTTCAGCTCTCATTAAATTCACCTTCTAATCCCTAGGGAAGTGAAAATTAATTGTGGGCAGTTTTCTATTTTCGGTTTTGAGGCATTATTTATGATGAAATCTCTATCTTCCCTGCATGAGTATGAGAGCCTACCACCATTTACTTCAGTGCATGAGTTTCCACTAATACATGGCAAGAACATGTCCAGAACTTTTCTGTGTCCTCCACTCCTCCCACCAGAACACCTATGCAACACAAGGTACCCTGCCTGGCTCTTTGTCTCTGATCTAAAAGTCAGTGCCCTTTAGCAGAACTTTGTGATTGAATATCTAGGCTTCCCAAACTTAGCTACCCCGCACCTGGAAGACACAGGATTTTATATATGCTGACTGACTACATGGTTAATCCACTTGCCACTTCACTGTAGGTAGCCTAGCCACTATGGCTACTATAGGGCAACAAGGAAAGGCCTCCCTGAATAGTGGCAGATGGGAATCTGCATGGTAGGGTTACTTTGGACAAGCTATTCAGTGTTCATCTAATGTTCACACACAGAATTTGTTTTTTTGCTGGCTGACAGACAGCATCAGGATTTGATTTTTACAGAATGATGATTTAAAGTGCACAGAAGAATAATAATTTCATCATGGAGGTTATCAGCTGTGCTGTTCAGTTCACTATGTCTTAAAGTTTCCTGAATTTTACTTGTATCATCTCCTTTGGGAAAGTGTATTTTCAGTTGGTCTGTGCTGTGGGCCTCTCTGAGGTAGGTGTGGAAACCAGTTGAATAGGCAGAGTCTGGAGAAAACCACTTGCCACTGCACTCCCAGCTGCCTCCTGTGAGAGGCTGATGAATTTTCCCTGAGCAGGCTCACTGCTGGTGTATGCATTTGTTGCCTTGCCATATAATTCTATACTTGTTCTAGAATGAGGTCCCTTGTCTCCCATTCAACTTTATTACAGGAGTGCTGACCAGAGATTCAGGTCTCCAAGCGTGTGGTTGTTCTATAAAACACTCCCATCAGTGGCAGTTACTATTCACTCCAGTGGCAAAATGCAGACCAGGAGTTTTTTTTTTTTTTTTGAGAAATAGAGTGAAATCCACACCACAAGACCTCCACATGAGAGATTTCTAAATTCTTTCCTGATTTCTCTCCTGCATCTAGGGGAAGCAAGTGTTAATAATGTTTGGCTGCTTCCAACCAACTTCTGCATACATAGCTATGTATGGAGATCAGAGCCTCTCGAAAGAAAAATGGGGAAGACTTATCTTCTGCTGGAGCTGCTATTCCTGTCCCCTTGAGCAATAAAATTTGTTCTCTTTGACAGGCAATCTCTGTCCTACTCACTTTTCTCTTCCACAAACACATAAGAAGCCCTTTGATCAGCTAAGGTAGCTCATGCCCTTCATGAAAAAAAAAAAATCCTTCCAAGAGAGAAGAGCAATTGGAAAGGTGGACAGAGGCTTCACACTCATCAAGGAAATATACCTAGGATGGTCTGTGTAACACCCTGAGAGCTCCCCATAGCATGACTGGTCACCAGAAAACATCTCCAGCAGTAATAACTTTCACAAGAGACAGTCAGCTGTGTGACAAGGTCTAGGTTCACCTTTCCTACCAATAGAAGTAAAAAACTCAGGTACATAGTCTAAGTTAATTGTCTAAGCTCGATAATAATAAAAATAATTAATAATAATGCCAATCATATTAATAGTTGTACTGATTTTGGATAAAGTATTTACTTTGGAAATTCTGCATTCTCACTGCTTCAGTTTAAGTCACAATAAATCACAGAACCTTGACAGTTCTATGAGCTCTCCTAGCAAAATCACAAGTGGCACAGAAGCACAAATCTCACAGTATTGGTGTTTTCAACATTAAGCATATTCCTCAAAAAGAGGCTCTTAAGCTCACATAAAAATATATATAGGTTTGAACTTCTGTAATTCAGAAGGTGGTTGTTTATCTGAAGAAGGAAAACTTCCACATCTAATCTAAATTTGCAAGGTCTTGTTTAGGTTCAGTTTATGGCCAATTCAGAGGAGGAATGGAGAGTGGTAAATTTTAAGGATTTTAATGATACCTCCTGACATTCAGGTACATTATGCTCCCTGGGGGGAGGATAAAAGACAAGATTATACTTTTCTTCTTTAAGCTGATTAAAAATAGGTACCCACTTTGTCTTATTAATAAAGACAATTCCACTTTAGGATATTATTTTGTAGGCAACAAGTACAATTTTTGTAGGCTCTGAACAATTTTGATGTTAACAACAGGTAACCTTTAAATATGTGCAGTAACAATGTCTTTGACAATAACTTTATTTAAAGTGTTTTCCAAGATCCTATCCACTGCTAAATTCTGTTTGACATTCAAAATGTGTCAATAACATATAACCCAACATGAACATGGAAACTGCAGCATACTGATTTTTAACATTCTTTAAATTACCTCAGTCTTACTTTCCTGTGGGCTTAAAACTTTTATATTGACTTATGAAGATCCAAGAGATAGCTAAGCCATCTTCTTGACATGGTGTTTGTTTGGATCAGATTCTCCTGAGTTGGTTTTCTTTTTGTTTGTTTCCTTTCAGTTGGGCTTTTTATTTTTAATTCTCCTCCCCTCCCTGCCACCCTGCCCTCGTTCTGACACAGTATGATACCGAGAGTGCCCTGAATATAGCCTTGAGATTTAGAGCTTTCCTGACTAAGATTTTCAGCTGCTTGATCTCCATATACTTCATTCAGAGGAGCCTAGTGGAACAGAGCCTGCATCCTGCTGATAGGTGCTTTTGCAATTTGCTTCTAGATGTGCTTTAGCTTTCATTTTCATTCACTGACTCAGGTATCTGCCAAAAAATGTTTGCTATACCTCATTTTATTTCATGCTTTTGTACCTTCACACTGATGACGTACGCTGTTGCAGCATGTTTGTCTTTCTCCTCTTCCCATCCCTCATTTCATACTGAACATTTCAACCTATTACAATTACAAGAAAATAACCTGACCAGAACCTCCTTCTCAACTTTTGTTAGCTTTACTAATGTTACAGTGTACCTTAGAAAAACACTCCTCTCCTCTGCTTGAGATAATAACTTTAAGGGGCTCCACTAGCAGATTTAGTAATGCATTTTGATTATTTTCTGAAAGCATACCAACATCTTAATGGCATGCTTTCTTCTGTTACCACAATTTTGTTGATAAGCTTAGTCTGGAGGTGTGATTTCTTCCTATTTACTGTCTTAAAAAAATGTGCAAAGTAAATTCTACTCCAGAAGGAAAAGTACAGTAATGATGAGTCAATGGAAAAATTGGGGAAATTTTCCAAGGGTCAGACTAAAGTCAGTCTCAAAGAACTTTTGGAAAGTGGACTCAGCCTCAGGTGTGATGGTTTTGTGAATTTTACTTCTGACATCTAAGTAGACATCATTTAAATCTTGCTCCTTAAAAACTCCTGCCATGTATCCTTCAAAAAAATACATCCAACCCAAAGTTTTATTTTTCATCTTCACGCTTTTTCTGAAGGGTTCCCGTATATTTTCCAATTATTTAAAGTCTGCAGAGTCTTGAGGCCTGCTTATAGCTTGACAAGGAGTCTCAAGATCCACCAAATAGCTTAAGTCATTCTACCTCTCAAAATTAGATTCTAGCACCTGATTTCAGAGAGGGATCTTCCATTCCTATATAGTATTAAAAAAGCTGTCGCCTTATTTTGAAATCCCAGTATTTTGCAAACCATTTTCTAGACACAGGGTTTCCCATGAATGATTTATACAACAGTGGTTTATGAATATTTTAATGGTCTTTGAAAGTTATGTATCAAAGACATTAAGGAATTGTTTGCCATTAATTACCACTGTGCCATCTATGCTGCATTTATTTCCTGCCTTTCCTATGTGTTCTGCTAGACAAAGTAAAACAGATAGCAGAATATTTTCCATATATGATATACAGGTATTTGATCAGTAATTCTAATTTTGCAAAGGAAGACAAGATTCCCTTACTTGGTCACTGTTATGACCTTTTTTTGAGTGCAGATTTGGGTGAAAGGAGGTTATGGTGGGAAGGCCTGAAACCACATAAAATATTGCATTCTATATTTTGGTGCAATAGAATGAGATGTAGAAAAGCAGTTAAATCCTTCATCTCATATTCGAGTCAAGACTCTATTAGGATCCACTTCAAAGTATCTGACAGCAGCACTGGTCACTCCAGTCCTTTAACTGGACTTTTGATTAAGCCTGCAAGCACATATCTTCAGAGGCATATAGGCATTTAATAATTTGTAGGTGTTTAATTAAAATCATTGAAAGGAGTTTGGATAAGTCCAGATTCTCAAAGGTGTTTATGAATTTTATTAACTTCTAAGTGAATGTATGATTTAATCTATGTTGCCTAATGACGTTAAAAGCCAACATCTCATTTACATGGAGGCTTTCAGGTGGAAGTAATCAAGATTTTTACATTACTAGTGTGAGATCAATGAGCTTTAATGTTGCTTCAGTAAAACATCCTTGGGCTTGGTATCACTGAGGTTAACCAGAGCAGCCTTCATCCTGAGTTAGGTACACATGATCTCTCTGCAGTACCTGGGAGAACTAAAGTTAATAAAGTATTTACTGGAGCAGTATTTATCATTCTCTCACCTTCTTTAAAGTCTGCCAGAAAAGGTGTCAGGTCCCTACTCTGGCTCAGAGTGTGTGGTGCAAGGAGGCCCCTGTGGTCTGTGAGATAGGGTAGATTTGGGCAAGTCCAGCTAGTCACAATCTATATGATCTTTAGCCATTAACTAGATGATGTTTAAAGTCTTCTCTATCCCAAATCACGGGACTGCCAGGCTGGTGAGCTGTGGGGAAGCATGAGATGCACTCCAAGTAAGGTTATCAAAGCTGGGATTGCTGTGTGCATATGTGCCTCTGCAATGAGCTAAAGCTTTCACAGAGCTTCGGGGCAGGAATGGCACACTGTGTGGTTTTCTTTTCCCTATTAAGAGTTTTGCTCCCATATACAGCTTTGATTTGTTTACATTGGAAGTTGTCTAAATGCTGATGTTGAGATGATTCTATATTTCTTAATCTGTGAATAACAAGTCTTCCTTCCTGTTGGATCAGCAGGACACAGGATCACACTTCCTGTAGTGAGGAAAATTAATTTTCTTATATGTGCATGTGTTGCATAATAAAATTGTTCTTTTTATATGTATAACATAAAGAGCGTGTATACAGAGAACATGCCTAATGTTGCAGCTTCAAAAATTTTAATTCTGAAGTTACCTAAAAAAGTTGTTCCATTTTATAGAGTCTCTCTTATTCTGCCCCTGGAAGGCTGGGGTGAGAAGGGAAAACGTTGCCTAGAAAATATGTATAAAAGTCACAGTGTCACACACAATCCAGAATTGAGTTCAGGTGCAAGGAACAGGAAATGCCAGATATAAAGTCTTTCAGATATTTGGAGTTTTTTTCTTCGAGGTTTAATAAGATCCTCTTAGTTATCCCATCCCTGGAGACGTTCAAGGACAGGTTGGATGAGGCCCTGAGCAACCTGATCTAGTTGGGGGTGTCCCTGCTTCTTGCAGGGCGTTGGACTGGATGACCTCTGGGAGTCCCTTCCAACTCTAGCTATTCTATGATTTCTGACTACCTTTCTGATTTATTTTACTAGTGAAAAAGTCCAAATGAATTTTTCTATATGTGAAAGCAAACTTTGCCTATCCAAACCCTCATGGAAGTTTTTAAAGATCTACAGAAGTAAGGATTCAGAACTATTTGTTACTTCACCTCTGCCTATCACAAGCCATTGCCTTTCATTTAAATATTCCTGTATTGACTCTGGTAACTTGTATTTGACTGAAGCACACCTTTTGCAAAGCAGTAGACATTGATTTGGAGACATCAAAAGATGGAAAAATGACTCCTTTCTTGTGTGATTTGTTCCCAACAATAAGCACCTTATCTGTTAGGAAAAAAATCTATCATTGTTTCTCATCTGAGTTTGTCTGGCTTTGACTTTTATGTATTTGTCCTTATTATGCTTTCCTTTGCAGTCTGAAAGAACTCTTCAGTACCTGCTATTTTCTCCCTGTGGAGGTCTTCAGACACTGTAATCAAGTCACTTCTCGGTGTTCTTTCTGATAAATTTAATGTGCTGAGCTCTTTAAGTTACTCACAGTAAGAATTTTCTGCAGTCCTTTCACTTATTTTTGCAGTGCTCTTTATGTATTCTTTCCAACTTCTCATAGAATTTTTTTGCAATCTGACCAAGACAACAATTCCAAATATCATCAGTGATGTTCACAGAAGTAAAATCACCTTTCTACTACTCTTTTTCAGATATGTAATGGAAATTAGTCTATTTTAGCACAGATTTGCAGTCTGTTTAGTAAGTTTGTTGTTTCGTTTCGTGGGGTTTTTTGTTATGTTATTTTATTTTATTTTATTTTATTTTATTTTATTTTATTTTATTTTATTTTTNTTTTATTTTATTTTATTTTACCAGGAGGAAAGCTCCTTATCTGTTAATGTATCTTTTATTTATCTCTCCTACCTATATACTCTCGCATTTGTGTTTAAATAGTGCCTTACAGTCTGTGACGTGACCTACAGGACAGACTGAGAAGGTTCATCTGGGAGGGGGGCAGAAGCCCAGCTTGGACTGGTGGGTCCCTCCTTGCTCTGCCTTTGATCTCTGAGAAGTTCAAAGCGAGGCAGGAGTCTGGACCATGGAGGTCACACTATAAGTGTAGCGCTTTTGTTGCTGCTTCCTTTTATCTGTCTTTGCTCAGAGACATCTAACACTTCACCGGCTATGTCTTTGTTCAGAATGTGAGCCTGGGCATGATACCTGGGCTACAGGGGTTTCTTTTCTTCTCCCTTGCAGTTCTCTTTTCTATGCTTCAAACCAGCATTTTGGCTTATGTTCCCAATAAGTTGTAATGAGAGTATCTTAGAAAAACTGTTGCTATTTTTAACATTTCTTGTTGGTAATACAATGACATTTCTGCCCATATTTTAATTAATACATAATGTACATATTGGGCACATTCTGTCGACACTGCACATTTTTTTTTTAAATTATCTTTTATTTTAGACATCAAAGTTTTAAAGGCAAACAGACACACTGTCCTACATGTTCATTACCTGAACTGGTTAAATCTTTTGTTTGCACTATAAATTATTAATGACGTGTAGCAAAATGTAGCTAGTTGTGTTTCTGTCTGTGTTACATGTGCATATTTCAGTTTGGGCACACATAGAAAATATGGTGATGAAATAATTTTGAGAAAGATAATCTGCTATTGAATCTAGTAATAAATTAACAGTAATGAACAAAAATAACTAGCTGGGGGATAAAATGTGGGCCTGAAATAATTTTGAGAAAGATAATCTGCTATTGAATCTGGTAATAAATTAACAGTCATGAACAAAATAATGTTTTTTTCATTACTGAGGTTTTTAAACAATAATAATCTTTTACATTGGCAATCACAAGAGAGAGGACTGGGAAAAGCTAATGATAAGAAGAGAGCATGATTTGGAAATGAAGGAGTAAAGAAAGGAGATGACTAAACATGCATAAACTCTCATCACTGTAGAGATATCAAGGAATAGAAACTACTGTATAAGAGGAATTTTGGCCTGGCAGACATAACAATTAACGTGGACTCTTACTGGAAAATGGGATAACTGTTCCTTCCACAAACACAGAAAGCTTGTGATCACTGACAGCTATAAGGAAACTGAAAACCTTTTGATCACTTGCAAATATAATAATGACATTTTCTTGTAGAAGCATTTAAGAAGATAGAATTGATTTGAGCATTTGACTAATTAGATAAAAATGTATTCATATAGCTTGTTTTCCCTGTGGTGAACAGTTATAACTGCTAATGCAGCTGCTGACAGATTGAATCAAATGTGTTCGCTATTACCCCAAGGGTTTTCCATTTGTGTGCACTTCTGTCAGGAAAAGAACCAACTATAGCAGAGCCTGACTGTTAAACTGTACCTATCTAAATGTACATAATCATATTTTGAAATATTAAAGCCTAAAATATTTTTGTTCTTCAGGTACACAAAGATGAAGACAGCAACCAACATCTACATTTTCAACCTGGCCATGGCAGATGCCCTAGTTACCACAACGATGCCTTTCCAAAGCACGGAGTACCTGATGAACTCTTGGCCCTTCGGTGATGTGCTGTGTAAAATAGTGATTTCCATTGACTATTATAACATGTTTACCAGCATATTCACACTGACCATGATGAGTGTTGATCGATACATCGCAGTGTGCCACCCTGTGAAGGCTCTGGACTTCCGTACACCTCTCAAGGCAAAGATAATCAACATCTGTATCTGGTTATTGTCCTCATCTGTTGGTATATCTGCGATAGTTCTTGGAGGTACCAAAGTAAGAGAAGGTGAGTATAAGCATTCAAACTTCAGTCACTTTGTTTCTCAAATGATGAAAAATATAGCTTTGAATATTGATTAAACCTGATTGATTCCTTCTTCAAAAGGTATGTCTGCATTTCTGACATTTTAAACTATATTGCTGAGCATTACAGTATGACATATAAATCATTTAAGCTCAGATGACCTGGCCAACTGAAAGAACAAAATGCACTTTGAAGAATTGTCTGTGCTAGTATGAGACCATCAAAACTTCTAGCACACATCAGGGGAATTTGATCACAGTAGACAGATCAAAGATCAGTTTAGGGTGAAATTTGACATCTGGGCTTAAGGTGTTTTTTGTAGCTTTATGAGAGTAGCTCTGATGAAGTTCCAAGTGCAGAAACTAGAATGTTCATCATTAGTATTATTATTAAAACTGGTATTAGTATTAAGACTTAGGAGCTTATTATGAACAACTGGTTCACAGAACTTGAAGGCATGGTAAAAAAGCAAAAGTTATCAGTTATCAGAGACAGAAGATCAAGATAAGTTATATATGGCAGTATCTCAACTTTTTGTTTAAAAAGAGATGGAGATGTATATGGAGGCTTGGGAAAGATGAGAATAAGGACTAGCAGAGGAACTGGGAATACAGACCATGGCAGGGAAGCAACCACAGGAACATGAAGTCAATGATACCTGTATGTGGACCACCTGTAGGCTGTACTTGAAATTTATAATCCATGAAGGACTGTGTATTTAGCTTTTATAACAGGAGACTTGTTACCAAAAATGCTTTGTATGGGATTAATCTTATTTAAAATCCTCCTTGAGAAAGAAAGGGGAGAACCATTCCCACACACATATACTTCATGGTCACAGGCATGAATGTGGTGCAGGAGCATCTAAAAGGCTTGAAACCTCTAATGATGTCCTAGGGTTGGGGCCGTCCAAGTGAATGGCTTGAAAAAATACAAGGCATGCACATTTCTTTGGCAGCAGTCTTGTTTGCTGTGTAAATGATATTTTGAAAAATGATTAATAATTTCCTGAATTAATCACCTTTTCTATTAGGAAACTTTTGCTCCTCCCAAGAGAAATGTCAAACTTACATAAGGACACTGTTTTATCTGACAGAGACAACAAATGCTGTGTTAAACTGCATGGCATAGATCAATGCAAACAAAACATTTCAGAGACAGCTGCTCAAGGGCTGATTGATTTGGCTGATGATGTACAGATTTTGTTCTTGCTGTTGGTCTTCTGGTGTGTAGGTGACAGGAGAATTCTCCAGAAAATCTTCTTTCAACCCTTTGGCAAATCAAGCGTCCTGGTCTGCAGTGCTGTAACTCCTCCTCAGTAAGGTTTTGTCAGGCTCTGTAAGACAATTACTGGCTCAGGAAACATTAACTTCAGTTGAGGAGAAAGATTGTCTCACTATGTATGAGATCTTGAAGGGCACAGGATGGTGTTTTGTTGGAGCGTGCCTAACTAGCAGAATATTGCCGTCACTCACTGTAAGCAGCACATTTACATCACCCTTGATCGAAACTGCTCTGAGGCCAGCAATGATTAAATGCCTTTTCCACACCGTGCAGCAGGCAGCTTCTGGAGTTGTGTTTTTTTTTTTTTTTTTTTTTTCTCCTGAAACACAGACCAGTAATACACAGTTTGGCTGTACGTGGAAATTACTGGCAAATGCTTGTCAGTCCCTACTGTTCAGCTCTGCTTGTCTGATCTGAAGTCTCTAGAGAGCTGACTGCCAATTAACTTGTCTGGTGTGTTCACTGACAAATGCTGAGGGGGAAAAGCGAGGATCCTCCCTTTGCCTGACAGCTGGAGTTTGGGATGAAAACTTTACACTGGTCAGAAGAGTTGTTTATATGCTACAGGGCCTCTGTAGGATTCAGATTTAAATGAAAACTGAACATCAGATGGAAAGTGGTTATATCTAAAGTTCCCACTCCAGGCTCATGTAGTCCCTTTTGCTCCCCCAGCTCAGGATTGCTGCCAGTAGTGTCCTTCTGGATACATTTTCCCCACAGAATAAATTTTACTTCTGTGTAATATTCCCTTCCTGGATATAATGGGGCCTTTCTTGCTGAAGAATTATTCGCTTAAAAAAAATTAATTAAAAATAGAGGTGCTACCATTATTCCCAGTAACTGAATGAAAGGTCCATTTGAATACAGAAAATTATTTGTGCCTCAATGTAACAAAATAAATGATATATCAAACAGAAACATATTTCCCGAGATTAAGATTTCTTTCAAATGGTAGCTTATTATTACATTAAAATTAAAACAATAATACAATACAATACAACCATATTTTATTACATTAAAATATATTTACACTAAAACACTTTATAAAATGCAGCATTTTTTCCTTAAATATATTGATGTATTTGGAAAATTTGGCTTTCAGAGTGCAAAAAGGTCAGTATGAAATCTTAGATAGCAAGTTTATGACACAGTTCTGCATCTTTTCAGGCAACAAGAACAAAATAAAAATTGGATTTTATTTTCTTCCAAAGTTCCTGAAAATTATTATGATACTGTCCATTATGACAAGGATCTTTGTTGATTGTTTGCCTGGAATGCATTTTTTTTTAATTATTGTAAACTGGGAAAATGTAAATGAGTTCCATACAATTAATAGCATTATCTATATCAAAAGTGACACATTAATGCATTTAGAGTAAGATTTTCCATAGAAAACAAACTGTAATGATATATAAGGCGATCACTGAACTGTTATTCAATAATCTGGAATTCTAACATACCACTGGAAACTACAAATTATCTTAAAATATAGAATTTCCTGGACATGAATGTCCTGATTATTTTGATAAATATGTGAAATTATGTCAGCTGACTTGAAGAGGCAGGTCCTCTGGGAAGTGATTTCACTGAGTAGCTGGATGTAGTCTTCAGTCAGCCCTGATCACATCTTGCTTTTATCCAGAGCTGCACATCTGTATGCAGCCTGACTGGTCTAGGCATTATAACTGCATCCTGATTATATTGCTTCTAGGCCATGGTCTACTACCAATAACAGCAATAATCGACATGAAAACTTCTTTGAAGATGATTTTTTAAATTTCTAGAATAAAATTAACTAAAACCAACTATATGTATGAAACCTAGATCACAAAGGATTTAGAAAATTTGCCTGTAAAGACCCTCTTAAGTCATACTTGTGCTATAAGCTTAATATCATCCACCAGCCTTGAAAGATATGTCATTTACCTTTTCAGCTTTCAGAATCACCCATTCATTGTTATAGTATTTAAAATAAAACTTCAAAATATCTAGCCTTGATTTCAACATTTTTATTTCAATGTTTTAGTGTTCAGTATCACCCAGAATAGCTTTCTGATATCTTACCATGAAAATGTCTGTATGATACCATAATGACAATTCCCCTCCCAGCTGTTTTTCAAAACAAATTCTCTGCAATATCATCTTGATTTGTGAGGCATTTTGATAGTGAGGAAATAGAGCTTGATGGAATTTTCCTGACTAATTCTACTGGAGACAGATATGAAACTGATGTCAAGAATATATTGAATCATTCCACCCTTAGATCTGATTTGATAAAATCCAATACATAATAATTTGAAGAGGAATGACACATTCAGTAGGGGGAAAAAAAAAGTAATGCAGTACTGAGGAGGATAAAATCAAGGCTACAATTCAGACTGAAAAATCCTTGTGCTACCTTGACTTGTCTCCAGTAGAGTTTAACTGCTGATAGTAGTTGTAAATTTACCCTGTCTCTTGCCCTGCCATTTATCTTGCTTCTTGGCTTTCCATATGGTTTATAAGCTGGAAGGCTCCAATAAGGTCAGCAAATGAAACCTCAAATATTTCATTCCTCAGCAGCCTCCTGTCAGAGGGAATATTTCTGGGACATAAAATGAAATGAGAGCTTGGGGCTCTGAGCCCTGGCTTGGGCAGTCAGAAAGGGAGTGGGCTGGTGTCAGTGTCCCAGACCCTGCAGTCTCTGTGCAGGGTGAATTTTCAATGGCACAATCTGCAAAAAGAGCAGCTTCGATTCGACTCTGTGCATGCACATATTTTATTTGCTTCTGTTTAACTGAAAGGAAGATGTTGGCAGGAAATAAGTTTTTGTGAATGCAAGCACTTACGTGTATTCCATTTGAACGGCATGTGGTAAAAGATTATTACACAATTAGCATATATTGGCAAAAATCTTCCTACAATCAAAACCTCCTTCAGCTCCCACCCTTCATGAGACCAAAAATCTGTCTCTGCTCAAAGACAAAAACATATGTAGTTTGATAATTATAAGATTTCTACTCCATTGAACATGGTACTTATTCTGGCTTTAAATCTCAGATTCAAATGGAAACATCTTTACAAATTTTTATTTTTCTGCTCTACATTTTTAGGTCCTCCCATGGGAAACAAATTTTAGAAGTGTTATGCATTTTTAAAAGCCCCCATCTCTCTAAGTAATTTCTAGAGACAGCTGCGTGAAACCAGTTGCAGTGGCAATTGAAAGCTTTCCTTGGAGTGATTTAATGATAACTCAATTTATTAGTATAATGATAACTCCATTTATTAGTATCACATTATATGATGATCACTTTTCCTAGCTTATGGTACAATAATTACATTGTTTAGAATATCTAACAAAAAGCAATTTTCTTCTTGCTTCTTTTTTTCCTAGATACTGCTAGCACTGAATGCTCCTTGCAGTTTCCAGACAGAGATTACGTGTGGTGGGACCTCTTCATGAAAATCTGTGTCTTTGTCTTTGCATTTGTTATTCCGGTCCTCATTATAATTGTTTGCTATACCCTGATGATCCTGCGCCTTAAAAGCGTACGGCTTCTCTCAGGGTCTCGGGAAAAAGATCGAAACCTGCGCCGCATCACCAGGTTGGTTCTGGTGGTCGTGGCAGTTTTCATTATCTGTTGGACTCCTATTCACATTTTTGTGCTGGTTGAAGCGTTAGGAGATGTGTCCCACAGTACTGCAGCTATATCCAGCTATTACTTCTGCATCGCTTTGGGTTACACCAACAGCAGCCTCAATCCAATCCTTTATGCGTTTTTGGATGAAAACTTTAAAAGATGTTTCAAGGACTTCTGCTTCCCCTTTAAGATGAGGATGGACAGGCAGAGCACCAGCAGAGTCAGAAACACTGTGCAAGACCCAGCTTACACGAGGGAAGCAGACGGGACAAACAAACCTGTATGACTAGTCGTGGAAATGTCGTCTTACTGTCCTCAAGAGAGAGAGGAGTCCAACGACCTAGGACTGACGCAGATTACCACTGCGGTTTGAACTAGGCTCACTCAGACAGATGTTTCTGGAATATTTCAGAAATCCCATCTGTTTGAACTAATTTTACTGCTGACAAACAAGAACCTCCTGAAAATAAGCTCAAATAAAAAGGACCTGGCTGATGGTCAGGGTTTGGCAATGTGTGCTGTACTTGAGCAGGTTGTAATACATGCTTTGGAGGAGGTAGGAGATAATAGTTGTATCAGCTGAAAGTTCTGGTTTTTCTCTTTACAACACTTAAGGTTACATTAAGCAACATTTGGTCATAACGCTGAGTTAGGGCAGAAACTTTTGTCCCAACCGTGATGACTTCTGAACTGTGTAGTTTGACAACTTTTTACAGTGAACTCTTTTTACAGTGAAGAGTGTTGTTTAGGTTTCTGCAGAGGAATGCTAGAACTGTAATTGATATTGTCCTCAACTAATGTATCTGTAACGTTTGTCTGTGCTGTGGAAACCCAGTTTAAGCATGATTTGCCTCCACACCGAAGTGATTTTATTGTGTCCGTGTATGGTAAAGCATTTTGGCATTTAAAAATATTGGGATTTAGGGAGAATAGTTAGTATATTTTTAGCACGTGTTCAATCACCTGTGTGTAATGTTTTCTAAGTGTGATTTTCCAAGATGATTGTATATTTATCTATTGTAAATTATATAATATGCATTTTTAGAGTGTATATTGAACAAGAGGCTGGAAAACTTCTGCAAAACTGATGAAAAAAATATGCCACAATCATCACTTGGGGGGTGGGAGGGGGGTCGGGGGGAGTGGAATAATCACATTCCGGTATCAGTAAAGGGGACAAATGGTCATACTTAAAAATAGCACTGTACTTGTTTTCATGGAGAATTTGTAAGCAGACTAAAATAAATATTTAACAAATTAAAAGCCACTGAATTCTCACAAGTGTTTACTGGATTGAAAGGAAATGAGATTAAATATACTGGATACTGTAATGGCACTTGATTGGAAAATTTCCCATTTTCTTGTGCTTTCCTTCCAACGCTGAATTTAAGTTGGCATAAAATGCAATATCTCTCATCCAGGTCCCAGAGCTCTTTACACCAATGGCAGCACCTCAAATGGGTTGAGGGAGTTTGGGGAGGGAAATACCCATCTCCTTCATAAGTAACAAAGCGCTGGGGCAGACTGATGGCTGTAGTGATCTAGATTGCTGCTTTGATAAAAGGAATATCAGAAATATCTGCTGTATTGTACCAACACGTGTCACCTCCTGGAGGTGTTTATTAGTATTTAGTAGTGATTACATGATGTGAAAACTTGGTAGTGGATTAGTAGGTACATGGTGAGAGAAAACTGTATTGACAGTGAAGTCAGGTGCTTAGGAAAAGAGTATAAAAGCTAAGAGACATGAAAAATAGGGGGTGTGTACATGTATGTACCCCTATGTGGGTATGCAAGATCCCTCTCTCTTTTTTTTTTTTCACCTGGTGAAAACCTGTGTCTGTATTACAAAGGAAACAGCTGGCTTTGTTGTCTGCTTCTTATCAGACTGGAAGTACTCTGCAAGACTACAGAATTAAACATGGATTTAATCTTGGTCTGGTTTAGAAATGAAGACTGCAGGTAAATTCAGATTTCACAAAGCATGCAGGTTAAAAATTCTTAAGCTTCTGTGGATTCCTCTCCGTAACTTGAAATATAATTTCCTTCTTAATACTTGCTAGACATGGTTGTAAGTGTTTCTTCACTTTAAAATGTAATTCACTTCATTCAAAGGGAGTTTGAATATTTCTGTGGAATACTAAAGATGGTAGACGCCATCATGTCTTGGAAGAAGGCATGTCTTGGAAGAAGACTACTTATTACTGCTGACGAGTTTTGCTACAGACCGTCTTCTGTCAAAGCAAATACTTAGCTGTCTGTCTCAAAAAAAGCCAGTACCATTATTAAAATATTTTGCTGGAGAAGGTTTTCAAAAAGCAACAACAGAAAGCAATCATGAAGGCAGTCTGATGATAGACCAGGGACTAAAGGAAATTGCTTAGCATGGGCAAGAAACCTTTTGACTGTATTTATTTTCTATTTCTAAAAGTCTGAAACAGCATCAAGGTTCTGTATCTGTTGAATGATTGATTGATTGAGCTGTGAAAATAGTCTTGTACTGTGATATTGGCAAGTATTTGGCAAAGCCACTGTTAATTAGCCAAGGAAATGGTAGGATGCATTTAGAGATACACACTTCCCCCTGTCTTCCCTTCTTCTAGAAGCTGAATTTTGTATAGCCAGAAATGCCCTTGTTCTAAGATGTTCTAAGATCAGCTCAAATCCAGCATTAATATGCTGCCCTCTGTAGTAGGTAAGCCGTCATGCTCTCAGAGCACATGTCCTCATGTCTTACTGCTCCTTTGTGTCAGTGCAAGCACTGTTCGAGACAGGATGGGTAAAAGCACGGACCAGCCATGCTTGGCAGTGGGTCACAGCACCAGCTGAGGAAAGAGGAGCTGCTGATATCATCACAGGCAGCACAACCTCCACACAGGGCTTACCTAAGTGTATCATGTTCCACTCTTCTTGCCACTCCTCCTCTAATTTCTGCCCTCTTACCTGAAAAAAAAGGACTTCAATATTTTATATGTAGGCATACATCTGTTATCTGTGCATCCATATCTTCCTTTTTTAGATTTTTTTTTTTAATTTCATCTTAGAAGCTCCTATATATTCCCTAAACTCGGTGATTACCTGCAGATACATGAATCTCTTTGCTTTGACCTTATGTGAGCTATGGGAGGTGTTATAGTTCTGCCCATATGTGAATATGAACATACAGTGCTCCCTGGTATGTAGTTAGGAACTCATGAGATGGATTTGACCATGGTGTGGAGTGCTCTTGTCCCTAAGTTAATGATACTTTGGTATTTTCGCCTGCTTGAATGCCAAATGGTGGAAACTGCACTTTATGATGAAGCCCAAGAGATATGTGGGGAAGGTTGCCAAGACACAACTATCAGACAAAAGCATTAACTAGGAGAAGAGTTGGTTGGGTTGGGCACAGGCTCAGCATACACCAGACAAAAATTTGGACATAAGGAAAACTTCAGGAACATGTATATGCCTATAGGTTTCTGTAGTGTTAAATGGAAGCTGGGCAAGGTCTAGAAAGGATTCTGCTGGTATGCAAAATTCTGTTAAATTCTAGCTATTCTTGAAAGAGAAGCAAGTCTTCATCTTCATAGGCTTTGTACTGAAAGTAACAGTCCCACGTGTGACAAAAAAAAACCCAAAAAACCAAACCCTTCTCATTCACTGTGATAAATTAATTTTAAACAGAAAGTAAAATACAGTTAAGTCACACAGACTTAATGATAACTCCATGAAGATCACAGCTGCAGCTCAAATGCTGTTAGCACCAAATGACTAATATAGAGCTTTTTTAATGAACTTATAAGCTTAACTCTTTGTACCAGCCCTGGCCAGGTGCACACAAATTTCGAACCCTACCTAAACAAGTAATATTAACTAGTGTCACATATACATAATGTCAGATTAGATTCCCTCAGACAGCCGCTGTACAACACATATATGTTTTTGTTAATTTCTTAGCCAGTATAGGAAGAAAGTAGAAAGGCTTTGTAAAGGGACATTTCTCATTTAAATGGCTTTGAAAAAAATTGGATGGTAGTCAGGACAAGAATCATGCTGCTCTGCAGGAAGCATGTTGGTCTCATAAAGCAGCATGGAGCTTACAAGTAATTAAAATAATAAAACTGTACCTTTTTATATCCCTTTTCATTTGAAGGGATCCCAAGGTACTTTACAAAACCCATAAAATGAATAGAAATTTCTTTCCCACTGAAGAAACTGCAACATATTTGCCAATTTAGAAAAGTGAAAAGATTTTTATTTAAAATGTGAAGCCAGATAATTTCAGGTAGGTGAATGGCCAGTCTTATCATTAGCCAGTCCCTTTGAAGGAAATGCTGTGGTTTTGCAGAAAACAAGGAGATAAGGTTTTCAGGTCTGCTGTTCTTTACAGTGGGTATGTTCCCAAGAGCAAACAGTGGCTTGTAACAAGAGAGATGTGTTGGTTTGGGCAAATACAAGGAACCAGGCAGGAGACAGAATGGGAGAGCACACTGGTTGGATAAAAGGGCATGAAAAGAGCTCTTGGAGAGGAATTCCTGGCAGCACCTGTATCTTGTTAAGGCAATTCAAAGGCTGAGGTACACACAGAAGTATTGCTGATGTGGCATCTTCTGGTTTGTACTCATTACAGGAAATTCAGGTGGAAGTCTTTTTTTTTTTTAACTTCTTCATACTCAAAAAGCTTTTATTCCTATTCTTCAGACCAGTGAAGATGGGTTGCAGTATTGGGTATTGCTGATTAAGAAGCTGATATAGGTTGGAGGACCTTGGGTACATGGATACTGCCTTTATCAGGTAAGAAGATGGGGTAATACTGCTAGCATCCTAGCAACCATCAGGTTTTTAGTGCAGGCTTTAGCTTTATTTCTGATGCATTAATCCGCCTTATCCTTCACCACCATATTGTTCATGGATGCCATAAAGCTGCCCTTAAGATTATTTAATTATTAGAATTAAGATTTTTTTTTTCTAGAGAACTGTAGTGAAGTTCTAGATCTGTTTTTCATCTGATTCAATGTGTCAGTGTTGGTTCTAGTCATAAGCAGTTGAATGTTACACACCCCAAGTGTGTCTACTTTATTTACTTCACTCTATTATATTGCAGTCTAACAAAATTTGTGGCACCTCATGGTGCAGTACAAGTGACACATAAACATGAACAGAGAAGATTATGCTGTCTCAATATGTGTGCACTGTGAGCAATTCAGTCAGATGAACTAAAAAGCATTTCACATAAGTTAAAAATTGTTACACCACTCTTTACCTCAGAAACTGCTCTTTTAGCAAAAAGTTAAAAAACACACGTCTAGGAAATTGCCCTATTCTTTTCAGCTTTCATCTGATTTCCTTCCATAAAAGGCGACAATGGCTTTGAAAAAAAATTATTGAAAGAAAAAATATTTTTCCACAATTTTTTGACAGATTACAAAGTGTTGCCTTTAACAGATTATAGCTCCTTCTAGAGCCAAAAAACCCCACTGATATTGATAGTAACATGTATTGGGTTTGTGTGGCAAGGGTTTGGTAGCGGCAGAAGTTGCTAGAAACTTTCCACAGGTCCAAGAAAGCCAATGCCAGCTGGATTCAGGATGGACCCACCACTGACCAAGGCCAAGCCAATCAGCAATGGGGGGTGGGGGTGTGGGTGTGGGGGTGTGTGTGTGTGTGTGTGTGTGTGTGTGTGTGTGTGTGTGTGTGTGTGTAACTGAGTTAAGAAGGGGAAAATAACCTGCACAACTGCAGCTGGACAGAGGAATGAGAATATGTGAGGAACAACTCTGCAGACATTCAGGTCGGTGAAGAAGGAAGGGGAAGGATCCTGAGCAGAGATTCCGTGCAGCCTCTGGAAGATAATGGGGAGAAGGTTCCACATGTAGCCTGTGGTGGTCTCTGTGCTGGAGCAGGTGGAGGCGCCCGAGGGAGGCTTTGAACCAGTGGGAAGCCTATGCTGAGCAGGCTCCTGGCAGGACCTCTTGTCCCATGGAGAGAGGAGCAGATGTAGGTTTTCTGGCAGGACTTGTGATCCTGTGGGGGATTCACACTGGAGCAGTCTGGTCCTGAAGATCTGCAACTGGTGGAAGTGACCGACACTGGCACAGTTCAAGAACTGCAGTCTGTGGAAAGGACTCATGTTGGAGGAGAAGGTGGTGGAGGACTGTCCCCTGTGGGAGGCACCCCACACTGGAGCAGGGGAAGACTGTGAGGAATCCTTTCCCTGGGGAGGAAAGGGAGACAGGCAACGTGTGATGATGGGGATATTTTCAGAAACGGTCTTCTGTCATCGTGAGGAAGATAATCAACTTTTGGGAGCTTCCTTTTTGGACACCTTATCCCACCCCAAGATCCTTCCAGCTCCTGCCACTTCATTCTTGGGCAGTAGTAGCTGCTGGATCACAGAAATATTTTCTGTTTACTTACCTCTCAGAGGGGCATCCATCCTTGATGTGGCTTTGGGAGCCATGAAAGTTTCCTCGATCTTTAAAGATAAATCTGAATATCCATTCAACCTAGCCTTTGAGGAATTACAATATTATTTAGAGGGATGGAGAAGAGCACATATATTAGCAGAATTAGTTTTTTCCCTGTTGATATTTTTCATTAATAACACCCAAACTGGTAACTAAAAGAACTACTTAGGAAATTTCTGCTTTATGGTATTAGTGTGGTATGAGTCTGCCAGATATCTCCCTCCTGGCTTTGGAAGTTGAAAAAGAACTCGTATGGGAATATCAAGGGAGTTTTTCTTTATGAGGGAAATTTGCTTACTCAAGTGTAGTAAGTGGCTCATGAGTTATTAAATTATTTAAAATTATCTTGCTGACTTTCAGTACAATCTCTAAATACCTCATTTTGCATGTGTCTGAACACTCTCCATTTCTTGACCCTGACCTTCTGTATTTGTCTGGAACACCTTCTTCCTCTCTCAAGGCAGGCATGTCTTGTCCTATGCCTTGTTATAGCCCTGCTAGTAATAATAATAAAAAAGTTATATAGCCCTGAAGTTGTCTTAGATTGCTTTCATCTGGATTTTTATTTGGAAGCATTGTGTATATTCCTAACGTCCTATACTCTAGGTGTGAAGATACTTTATAGGTGTTATTCTGAGTAACATATTCTTCTTGTAGTTACATATACAGGGAAATAGTATCTCATATGGAAACATAGAATCATTGGATGGTTAGGGCTGGAAGGGACCTTAAAGATTATCAAGTTCTAACCGCCCTGCCATGGGCAGGGACAAATATATCATGCCTCAAAATATTTATCAGTGGTGTTAAAAGTCAATGACAAATTAGCTTAAATGTGAGTTTGATATATAGTTCTCTAAAGTCTGGGTTCAGGTATGTTACATTTTTCCAACTGCCAAGTCATTTGTCTCTGCTACTGTGGGAGAAGTCTAGTCCGGTTTGACATGGTGAATCCTCCAAACTACTGTGGATTTTGATTAAGTCATTCCCAGTTCATTCCTTATTGTCATCAGTGGAGATAGAAACACTTGTGTAGCAAGCATAAGGTGAGTTCCCTTGACACATGTGCAGAAATGAGCAGATAAGAAAGGTCTTCTACTGTGAGCTATATCCATGTTTTTTCAGCCTAGTAAACAAGATAAGCAGGATGCTTCAGACTTTCCTGCAAATTCCCATAACGCTTTCCCCTTGTCAGCTAATCTCTTCCATTCTTTCTCTCTTTGCAGATACAAGGTTTTGTTTGCTTCCACTCCGCACGGATCAGCTGTGTGCAGCGAAACCAAGCACTGCATTAAGGATGCTTAAATGCTACACTTGTTTTTCAAGTCTGATAAATTGTTCTCTTCCTGATTTTCAATTTTCTGGTTGACAACTTGCCAGAAACTTTCTTCAGTGAACACTAGCTTATTGCTAATTATGACAGTTGACAGAAAGAGTTCTTGCCTGTGCTTTTATTTTTGTAAACAGCAAACAAAGCTCACCACAACCCAGTAATTAGCATACACTGGTGCACTAGCATGCAACCTTGAGAGCAGTACATATCACTAGGAAACATTGCTTTGTCAAAACTGGATTTCTCTGTAAATCTATTTACCCTGATAAAGCTTTTCTAGGGGAGGTTTCTTAGGGAAGGGTGCAGTTTCTTGTGAAAACAAACACAACAGCTTCCAGAGGGCAGAAGAGCTGCAGTTCAGGTGCTGCGTGCTTACTGGGAATGCAGAAGACAGAATTTAGTATGGCTGAAAAGGGGTGTTCAGGGACTGTAACATGGATCTCCCATGTCCTAGATAGTGACTTCACCTCTGGACTAAATGAAATCTTCTGGCATTTAATTTCCAGTTGTTCAGACCTCTCCTCTAGAGAGATGTGAGACCCAGGCATGCCTCTTGCCATGGGGAAGATGGCTTGCATGGGGACTGTGGGGGTTTGACACTTCCTGGAGGCCAAGTGACCACTAAAGTCGCTCTATCACTCTCCTCTGCAGCGGGGCAGGGAATTAAAAATATAGTGAAAGGTTCTTGGGTCAAGATAAGGACAGGGAGAGATCATTCAGCAACTACTCTCATGGACAAAACTACTTAACAATGCACCAAAAAGTGCCTCTATTTTATTACCCAATCAAAACAAAGTAGAATAATGGGAAATAAAAACAAATCTTAAAACACCTCCCTCCACCCACCTCTTCTGTCTAAACTTGGCTCCCAATTTTCTCTACTTCACCCTGTCTGAGCAGCGCAGGGAGAACACAATGACAGGGAATGGGAGTCATGATCAGTACATTACGTGTCTCTGCCTCTCCTTCCTCAGGAGGACTCCTCACATTCCTGTGGGGTCCCTCCCACAGGAGGCAGTCCTCCACCAACTTCTCCAATATGAGTCTTTCCCACAGGCTGCAGTTCTTCACAAACTGCCCCAGCATGTGCTCCTTCCATGAGATGCAGGCTTTCAGGACAAGACTTCTCCGGTGTGGGTCTCAGGAGTTTGCTCCAACCGGGTTTACCACAGGGTCACAGCTTTATTCAGATGCCTCCCCCTGCTTCAGTGTGGGGTATTCCAGGGGCTGAAGGTGAATCTCTCTTCCCACACCTGGAACATGTTCTCTCTCTTCTTCACTGGCCTGGGTGTCTGCAGAGTTTCTCATATATTCCCACTCTTCTCTGGCTCTAGGTGCTTGTTTTTTTTTCCTACTTATCTCTGTTATCCCAGAAGTGCTACCACTATCACTGATGGGGTCAGCCTTGGTCAGCGGTGGGTCCATCTTGGATCTGACTGCCATTGGCTCTGTCAGATATTGGGGAAGCTTCTAGCAGATTTTCAGAGAAACTTCCCCTTCCCCTCCAAGCCCCATCCTTGTGATGCAAACCCAAAATAAGGGCTTCAGGTAAGCTACATTATTATTACCTGAAAACAGAACACACAGCCTTTTAACTGGGCTCCTTGGAGAGTGGTCCCTGCCCAGTCAGGGTCAGACCTGCTGTGTTAGACCCAAGACTCCGTCTGGCACGGAGCAGGAGAGCGGGCACAGTGCTGCACTGCAATGATGTTGATATAGTCCTGCTCCAGGAGGAGCACAAGATGGGAGCCATCTGCACGAGTGTCTCGCCAAGTGTGGGAGGCTTGTCAGGTCTGTATTTGAGGATTTTTTTTCTCTCTCTCTCTCTGCACATTTTCAAGTGGTCTTGGTTTTGTTGCTACAAATTGAATTCACATTTTTCAGGCAGCCTGAGCAGCTGCTTTCAGTTAAAAAGAGAGTCATCCTCTTTTTACAGTTCCCTGTCTCCTTACTCTCTGCTTTGTTAGTAGGAGTTCCTGTAGGCAATGTTTGATTTATTTGGGATTTGATCATGTAAGAATTGATGTTTCAGTTTATCTTATGCCAAAGAGCAGGGTGTGGGGCAGAAGTGAATGTGCAGGTGCTAGCTCTGTTTCACACCATATTGTTAATTTGCTTTCAGCAAGTAAAGCTAAATAGTATCCATGGGAAACTTGAATTGGTGGAAACTGGCTATAAATTCCAAATTCCCTTTTAACAGAAGCTATTGGTATATTTGTAGCACTTATTATCTTTATATATATATATATATACACACACACATATATAAGGTTTTCTCCTTTACAAAGTTTATACTATAGATCTTTAATTAGCCCCGTGAGTGAAAAGGTGATCTGCAGATGTCCTGAACCAGTATTTGGCAAACTGGAGCTTGTTCTCAGACCCTGTTACAGGTACTTGTTGGAAGAGATTGGGTGGGTAAAATTTGCAAGATAGATTCAAGCAAGATTAATTTGGAAATGCTGAGACAGCTGACTCGTAGAGGATTGGGTGCCAGTATGTTTTAAATATAACACTGGAGGCATATTTGCTTATCCAGATACCTTTACAAAGATGGTCTATAGGATTTAAGTAATTTCACAGCTGTAATGGTACCACCTCTTGGTGGCAGAAGAAACCATCGTGCTATAGATCTGACTATGGTGAGCAGGTTGAACTAGGAGCCCTGTACCTGGGGTATGTGGCTACAGACAGATTTGGTTAGGAGAGCAAACCAAGGTCTAATATGAGAGAAATTTAGAGACTGAACTGTGAGACAGCTTGTTTCTACGTGTGATAATCTTTCATGATTTAGGTGATGCAATGATGGGATGGTGATAAGTGGGATTCTAGACAAAATCATCTGGATCTGATGATTTAAAACCTGATATTTTTTGGTAACTCAATTAGCACTAGAAATGAGTGCTAATGAATAGCTAGTACATGATGGGATAAAAAATGGTGGCTGTTGTTTTTATATTTGAAATACAACAGAAATTCTCTTCTGTAATTCATGCTTGGGAGTGATATTGTGCTTGAAAATAGTTTTGGTAATTCCTTGAGAGAAAAAAATATAGTTTAATTTCTTTTAAGAAATTACTGAAATAAAATGACAGTGTATTTCTCATGCAAATTAACTACTTTGATATTTGTTTAAAATGCAGTAAGATGCATATCTCCTTGATGGCTCCTTCTGGTGTTTATTCGCCCAAATGTTGATGAGTTATTTAGTTTGCCATATTTCCTTTTTTTTACAGAGCTTCAAAACTGAAAGCTTTAACCAATTTCTTACTCTTTGCAAGTGTTTCTAACCATATTTTGTGGGTGGATGCCACAATTCAGAAGGGCCACACATGTAATATTTGACTTTTCAAAGCACTGATGTAGGCGGCTGTAGTTTTACTTTGGGTAACCCTGAAATCTTTTGTAGTCACACTGTCACAGAATCATAGAATGGTTTGAGTTGGAAGTAACATCAAAGATCATCTTATTCCAACACACCCAAAGCCCTATCTAACCTGGCCTGGAACACTGCCATGGAAGGGGCAGCCACAGCTTCTCTGTGCAGCCTGTGCCAGGGCCTCACCATCCTCACAGGGAAGAATTACTTCCTAATATCTAATGTAAATCTACCCTCTTTTAGTATAAACCCATTATCCCTTGTCCTATCACTACACTCTGGCAAACAGCCCCTCTCTATCTCTCATGTAGGGCCCTTCAGGTAAAGGAAGACTGCTGTAAGTTCTCCCTGGCCCCTTCCCTTCTCCAGGCTGAACAAATCCAACTCTCAGCATGCCTGCTTAGGAGAGGTGCTCCAGCCCTCTGATCATCTCTGTGACCCTCCTCTGGACTCACTCCAACAGCTCTGTGTCTTTTTTCCACCAGGGACACCAGAGCTGGACACAGTACTCCAGGAGGACATTGAGCTCCTTGAAAGGGTCCAGTGCAGGGCAAACAAGATGATGGAGGGATTGAAACACCTTCCTTATGAGGAAAGGCTGAGGGAGCTGGGTCTCTTCAGCTTGGAGAAGAGGAGAGTGAGGGGTCACTTCATTAATGTTTATAAATATGTTACAGATGAGTGTCAGGAGGATGGATCCAGGCTCTTTTCAGTGATGGCCAGTGATAGGACAAGGGGCAATGGGTCCAAGCTGGAACATAGGAAGTTCCATGTGAGTGTAAGGAAAAACTTTTTCACTGTGAGGGTGACAGATCACTGGAACAGGCTGCCCAGAGAGGTTGTGGAGTCTCCTTCTCTGGAGACATTCAAGACCAATCTGGATGCATTCCTGTGTGATCTAATCTAGGTGATCCTGCTCAGGCAGGGGGCTTGGACTAGATGATCTTGCAAGGTCCCTTCCAACTCCTAACATTCTGTGGTTGAATGTCATGGGAGCAGAGTGAGCAGCAGAATCACCTCCTTCAACCTGCTGGTCATGCTGGTTTTAATGCAGACCAGGATACAGTTGGCTTTCTGGGCTGCAAGCAGGTATTACTGGCTTGTGTCTAGCTTTACATCATCCTACTCCTCCAAGTCCTTCTCCTCAGGGTTCCTCTTAATCCATTCTCTGCCCAGCCTGTAGTTGTGCTGGGGGTTGCCCCAATCCATGTGCAGGACCTTGTACCTTGTTAAACTTTATTCAGTTTGCATGAACCCATCACTCAAACCTGTCAAGGTCCCTCTGAAATATGTAATATGTTAATAAAACTAATGCAAAGCAACTTGAAACACACTTGTGTATTTTTGGATTTCTATGGATTTCTGAGATTTATTAAAGTTAGAGGAGTGTCAAAGGTCATCTTCAGATGTTGATATTTAATGATAAAAATATGTGTGGGTTGTTTATCCATTCTGCTACTCAGTTTTTACATTTATCAATAAATTATCCAGAACATTAGGACAAAAGTTATCCTGATAAATCTTTTTCAGTTTTCTGTTTTTCAAATTATATTTTATGCTGAGTCATGTATATTGTGACTGT
This sequence comes from Heliornis fulica, assembly GCA_013399135.1. NCBI lineage: Eukaryota > Metazoa > Chordata > Aves > Gruiformes > Heliornithidae > Heliornis > Heliornis fulica. The sequence continues at coordinate 320,966 of VXBZ01007604.1, read as the reverse complement.
AATGACATTGACTCATTTCTTTATTCACCACCTATGCCAGAAAGTTTTTCTGTTTTATCCATTATGATAATATGTATCTCCTCACAAACATTACATATTCAAACATCTATTTATCCATTGGTGTAGGAATCTTTTTGCTAAAGCTTTCTATTGTGACTACAACTTTCCCAACCTATTCCCTATTTCTACCTTTGGCACTAGTTGTTTTTTTTACTATTATGTCCACCATCAACGTTCATGGGATGCTGATCTTATGGAGGGAACCACAAAAGGAATGATTGTTTTACCCTTTTCATACTTTTTAGTTATAAACTTTCTGTTCTCCACAAGGGCAAGTAGAAAAAAGTGTCATCAAAGCCAAATTGAGGTCTCCAAATAGGCAAAGGGAGCGGAATATGAGAGAACAATGTGATTAATGTACAAAAATTTTACAGAAGACAAAGTCACAGTCATATCTCCGGGGGGCTTTATTTTGGGGCAGTAGAGCTTATCACTGACTGTGCTTGTGCTATTGCTTGTGTTTTTTTTACAGGATCAAAATGTTACTTTAATTTCTACAAATTATTAGTTTGTTATTTAAAAGTCCTGGACTGAAAAAACAATCCTCAAACTTGTGAGAACTTTGTCAGCATAATTCAGACTCTAAACATCGTCCAGGATTTGAGAGCTTCACTGATTCTTTTTCCACCCTCAATAAAATACAGAATCTAATTGAATTTATTAACTTCTAAGAATAATTTAATTTTAATCTCTGCTTTATGGGGTAATTAATCTTAAATTATGGAAATTCTCTCCTTGTTATTTTTAATTTACATGGGGTTTATTCTCATTGAACTTGTTTATTTTGAGAGTAGATTACAGCCACAGTACTTTTTGGAGGAATGTGTTTTTTCTGTTTGATATGCATTACAGTCTTATCTTCTTGCTTTTGTTAAAAAAGCAAATTTTCACTCTTACTTTTGCTATTGGACACCATAGAACTCTAAAAGTGATTTGGATGCTAATTCTCCTTTGGGCCCGGGGGGGTGGTGGTGAGTGGGAGATAAAATACATAAATATATGAAACTCTTGGAGAGTCTCCAGAGAAGGGCAACGAGGATGGTGAAGGGTCTGGAGGCAAAGTTTTACAAGGAGAGGCTGAAATCTCTTGGTTTGTATAGCATGGAGAAGAGAAGGTTGAGGGGAGATGTCAAAACTGAAAAGGAGGAGCAAAGGGGCAGGCACTGATCTCTCTATGTTGACTAGTGATAGAACCATAGGGAATGGCAAAACCACAACATTTGTTTTGCATGGAGAAGTGGAGGCTGACAGGAGACCTCATTGCAGTCTGTGGCTTCCTGATGAAGGGGAGTGAAGGGGCAGGTGCTGTTCTCACCAGCAGGTGGCTGGTGGGAGAACTATAGGGAATGGCATGAAGCTGAGATGGGAGGTTTAGGCTGGATATTAGAAAGAGGGACTTTCCTGAGAAGGGGGGTTGGGCACTGGCACAGGCTCCCCAGTGAAGTGATCCCAGCACCCATCTTGACTGAGCTCAAGAAGCATCTGGATGATGCACTCAGTCCCATGCTCTGGCTTGGCTGGCCCTGTGTGGAGACAGGAGCTGGATTCAATGATCCTTATGGGTATCTTCCAACTCAGGAGATTCTGTGATACATTCCTGCTGAAAATGGTTATACCTGTGCAAACACAAAGGTAAGAGATTGTGTAGGTCAATGACCCACTGAAGACCAAGCTGCTTCATGGTTATAATCGGTATACATCAGTGTGATGAATGAACCAGTGCAAATTTGCACTGACCTGAGCACACAGTTGTGGTCCTTGGCTCAACTTGGGTAGTTATTTGTCTTTGTTACTCTCATGATTATTATGTGGACATACTTTTAGAGTAGAATTTAAACTTTTATTGAAGATGACCTAGAAATAAATCAAGCTGTATATCTTGTTACTGGTTATGTATAGGGCTAAAAATATGAGGAACTTTACTTATAAACTAAACATTGATATGGAAAGTATTGCATCAATGACCATGGTGTGACACAGAACTGACTGAGCTTTCAGTTTTCAGAAAAACACCTGTAATTTAAGGTTATATGAAAAAACTTCCTCCGTTTTCTTACCAGAGCTTGCCTGAGAATGGACTTTCGGAAAGGGCTTTATCTGGCATGGAAAGCTTTAAAATCATTCTCCCATATTTTACAGGTATGAGACATGGGTGATGGGTTCATCTTAATTTGATTGATTCGAGACCAGGATGTATTTGCAGAAGTTAACTTTAGTCTGTTTGGTCTCACTGGCTCAGGTCCCTTCAAGAGGCATCAGAAGCAGAGCCACTCTCGCCCACCCATGGGAGGAACCTATCTCCTTCCCTCCTTTGCCTGCAGGAGCAATCTAAGGAGATCAAGTTCTTGATGCCAGCGTTAGCCTTGGCCAGTTTGTGTGCACAGAATGAAGGTGAGGGGCAGAGCTGCCATTTCTATGAGGGCAACATACTGTATGGCTGCCAGGCTGCCTGGTGCTCATTCTTAAAGAGGACAGTGATTATGTGTAAGCTGTCAAAGCCAGTATCACTGGAGGAGTTCTTGTGTCTCAAGTAGTTATGCAGGTTGCCTGGGCAATTTTCAGCTGGCACTTTGAGGAAATAAAATATTTAGTTTTACATATTGTCGTTCCTTTTATTAATACCAAAAAAGAAAACACAGATGAGAAAACATGGATTTATAAAGGCCTAAGTAAAAATTAAGTTTTTGTTTAAAAAAAAAACAACAAACAAAAAACCCCATAAAAAACATGAAGGAAAAACCCCTGAGCATATATTTCCCAGCCAGTTAGTTTACCAATATATTTTTGTGGTTTTTGTAATGGAGACCTCTCTAGAGGAGGGCAAAAGCAAGGCCAGAAGTCTTCCTCTCTTAAGGATAAGGTATGCACCAGATAATTCTGAAAACTTGAAGCTACCAGGGTATTCAAATACCATGGTTCAAATGCTGCATGTATGTCAAGTGAGGGACGTGATTAGAAGCCCTTTAAATAGAAATGCTAATGATTTATTGATCCCTCTCACACTAGCACTGATGATATTGATGTTAGTGTGACAGGACTGTTGAAGTACCTTGTTATATGTAACAGACTACAATGCAAGCCGTGAAATTCAACTTTCACAAGAATTAGAAATTTGTATGCCAAAATCAATTATATCTGGACATTGTAAATTTTGCTGTGAGGAAATATTAGTAGATTTTTTAATTTACAGTTACATATCTATCTTGTCTGTTGTAATGGAAAAAACCCACATTTTTTTTCATGTGATATGGGAGATATAAATAAGCTCATGCTTTGCCTGCAGAAAAAAGAGGAAGCAAAATGTTCTGAAGAGTTGTCCTTTTATTCACACGGAATTAAAATATGAAGTAACTTTACCTGAGAAAAAGACATGCTTTCATACTCTAAACAGATTTTCTTCCAAGCTCCTGCACTGAAACGAAACAATTATATATGTGAACATTTCTGACACCTAAATATACACCATTAACAAAATCCAGACTGGAAAATACCTGCCTAAGCAGCTACTCTAAAAAAAGTTCTAGGGTTATAATGACTCACTCACTGAGTGATGTAATGATTTGGCAAAAACAGGCATAGCTCTTGCTTGGTGATGTGCAAAAAGAGAGTATAACCTGATAGTATTCAGAGTAACTGTTCTTGCTCACACAGCGGTAAAGTTTCTAGTAAGGACTGAGTCTGATCACGGGTGAAGAAAGATGTGTGCCAGCTGCAGTAAATCCAGGGAATAGCCATATTCAGAAGTTCAACAAAATAAAATTATTGAATTAACTTGATTTGCTCACATTAGAGAGGAGATGCTGAGAAATTTAGAAGTTATTTGTGAGAGGCTACTTCAAAGAGAAAAAGAAAAACTGTATGTGGACTTTGTAACTAATGGGAGTTCATAGGCTGCAGTGGGATGTCTGGGGAGGACATGAAGACCCCACCACTGGATTTCTTTAGGAATACGTTTTTGATGATCAGTGATGTGCTTGCTTCTGACTCATAAAAAAGGTCAACTGAAGTCCCTTCCAGCTTTTTATTTCATGATTTCTACACAGAAAACTGTTTTTTTCAAGGCATTATTCAACACTGCAGGTTCTAAACTAGCTTTGTACTGAATTTACTGAAAAGCCATTAAAAATGGATGCACATTAGAGTTGCACTGACTTGCATGAGGAAATGACCTAACAGATTCCTCATAAAAAATATGAAATACTATTTATTGTCATTATTTTTGATAGGAAATTGATTAAGCAGTGAAAGATTAAAATAACAGTGAATCTGCGACCTTTAGCAGTGATGCCCTCTGCTCCATTAACTATCTGTTCTTCACACATGAAGTAAATTTCACCGATGTTAAATTTATTTACACACTAACCTTGAAAATTCCTCTCAACTCCCATTTGAGTGACTTATTTGCAAGTGTGTTTGCTGTTAATTCAAAACTTTTCACATGCAGCAGCAGTGATTGTTGCTTTACTTACAAGTCAGTGATTCCGATCTCACAAAAAAGTGCCATAAATAGGCATTTTAGTTGTACAATAATGTAAAAGAAATGAAAATCAACGTTCCTTAAAGACATCAGTTAGATAAACTGTGTATTAAATGGGCACAGTAAAGTACTGTTATTAAAAGAAAGAGGTAAATAAAAGGAATGTAAAGTTCTCTAGGGAAAGACATTAATCTGTTTTTTCCAGGCAATTGCAAGAAAAAAATTGCACAGCTTATACTTAAGTCAAAGAGTCATTGCTCTTCAAACAGTTCCATGGGGCAAATTCGTATGAAGGACAGGGGTAGATCATCTCATAATAGATAAATGTCTGTGTCCACCTAATTTTAACTATTAATTTATACACACATATTTGTAAAGACTGTTATCTTCATAAACCTGAAACTCCTATTTCTGAATCACATTACTTTATTAGTTAATAATATTTATTTTATTTGTTAATTTAAGGAGTTGTTGTTAATTTTGTTATCCAGTGGAAAAGGAATATTGTGTCATATTTTAGATCCAGTCAGCAATTAAGCACCATGCAGCCATTGCCTCATTCACCCTCCCAGCAGGATGGGGGAAAGAATCAAAAGGTAAAAGTGAGAAAACCCCTGGGTTGAGATAAAAGCAGGTTGGCAAGGCATACAAAAATAAAAGGTAATAATAGCAACAACAATATATAAATATACAAAGCAAGTAATGATTAANCCCCCAAGCTGCCCAGCCTCTCAGACCACACAAAGGCAAAGCAAAATAAAACAAGGAATTCCTTCACCCTTCCCATTGGCAGCCAGGTGTTCAGCCATCATAGAATCACAGACTGGTCTGGGTTGGAAGTTCCACCCCCCCTGCCATAGGCAGGGACACCAACCTCCAGGACTGGGCC
>VXBZ01007604.1:301056-315425 GCA_013399135.1 Heliornis fulica | reverse complement strand
CAAAAGGTCAGAGTAGCCAGGTACAATCCTCTCCCTGTCTCTGCTGGCCACCCCTCTTCTAATGGAGCCCAGGATACCATTGGCCTTCCAAGCTGCAAGAGCACACTGCTGGCTCATGATCAATTTCTCATCCACCAGGAGATGATGACACAGTCAATGCAACACAAGACCCCCAGCTGCCACTCAGCCCCTCAGCCCACCCCCAGGTACAAACAGAATGACATCGCATGGTATGGAATATCCCTTTGGCCAGTTTGAAACCCTGGTCCTGGCTGTGTCCCCTCCCACTTTTCTGGTTGTCCCCCACCTTCTCCTTGGCCAGGCAGTGTGAGAAGCTGAAAAGTCCTTGACTGCTTGTCAACAACTAAACACATCAGTGTGTTATCAGCATTGTTCTCATCCTAAATCCAAACCACAGCACTGTACCGGCTACAAGAAAGAAAATGAACCCTATGCCTGCTGAAACCAGGGCAGTAAATTGAATATCCCTTGTGATCTTTGTTATGATTTATTGCCTGGGAGTTTGCCTTACAAAAAAAAAAATATTGGATATGACTTTGAGATTTTTCATACGTTACTAAATTTTTTTCTGGGTTAGTTCAGGCAGGTCTGAGAGAATAAGCTAGAAGACGACACTAAGAAAATAACTTTCAAAAACGACTGATTAGATTGCAGTGAAGCTCTACAGGGATTTTTTTTTTCTTAGAACTGACAGCTTTGATTTGGTTTTGCTTAATTCTTTTTGAAATTGAATTATGCCATACCATATTGTCGTCACTTTAATTTTGAATTAAACAGTCCGCTCAGAGATTTAATTCTGTTTAATTAATATATTTAAATTTGTAGCTAATTTATCTGACTCAAATTAAATTTCCCGAGTAACAATAGGAAGTGAAGCTCTCTTTTAAAGCTGCCATCAGTATTTTCTGCAGAAATTACTAAGTATAATGCATATTCATATAGGCTCTTAGATTACTTTGCAAATGCCTTGTTATCTCCTACCTAGTGTGATATTTGCAAACTGCAGTTTAGCTTTCATCCTTTTCCCTCATATGAATAACATTAGCCTTTACAGCAGTGTGAATTAGAAACTTTATTGCCAATGTTATTATGAAGTCTACAAAAGCTTTCTCCACAGTCCTTGACCTCCTTGGTAGATGCAGTTACTTGTAGGAAACCAGAAATCCATCTGTTTCTAGAGTCTATTAGTCTTCTAAATATCTATTAATTTACTTTTTCAGTTACCTTCATTCTTAGTTCCTGCATGTGATTTTTTTCTGCTGTTTATCATTTTACCTTGAACTAGAGCAACATGCATTCAGAACTTCCCCTATATTTTGCCCCCTTTACTGTGACAAATCCAGGTCCTTACACAGGCCTCACACCTCTAAGATGCCCTCTACATAAACATGACCCTGATTAAGACTAGTGTAGTGTCATTAACTTCCAGACAAGTTATTACTATTTACACCCATGTTGATATAATGAGAAGTGGTTCTCACTCGAACAGCTGTGTCAACATTGTCATTCATTCATAGAGTTCATCTTTGTTTATATTTCTGAATTACTAATAAACTTAATTGCTTGCAAGTCACCTTAACCTAAATATTAGCAGGTCTATTTCCTCCATCATCCCTAGAAGTCTTATTTTAGTCCCCATAACTCTGCTATTTTCAGTCCGTTTTGGCATCTCTACAACTTGGCGTTACCTACCCTGGACAAAGAGACCCACCAGGGCTGAGTGCCCAGCTCACCTGGACAAAAAGGTCATCTATGAGCTCTCACTCATCACTTCAATGTGAAGGAAGGGGCTGAAGGTAACCAACCTTATGACTGCTCTCTACCACACTTGCCATCATGTAGAGTGGGAACAGAGAGGCTCAGAAAACCTCCCTCAGCACCACATACTGAGCTAACAAAATGTTCCATTACTTGTGACATTCACTTCTAAGCTTATTTAGTAAGAATGCTTTAAAAATAACATTAGGCTAACTCAGCAAAATAATGTTTTCATGGGGGAAAAATGATGTATGAGTCATACTGTCATGAGTATTCAAAAAGACTGTGCTGCATATTTTTTTCTATAATGTTAACCTAGTGCCCAGAAGGGATTAAAGTTGTCTGCTGTAGCCAAGGTATTAATTTCTTCTGTAATTTACATTTTTGCTAATGCTAGAACTGACATGGCTATAAATTGCTGGAAATACAGTTAAATCCAAGATATCACAGAATCACAAGGTTGGAAAAGACCTTTGAGTTCATCAAGTATAACCATACCCGTTGTCTTCTAAACCATATCCCTGAACACCTCATCTACCTGTCTTTTAAATACGTCCAGGGATGGTGACTCAACCACTTTTCTGGCAGCCTGTTCCACTGCCCCACAGCTCCTTCAGTGATTAACTTTTTCCTAAAATCTAACCTGAAACTCCCCTGGTGCAGCTTGAGGTCATTTCCCCTTGTCCTATCACCTGTCACTTGGGCAAAGAGACCAACACCCACCTCTCTATCTAGTGATATGTGCAAGGAGTGTTGCAAAACATGTCAGTTTAGATCAAAACTGTGTATGGGAAATGATTTTTTTCACTGAAACTTCTTTTTGAGCTGTGAAATTACTATCACATTTAATTTCAGATTTTAAAAAATGAAATAATGTTCAGAGTGAAATGGCTTTTTATTATGATATATAGGCTTTGGGCTCACCTTTTTTATCTGTATATTTTAAAATACTTTGAAAAATCTAAATTGGATTTTTAGGTCCTTTAATTAACTACTGGAATAGATTTTTAAGGAGTCCTCTATCCCACAACCAGTCTAAGAAGAGTGGGATAAATCACCATCTCAACCATACCTTTCAGAAAGCAGTCTGTCTTTTATAATGTTTAAAATTAAATGAGCAGAGACTCACTTGCTGTTTCTAAAATGTAGAAAAATACCCCAAACCCTCCCACAGAAACACCTCTACCAACAAAACCAAGATGAAACATCTTATTTAAGTGATTTCAAATGTAAATAAAAGCTGAGTGGAAACATCTTAAAGGATCTAAATAGTATAGACAATTTAGTAAATTTTAATCCTTTTTGATAGATTTTTCATGATAATAGGGTTTCTTTTAATACAAGAAGTTCTTTCATCTCTGGTTCCCTCTGGTTCTAGAGCTGGCTACTCCTGTGTTAGCAAATAGCATGGGTCAGTATGAGTGGGTTTATAGAGCGAAGCAGCTGGTGCTGAGAAACCAATGTTCCCAACATGCATCTTCCAGGGGCATTTCCCTTGGCTTTGCCCTGTGACCTCCATGCCTGTTAGCAGCTGGAGCTCAGGGGAAATTTGCTTCTGCAGCCATCTGGCAGGTTGTTTGCTAGATGCATCATCACAACCTAAAGAGCTCTGCGATGTCTCAGTGAGGTGAAGCAGATGTGTGACAACAGTATTACTAGTTAAGAAAACACACTCAGGAGCCGAAATGCGGTGTAGTCATCAAGGCAACGGTTTTCTTATGGAGGTCTAGTTTAGCTCTGGGCACATCCCTCAGTTTTGGCTGTATGGGGAACCTAAGGCAATGCAGTTATGTGTCTACAAGTTAAGTTTGTTGGATCCATGTGTAGAGAGATTGCTTTATTCTAGACACTATTGGTGAAGAGACAAAATCACAGGAAACACCATAGGTTTGGGAAGCAAAGGACAGCTGTGCCAGGCCTGTGGAAAGATGCCAGCATCATCAGGTATCCCCTAAGAACCACATCCAAATCTGCCCTTTTTTTGTCTGAAGTAGAAGTAAAGTAGAATTCATTAGACTTAAAAAAAAAAAAAAATTGGTCCATCTCACATTTCTATAGCAAAAACAAGTCAGAAAATAATTAGTTTCTAGAAACTTTGGAGAAAAGAGACTTGTTGTGACCTGCATCCTGAAGTGTGAGGTTGATGGAGCTGTTAGATCTCATTCCTGACTCCAGTAGTTCTGCTGTGCAATCTTGTTTTCACCAGTTCTATGTTCACCGCTGACTGAATTCAAGGGGAGTTTCTCAGTGCACAAGAGGCCCTCTCAATCCATCTGTTCCTCAGTTTCTCCATCTGTAGAGCTGATATAAAAACTCCTTGAGATTCTTCCGAGTCTTGTCGTTTTAAAATATCTGAATGTTCTGAAAATGGCAAACCTTCCTTCCTTCTTTGCTATGAAGTTCCCAAATGTAGGATGTAAACCAATTCAGCAAATTAAACAACTACATTTTGAGATAATTTGGAAAAAGCTTTGCTCCAAATAAGAATGGGATGTCTGCATGCTTGCTATTCAGCCATCTGTCGTGTCTTTTGACTATCAAATTCTGAAAGGTCTTGATACGTTCATTTGATTTGTTTCTCATGTCTCCCCATATTGTGTTATGACTATGGTAAGGTTTAGGGGTGTGAGCTTCTTTCTGTAAAAAATTGCTTTTACTGACTTTTAGCAGCATCCTTCTTGCTTCTGTTTAATTTTTATCACCAACCTTCAAAGAAACATGGATTTCCAAGTACAGAGTTGTTCTTTTTCATCTTTCTTAGCCTTCCTCCTGCTGAGTAAAGTTTCAGAAGTTTTTAAAAATTATTTATGCTTTGTAGCTTACTTTACATGGTGGATTTTTAAGTTTCTGCAATAGTAAAATGGTATTTTTCCTGGGAAATTCTTCAACAACTGACTGAACAACATACGAAAGAGTTTATTTTACAACTCATTGAAATTAATGGGAGTCTTAAGTTTAGTGGGCTTTAGATCAGACTCTTTGTTGGTCACCTTTCCCAAATACATCTTGATTTTACAAGCACATCTCTGGTATGTAAATGTAGCAGCTGGTTGGGCAATCTAGATATATGGTCATATATGCACCTTTTCCCAGTAGAATGCTTTGTCTTCGAATACACAAGTGGGTTTGAACCTTCCTCCAATTAAAAATAGCGGTAAAACAGAAGTACGGTGTTGAGGTGGAAGAACAAGATGGTGAAACAAGAATTACTTTACTGACTTTCTAAAACCAAGCAGTGCACTAGTCACCCAAGACCCTTCACAACCGGGACAACAAGGAACTCCTTCCTTTACATCACAGGAGCTACTCTTGCTAGCTACTTCACCAGCAGAGATGGCTTGTGGAAGAACTTGTGGATGACTGTAGGCATGCTGTGTATGCAAAATGGAGCAGAGGAGTAAAAGAGCAATGTGAGAGTATTATAAAAAATCTTTCCTAAGGAGCAAGGTAAATAGGCAGCAACATGGCAAAAAACTTGATATGGGAAATTGGAAAAGATTGTGACTCAATATACAGATTCATATCTTTTTATTGTCTTCACTCTGATATTTTTTATAGTATTTTTAAGACAGTAACTTTACATTAGAGACTTGCAACTATGATGTGTATGTATTACTGTTTGCAGTATGGTGTGATTTCTTCTTGCTCTGTTGTTAAAGTTGCCAGAAGATTACTGATTACATAGAATGTGTTGAAATCTCTGGTTCTGCAAAAAGAAATAGGAATCTTTTAACTTCTTTCTTTCTAAGGGAAACATATCTGGAAAGTCCAAGTGCAAAACTTTTTGTATTTCTCTCCTGGGAGGCCTGGTGTGCTTCTGGTTAAATCTCTGTGAGAGTCATCATTTGCTTCCGTGAGCTTTGAACAGGGCAACTCAGACTGGGAATTTATAGACAGGAGGGGAATTGGATTTTCACAAGGGCAGATAGTGGTAGGACAAGGGGGAATGGTTTGAAGCTAGAGGGGGGAAAGGTTTAGGTTAGATATCAGGGGGAAGTTCTTCATGGAGAAAGGGGTGAGGTGCTGGAATGGCTGCCCAGAGAGGTGGTGGATGTCCCATCCCTGGAGGTGTTCAAGGCCAGGTTAGATGGGGCACTGGGCAACTTTGTCTAGATGCAGGCCTGGAGGTTAGTGGACCTGCCTGTGGCAGGGTTGTTGGAACTTGATGATCACTGGGGTCCCTTCCAACCCAGACCATTTTGTGATTCTGTGATTCTGTGATTTTCAGGAGTTACATTCAGTTGTGAAAACCCAGACAGGAATGGCCCTGCAGAAATGGCATCAGGTTGGAGAGGCTGCTGGTGACTGTCATCTGAGGTTGGGTGCATTCTAGGCTTCACTCACATTCCCTGAAAACGCATAAATTGATTAGTGTAATGCCATTTTTATTATATAAACGTATTATGAAGACAATTCTGGGAGGGGCAGAAATTGAAAAAACAAGCCCTCTGCTCCAATCTAATATTTAGTACATTGTGTTCTCAACAATGTTAAAAGGCTGCTGTCATTCTCAAATGTGTGGGGTTTTTTTTTGTTTGTTTTTTTTTTTTTTAAGGCTGGAACAGATGTTGAGGGCCTTAAACAATTGACCATCATGCTTTTTCTGAGATTGTTATGTGGCCAGATGGAATGGAGAGGTGTTGAGAAGACAGTTAAAAACCTAAAACCATAGGCAAGCAGCTGGTCCTAAGGAAGTATACAGTCCTATTTTTGTGTGCATTTATATCCATTCTCTCCTCTCTGTGGGACTACTGTAGTGTTACAGCAGTTTGATATTCTAAGTTAAAAGAAAAACCCTATCTGGTCAATAGTCATTCTTCATGGAGCTACGTTCTAGATTTGTCATTCAGCAACTTTGCATATTTTCAAACTCTTTCTACGAGAGGAACCTGCCTCCCAGGGGCCTGTGTTGAGACTGGTGCTGTTTAATATCTCTATTAATGATATTTACAGTGGGATTCCGTGCACCCTCAGCGAGTTTGCAGATAACACAAAACTGAGTGTGAGGTTAATGTGCCAGAGGGTTGAGATGCCATTCAGAGGGACCTGGACAAGTTGGAGAAGTATGCCTATGTGAATCTCATGGTAAAGGTTCAGCAAAGCCAAGTTCAGGCTCCTGCACCTGCGTTGGGACAACCTCTGTTATCCATACACGTTAGGAGATGATGTGCTTGAAAGCAGCCCTGAGGAAAAGGATTTGGTGGTAATCGTGGATGATAAGGTGGATATGAGCCACCAATGTGCATCTGCGGTCCAGAAAGCCAACCACATCCTGGGCTGGATCAAAAGAAGTGTGGCCAGCATGTTGAAAGAGAGGTGATTCTGCCCCTCAACTCTGCTCTGGTGAGACTTTACCTGGAATACTGTGTCCATATCTGGGACACTCAGCACANTCAGACCGGATACAAAGAAGGCATTTTTTTCTATATGAATGTGGTAGATCACTGGAACAGGTTGTCCAGAGAGGTAGTGTAGGCCGCATCCCTGGAGACATTCAAGGTCAGGCTTGATGGGGCTCTGAGCAACCTGATGTAGCAAAGATGTCCCTGCTTACTGCAGGGGGTTGGACTATATGACCTTTAAAGGTTCTTTCCAACCTAACACAATCTATGAGTCTAAATAAAGTCACTGCATGATAGAAAGTCGCAAGCAGAGTTAACATGCTTAAGCAACTTACCTAGTGAAAATACAAGTTCTTATTAGACGAGGAAGAAATTCTGATGATCATCGTGGTTCATACTTCAGTTTCTAAACTGTGATGACATTAATTATGGGAGTCCTGTGGGAGTCAACTACTGAGCAAGATCTGGTAAAGTGATATAAACAGTAATAAATTCAAGATACAGCTTTTCTTCTGGTGATTTTTTCTCTCCTCTAACCAGTTGCTTCACCTCATGAAATCTGTGGTAACTTCATACTTTTCAGAAGCCAACCCTTATTTCATACTTGATGGACATTTGATCACACAGTTTAAAAGCCACTAGGAAGAAATGACATTCAGAGTACATGCACAAGTACTTCATTCCCTTTTCTGGAACATACTGGCTTCTCGCAACAAATAAATCATGGCATATCATAGAGCTTAAAGTCACTGAAAGTCTTTCAACAGCAAGTGTAAAACTTAGCATAAGGAGCATTCATAAATATGGCAGGTGCTTTGCAGAAGATGTGCGTGACCATTAAATTCAGGTTTCTTCAGATTCAGAATTTTTGTTACAAAAAAAAAGACAAAGGAAAAGGTTTCAGTTCAATGCAGTTGAAGCCTCGCTTCTAACCTAAGTACTCAGTGACTAGCTGTGCTAATTATGGCATTTAAGACCTTCTGGGTTCCAGGTAAAATAAAATGTGGCAGCTAACAAAAGGGAGAAGACAATGAGATAAGAGTCTACAGCGTAAGAATAATGGAGGACTGAAATGAACAACATATGACAATAGTGAAAAGAGTAATGTTCCTCTCCTAATACAGATACAAAAGAGTGACTTCAGATCTGGCAGAAAAGATTTCAGCTGCATTTGGAACTTGGTCTCCTATCTTTGTTTGGAGAATGTCTTCATATAAGAATAGATGTGATAGTAATAAGAAAGGTTCAAGGCAGGAAGGAAAATAGTTGCTTATACATTAATGAACAGGCAAAATTACAGTTAATAACTAAAAACATGAGCCTTTTGAATTCCTGATTGGATTCTGAATACTAGCAAGAGAGGTTGTGAAGAGAAAGAGAGATGGAAAAAACACCCATGTTTTAAATACTTAGGAGCATATGTAAGGAAAATTTAGTATATTTCAGTGATTATCTTGTAAAGGCAGATGCAGTTGTTTCCCTCACACTTACAGACTGGACCTCAAATAAGTAATTTTGGGAAATCAGTGTTTTGCAGAATGCAATGTTGGAAACAAAGGTAAAGAAGTAAAATGTGAAATCTGATTTCTGCCCTCGTAGACAACACTGTGGGGCTGAATTCTCCCAGGCGAAGCACTATGCCTCTAATAGATATATATCATGTGGTCCTTCATACTAATTTGAAAATTCTGGACCTTGATGAAAATCCTCTAAATAACCATCTGGAGCTGCCACTGGCTTCATGAGAACCAGCTCTTGGGAGTCAGCGCCTGGTCTGAGCAGTTTTAGAGTATGGGCAGAAGTGAAGCAAATGGAGCACAATGCGAAATCTGACATCTCCCCTAATAGAAAGGTCCTTTGACTTCTGAGTATCTTCTGCCACATTTCACGATGTGGAGCAATTCTTCTGAGAAAGCCATTTTTCAAAGTGATATGTTAATGAATAATAGACTTAAACAAGCTCTATCTATACACTGGGGTTTTTGTGTATTTCTATATTTATTCCTTTTTTTTTTGGAGCAGGGTGGGGGAGGAAGGTTGGCTCTTCTAAGAATGGCAGAAATGGTAGGATCAAAGAAATGAATCCTAGAATGGTTAGTTTTGAAATAGGCAGTGTCAAAGTTCAAGAATGACAATATTTGGTTTCTGATGCATATCATTAAAAAATTATCACCTCACAAGTTTCCAAGCTTTGGCGTCACTCAGAAAGCAGTTGCATTTCTGCTGATTATTCTTAGTAACTATGATTTTATATAGATTACCACAATTGAAATGGGCTATTTGTCTGTAACTCTCTAATTATTTAAAGAATATGATTAGCAAGAACTTTATCCAAAACTGTTAACAAATTAGACTTCCATTTTTCCACAACTCAGTAGAAAAGTGCATGAAGAAGAGGAATTAGAAAAATTTGCTTTGGGTAGTTGGGTATTGAAACAGTTTATTATTCTGTTGCACAAAACTTATTTAAAATAATTTTAATGATTGTTTCAGTTGTTACATACTTTTGTGATTAATACTTAACTCATTATCCCCTAAAGGTGACACTATCACAAATAGAAATACTGTGAGGTAGAGCAATTGTCCAAACAACACACTACAGAAGAATGCCCGTTCATTTTTCATATACATCGCTGCTATGATGTAGTCTAGTTGGCTCTGAGATCCTTTCCATCCTCAAAATGAGTTGATGTGAAAGCTGCACAAGTTGTGGCCGCTCTAAGAACATGGGATTGTGTGGGCACCAACATAAACATGTTTACATGCAAAGATGTGAATGAATGGACAGTTCCCTTGGAGCATGCCCCAGCTCGCTCCGGTAGTAAAGACATTAATAGACTTGTTAAAGCTCTAGCTATAAAGCGTGCTTCTTAAATTTTTACAGAGAAACAAAACTTGTTTTATGGCCATATTTTTGCTTCTATCTGCTTCACAGTTTAATACCACCATGAACAAAAGACAGCATCTGTGTTATGGTATCCTTGGTAAGCTGTAAAAAAACATAGTTGGTTTTCCCCTCTCTTGAGGTAGGCATGAGGAGCAGATGATCAGGGTCACACCAGTTCCAGGAAACTGTTGTTAAGAGGAGAATGGGCTGAGACAGCTTTGCAGGTCAGTATTGATTCCACAGGGTTTGTCACTGCCATTTCTGTCCTCCTACTTGGAACTATTCAGGCCTACCCACACACTGTTGGCTACAATTAAGTATATATGCCAGGCATGATGAACAGACAGGATTTATCACGCTATGTGAGAAACAGATTTTGTGTACTCTCTGCAAGTGACTGATTTACTGGAGACACAATAAGCCATGTAATACTGTAGCTGGATGTAAATAAATAAAATGTCTTTTGCAATGCAATAGAGATGGGGGCTAATTTTACATCAGTCAGTATCACAACCTCCGATAAACTGGGTCCTGACATGTAGGGGATAGAAGTGCAGCATGCCACAGATCAGAAATGAAAAACTGAATTTCTGATTGTTTCATAAAAATTATGTTAGTCCAACTTTTCAGGTTTAGTAGTTGAGTACCTGTCAAGCCAGCTGAGGAAGATGGAAGTTTCAGGGTTTTGCCACTTTGAGAAACCAGGTCTGATAAGAAACATCGGTGACAACTTTTCCATTTGATACTATCTTGATGAAATTATGTTAAGAAAACAAATTTAGAATCCCTCATTTCAGAAGCCATATTGAATATATCACAGAATTGCAGAAGGGCAGCAGTTAGAAGAGGTGTCTGGAGATCATCTAGACCAATCCCTCTGCTAGAACAGGTTCACCTAGAGCAGGTTGCAGAGCATCACACCTAGGGGGTTTTGAACATCTCCAGAGAAAGAGGCTACACAGCTTCTCTGGGCAGCCTTTATATTGAAATGGAACTTCCTGTGTTCCAGCTTGTGCCTATTGCCCCTTGTCCTATCACTGGGCACCTCTGAAAAGATTCTGGTCCCCTTTTAGACACAAGCATCGATGAGATCCCCTCTCAGACTTATCCAGTCTAAATAAACCCTCATCCTTTCCTCATACAAGAGATGCTCCAGTCTCCTCATCATCTTTGTAGCCCTCTGCTGGGCTCTCTCCAGCAGTTCCCTGTCTTTCATGAACTGGAGAGCCCAGAACTGGACATAGTATTCCAGATGTGGTTTCACCAGGGCAGAGTGGATGGTCAGGATAACCTCTCTCAACCTGTTGGCCATAGTCTTAATGCAACCCAGGATACCACTGGCTACTTTGGCCACAAGGGCACACTGCTGGCTCTTGGACAGCTTGCTGTCCATGATGACTCCCAGGTCCTTCTTCACCGCACTGGTTCCCAGGACATCAATGCCTAACCTAAACTGGTGCCTTGGGTTATTCTTCCCTAGGTGCAGCACCCTACACTTGCCTTCGTGGAACTTTGTTCGGCTCCTCTCCATCCAACTCTCCAGCTTGTCCAGGTCTCACTGAATGACAGCCCAGCCTTCTGGGTTGTTGGTCACTCCTCCCAGTTTTGTATCATCAGCAAACTTGCTGCAGGTACATTGTCCCCTTGTCCAGGTCAGTGATGAGTATGTTGAATAAGACTGGACCCAGTACTGACCCCTGGGTCACACTGCTGGCTACAGGCCTCCAATTAGACTGCGCTGCTTATCACAAGACTATGAGCTCTGCAAAAGAAATGAGTCCAGATATAAGTTGTTGCTAAAACCTTCCTGATTTTGGAGTGAGATATTTAAAACAGGTTCTTAAACTCTTAAGGACTCAAACAATTAATTGTTACAGTGAAATAAATAGGTTTGACACAAACCCCACATCTACTGTGTTTGGTTGTCTGAACTGAACTCAAATCTGATACAGAAACAAAGATGAGCCTTTTAAAAACTGGTTCAGGTGTCAGGCTCTTGGACCTTGTTTCTGAGATGGAGAAATCTTGGAAGGAGAATCTTGATGTGTAGCAGAAAAATATGGCCAAGAGAAAAATCTTGCCTGCTACAAACTGATCCACAGCAGGAAGACATGAAGGATAAGAAACTACTTCCCTTCATTTATTATTTATTCAATAATAAGAAATAAAAAAAATACTAAAAATATCTCTAGTTTTAAGTTCAGTGTATTTTAGAAATTGTGTTTATTAAGAATCTCGTGAATTATCAATTTCTGTAATGAAAAACTCTATAGCGTTCACTTGGAAGGACAAAATTTGCACAGCAAATTGTCCTAGCAATCTGAAGAGATGTACTTGATATGGTATTCTACCAAATGCCCTAAATGAGGAAAAAAAAATATTTCCCACAGATATTCTATGTTTTTCTTTTGGCAAAGAAATTCTGCATTGAAAAATCTTTACATTGCATACCTTCTGTTTCCAGTGAATTAGAGAGCCTGTCTCAGAGGTATTTTTTCTGCGAACTGCAGTTTGTTCAATCTAAGTGTTAACAGAACTAAATTTGTAGATCAAAGCCCATTTCAACGTTAAAGCTCTGGTGATGTGAAGAAGGAACAAGAGAATAAGACTATCTTGAAAGAAGAGAGGTGTGATGTACAAACAAAAGTTCTTATTCTCTTTGAGGACAAACACTGTGTCAGCTTTAGGGTTTTTTCTCTGATCAAACATCACAGAATAAATAGTTTTAGTCTGATTGAAAGATGACTAAACAAGTAGTCGCTCTGAGTAGACCTGGACTTAACAGGAACAAACTGTTTGTGTATAACGGAGAAAATTATGTCTGTAGATATATCCTGTCTTGTAAGTTGTCTTGCTCTCCTTTAAATTAGTAATGCTAGTAAAGTGGGAACGGTCTGCTATGGTTTTCTATACCAGTAACATGACTTTACTTTCTCTAGTTTGATTGCCATTCATGAATTCATCTCATCCAGAAAATAGGAAGGACCTGATGTTTTTAGAATCTGAGGTATTGCAAATGTACTGAAATCTAAACAGTAAATATGCCTTGGCCTCTGGAAAGGTGAAGGATTTTATTTTTCCCGTATTATTTATGTGATTTTCAAAACAGAACAGGAGATTTACAAGAGGTTACTGAAGATACCAGAAAGACACATGAATTGACAGAATTTTAAATGCTGCTTTTCTAAAATGTAAAGTGCTCATAAGGTGAAGAGACATGAGAGAGAAGGAAAGAGAAACAAACAGAAGCACAAAGAGATGAAATGGTTGCACTAAAAGCTGTAGTAAAAAAAAAACCACCCCCCCAAGTCTCTTAAGTAGCATTGTCAGGAAAAAGTAATTTTTATGAGCAGAAGAGGAATGTCTTGGTGTGTTGCACAAAAAAGCCCCAAACTCAAAGTGGCACAACAAAATACAATGTTGAAACACCTTTTCACTGAAATATGAAAACATTAAAAAATGAATCACAAAAAGGAAAAACCTGGAAGAGAATCCTTAGTTCTCTGCATGGGAAATGATATGGGAGATTCTCCTCATAATGGAGAAAATTGGTAGAAAAAGAAATCTTGGAAGGATCAAATGACAATACTCTTAGAGAAAACACATGCTTTAGCTCCACATCCATTAATTTTCACTTTGGCCTATTTTTTTGCCCATACCCTCTTGCCCATTTGTAATGGACAGTCATTTTTAGGCTTGTATTATAGGATCATAGAATCATTTTGGTTGTAAAAGACCTTGAAAGACCTATTTAGCACCACTAGGTCCAGTGCTAGACCATGTTACCAACCACACCTCAGGACTCAACCACCTCCCTGGGCAGCCTGTTCCAATATTTGCCAACACTTTCAGGAAATAATTTTTTTCCTAATATCCAACCTAAACTTTTGACACAACTTCAAACTGTTTCCCCTTGCCCTGTCACTAGCTACCAGGGACACTGACCCTCATCTCACTACAATAACCTTTTAGGTACATTGTGTACATGAGTGCAATGAGGTCCCTCCTCAGTCTCCTTTTCACCAGACTGAATCTCAGCTCCCTCAGCCACTCCTCTGAGTTGGAATAGTACTTGCAGTTCTAAAAGCTTAAGATGTTCTCTGCTACATTTTATAGCAAGAGAAGATGAGATAGCCTGAAGCTAATACATATGATATACACGACAGATTTACTTAATACTGCTGATACAAAAATCCATTCAGCAATTTCAGCATCACAGTTTCTTAAGTAGGCTTTCAGCATGCTGAGATAGCAGAGTGCAGTAACATTCGTTTAAATGAAGTGATTTGAACCCATAATTTGTTGAAGTCTAGAAAGCCATTGTCTATCAGACAGAAGGGTTTATGGGTTTGCTTTGTTTT